>VSDK01000585.1:54347-106931 GCA_009767595.1 Symbiodinium kawagutii | reverse complement strand
TCGGGTGAGTGAGGTAGTAGCATATAAGTAATGAATTGGTATTAAATTACCAAGATTTGGAACATATAAATGACATGTAAAAACTATAGATGTTTATGGGTAGTAAAAAAGTAGTATTTGGGGAGTATAAGTAATTATTGTATAAATATCAAACAATTTGATACAATTAGTATGTAAATGAAAAATGAAAAAAAAATATATATGTGTATAGATTGCATGTAGGTAAGTAGTAGATAGGTAGCATGTATGCAATATATAGATAATATATATATATGCATAGATAAGTCGTGATAGTAAGCAGGAAGTAAATGGGCAGATGGGTTAGTACGTGCTGCATATATCTGTGGTGTATTAGTAGTAGATAAATCCCATACAAATAAATATGTAGCAGATAAGCAGGTACGTAGATAGGTTAGTTCGGTGCACGGGTAGTACATGAGTGAAATTAAAATACTACGTAGTAGTATGTACAATAGATAGTATGCACATATTTTTGCATTATAAAAGCTCCCTGATGCTGCAAATAGCATGCGATTGGGAGGCAAAAGCTCCGAAACGCTGCAAATAGCGTGCAATTGGGAGGCAAAAGCTGCCAAATGCTGCAAATAGCGTGCGAATGCGAGGCTAAGGCTCCAAAATGCTGCAAATAGCATGTTCCTGGCCCCCCATCCCCCCCCTCCCCATTGGGGGGGGGGCGGGAAACCGGAGCACGGAACCATATATATAATTACTATTAATATTTAATAGATAAATGAAGAAACTTAAAAAGGTGTATAGGGGGGGGGGGGGGGCGGGAACACGGAGCACGGAACCATATATATATTATAGTATATTGTTTTTCTTTTACTGTAGTCGTTCGTACTTTATCATTCACCAGGGTACAGTGGTGACCATGCCATAGGCGAAGACAGCTCCGGGTTCACCACGTGGACGCGAGACTGTTCGTCCTGGGCCCAGTGGTACCAGTACCAGTTGTTCCGGTTGAAGTCAACCGGTTCCGGTGAGTTGGTTGGTTGGTCGGTCAACTGTTGTTTGGGTAAAGTTGGTTGAAGTTAAGTTCTTGGTTGAGAGATGTTGAGAGTACAGTCACTTGGTTGAAGTTAAGTTCCGGTTGGTTGAAAGTTAGTTGAAGTTAATCGTCATGAGTTCCTTAGTTGACTGAACGTGGTAGTTTGCTTCAAGTCGTTTGGTAGCCTGTTTGAGTACAGTGGGTTTGGTTTGTTGGTCCAGGGGTTAGTGGGTCAGTTGGTTGAATATGTTGAAGTTGGTTGAAGTGGTCACATCGAAGCAATTCAGTTGCAGTTGTTTGTTGTCGAGGTACAAGCGTGAACCAAATCGTCAACCCGAGGGGGTGCATTTTTGGTGTACCTTGGTGGTTCCGCTAGTTGATCATGGATATCTGTGGATAGACAAAATATGCCAAATTAATGGTTCCTGTTGAAGGATGGTTAAAAAGTGCTAAGTAACCTGGAAAAGAGCGGTCGCAATATTTGTTCAGGGAAACTCTGGGAAATCAGCTATAAATGGTATATAACAACTCTTTTAGTAACGATTATCACTCATCAGCTAGCATGAACCATCTTGACATATCTTGACCATCATCAATCATCAAATCATCATCAATTGACCATCAACTGATTACCCATATTCAATCATTCTTCTTGACCATCATTAGCCATTAACAAGCCTCAGTTTAAGATCATCGGCATCACCATTTCTGCGAACTTGCCTTCACGGCTCAAGCTAAAAGCAGCTGAAAGAACAACATGCACCATGGTAAAGTTGCGAGCAGTGGGAAAATCGGAAGACATCATTTTGAACCACATCCAAGCGCGATTCAAGTGGATAGCCTTGTTTTGAAATGTATGGATATTTGGGCGGAACCATCGCCAGAAAATGGCCTGTTCCGATTTGTTGACGCTCTAAAATAATCTAAAAGAAAGGTACAAAAAAATCCACAAAGCCAACCACTGTGAGTCATTTCAATCAGCGATGTTTCTGCGAAGCTTCATCAAGCCCACGTTTTCCTTCAGAATGAAATGCTTCTTGACGCTTCTTGCATGTTGCATGACTCCGAGCCACCAGGCGACGCGGTTCTTGCGAAAAGCCGGCTGCACCAGGGTGGATTGGCTATCCCCAGAAGCGATGGCTTCACTCAACATGATGTATCATTATGATATATTGGATTTTGCATACACATGGATGCTCACACACATGATTACATGATACTGTACATGTCATTGTAATTCTCGATGCATGTTTCTTTTTTTGAACGGTGCAATTATGTCTTATACATATGTACCATATATCTGAAAGCCATCTTCGAGTGCTTCGGTAGCAGCGTGGCTCCTGACCAAACTTTCGTAAGATCAGTAGATCTGCCCACCAGAACCAATCAAATTCAGAGATAGATTGCGCCTAGTAGGCACTGCCTATTAAATTCCAATTTGATTTTACCAATGTTTCGATCATTAATTTCAGAACCAGCCATTGGACAACATACTCTCTGGTGTCACTGCAGCTTTCGGCGTGAGCACTTGCGGAAGTACTGTACCGTTGGATCCGTTGGTCCTGGCATGTCATGGCTGTTTCCAACAGCCATCGCTGCCTCAGGAAGCCCTTCCTTTGGTGATCTCGGTTGACCTTTCGAGGCGAGCGATGGGGGCTGATCCAAGGGGTGGTTTCTCCAGCCGAGACCCATGGGAACCCAAGGAATGCTTGGTCTATTGCTCTGATTGGTTACCAGTGGATGATTTGGGGGTACCCCTATTTTGAGAAACACCCAATCGGGAAGAAGTAAGAGCAGGGATTGGGAGGGCGAGTCTCCAATTTTAGGCAGCCCCACATGAATGTACCATCATTGTGAACCATTCTCATGAGTCTTGTCTGTACAACCTGTCCCACCATTAAGCGCTATGATTCTTCACACAGATGTGTGATGCCTCAGCTGAATCTCTGTCCTTGCGCTATGAGCTGTTCATTGGGGTGCTGAGGGTATCATGGTCGAGCCAAACAATCACTGAGCAGTACACGGGTATGTGGATCCAGTTCGGCAAGGCCACAGATTTTTGCGTATGTTGAACAGATGAATGCAGTCTCAAACCTCTCTGTTTAGATAGCGTCGGGACACACGGATGCCTTACGGATACCTGAATCGACCGCAACTGCAGAGCTCGCTTCTGCAATTCTTTTGAACATCGCAAGCCACCCTTGGCGGAAGTGCTGCGAAAGCGTTCAACAACACATATTGTGCCTCTGCATGAGTCAAATGAGTGTTCGCATGTGGTCACATGAGTAATGGGCAAGCTGCGGCGCGAGAGAAGCCTTTCGCATCCCAGACATCCCCAGACAGATATTGACACATTGATCACAACATCTTACTTCAGCCTGAATTGTTTGTGGTCGGGGCCGTGCACACTGTGGCCTGGAGCTTTCGAGGGGCGCAGCTTTCCAAGCTTAGAAAAGTTTGTGTATAGTCGCATTACTTTTTGCGTGTTGGTATCGGTGAATAATATGGTATGCAGTATACAGTACACATCATAGTTTATACAGTCCTGAAACAGCAATTACGATGTGGCTACAATTCTTTTTGCCGGTGTGCTTTTGCCAAACGGGTTTGTCCAGCTTGTCCATAGATTTAAGGCCGCAAATTATTGGGTTCCCTGTGACTCAAATGACCAGCTGCATTTCCGTTTTGGGCATGGCTGGGGGCTTACCTCCATGTGTGGACACAGTAGCATTGTTGTGAGGTCCCGAGATCATGGACTGTAATCACATCCAATCAAGAAGCGGGGGCTAGTCAACCACATCACTCCGAAAATGAATTGAAACAATTCCCCTCCAAAAAAAGAATGAAATATATACAAGTACATTTTGAGCTGCCAATAGGAGCCACCAGCTCTGGTGAGTGATGGTGTAACTTCGCTGGATCTCCTTTTGCAAACTTGCCTCGAAACGATGACGCCATTGGGAGGTATTACTCTCGACTGCCATGGAAGCCGCGCACAGCTCTGGCAGTGGCCTATCTCCTGCATGAACCCAATGTTCAGGTTCGAAAGTGGTCGGCATTGATGTCATGATGGAGAGGGCAAACAGTGCAGGGGGGAACAACTACTTTAAGTGAGTAATGGTTCATAAAGGTTAATGATAATTACTTACTTGGTAATTAAATGCTATTAACGCTGTTCATGATGATAACGAATTCACTAGTGGTCAATGATGCTTAACCAACAATGGTGAACCCGAAGCAACACACGGCACGACGGTTTTGATCGAATGACTCCGGCGCGTCCAGGTCCTTGCTTTAGCAAGTGGTTTCAAGCCAAGTGGCTTCTTCTCTCGCTGGTTCGGTGTCCACCCGTGTCAGGCCCTGGCTACTGACCGATCTGCATAGCAAAGAGCTTAATCTCAATGCCATGCAATGCCATTTTCGTACTGCCCAAAGTGGACTTTTGATTTGTGCTTGAGTAATCTGGACATTTTGGGTCCCCATTTGTCTGATTTTGCTCAGCTTTTTGAGAGGACCTGCGAAATGCCAGCTGTCCATGGGCTTGCCATGCGTTGCCATGCGTTGCCTGACCGTTTTCTCCTTGGGAAATCCATTGCTTCAGGTTGACCTGGCCCCGCATGTCAGGCTGCAGAAAAGTTCCTTGCGGAAATGGGCAGATCAGAGGTGCCCGTCGTTCCTTGGCCCCAGAGTGCGGCCCTGCCAGGCCATGTAGCGCATGGGGGAAGCCTTGCCCAAGCCGAAGGCACATGTTCATGTTTCATCAGCACGAAATATGGGCGTTTCTCAAATCCCCAGTTATTATATATCCTTTCAATGAACCAACCGCAACTTTGGGGTTCCCTATGGCGCTTGAGAAACCACTAAATGCCACTAAATATGATCCTTGGGCCCCAAGGGAGGCGGGTCATTGCGGGCCCCCATCGCAGCTGGCTTTGCACACAGATTCGCGAAGCGAATTCCACCGAGGTTTGTGGGTCCAAGACGGGCTTCTTGGAACGGGACAACGTTAACGCGACCTTCACAAAGTTGACTGAAGGTACCGTGGGTTTTCTTTGGTTTTCTCAGGGAAGGTTCTTAAATATGCTGAAATCATCTGAAATCTCTGATATGTCGCAGGCATGGTGATTCTGACATATTTTTACTGGATCGAAACCACAATTTGTTATTTGTGACTCAAATTCGACACGGTCACACGGTGTGGAAAATATAGGTTTGGCAACGCCCTAAATAGTTGCAGCGGCCACGTACATTTCATGAAGATGTTGCAAATGGCTAGCTGCATAAACCATCCATGGGTTGTTCATTTCAAATTGGTTTTGCTGCACAAGAGCGTCCATCAATTGTTCACTTTGGATGATTTTCAATTGTGTGCTAGGTAGCTGAATTCTCATGCATGACAGGCACAAGGCACTCCCTTCAAGCCGCAGAATGTTGAAAATGTTGATTTCCCAACAGCATTCATCAGTCGCAGCAACGAGACGAGCATTGTTTTCCTGCTATTGCAATAGGAAGTGCTGGACGTGACCAAAAACATGAATCTCAAAGGGTGTCTCTGATGCTTTTCTCTGGTTGGGGTGGGCCTGGTGGATTGTGCATTGCTGGTGGGGGTGGGGCCCGGGTGGGGTCAATTCTCGCGTTGGCAAGAACCTGGAGCTGCAGAGGGCATTTTCCGACAGTGGGGACTTATTGATCCTACCTTTGCATCAATCGTTGTGATGGGCTCATGACACGGCAGCATACTTGTAGCCCACATACTTGTCAACGGAACAACCGGCTCAAATGCCTGGTCCGGATCCTATATATTTCAAAGCAAGGACACTGAAGCAGTGTGGATCTCATGAACGTGACAATGGTTTGACTGTATCAACCATTGTGAAAATGACTGATTTGATGCTGGCGATGGTGTAGAAGATTGTGATGATGGCAATCATGGTGATCAGGACAAAGGTTGTGGTGGCAGTGGTGATAGTTTTGGTATTTTGGTGCTGATGCTGACGCTGATGAGGATGAAACATGAACGCAGCACTTCTGTTTCAGAGCTATGCTCAATCATATCTTTCAATTGCTATTAAGTAAGTGATTGAGTGGTTCCAAGGAGAGTTTGTTGTTTGTCGCTGCCGTTGGGTACACTGATTGAGACAGTGTAATCAAAGGGTACCCCCAAACGGAGCCAAGGGTTTCCCAAACATGATTCCGTTGACCACCCTTTGGGATCGCACCCCAACTGATGAACAATGGACCTGACCACCAACTCATATGGTAATGAACAACCATGAACAACGATTGAGAATTCTGGTCTTCAACAGCGCTTTATAAAGGTGATTGTGGTTACTCATCCAGGTCGAGAACAGTGAATCCTGCTTCGTTACTGTATGGTAGACAACAGTTCATCATGGTTTCCATCACTGGTTACAATCATGCCTTTGTTGACAATGGGTAATTGCAAGTTGGCCATAGTTGAGCATAGTTGACCATGATTAATAGTGGTTAACCATGGTGAACAGTAAGTTAAACCCTGGTGAACTATGCTTGTGAACCATCGATTTCGCTCCAACGTTGCGCTACGGGAGGTGGTGCCCATTGGTTGGTCCTGGACTCCTGGTCGGTGGCCGCCACGATGACATTGCCCAGCAACAGCTTCCAGAAGCAGAGCCTTGGAGATAGTCATGAAACACCACGACGCGCCGATCTACAGAACCAGCAATGCTCATGGTACCTTGAGAATGCTCATGCTTAGTTATGGTTCATAGCTCATGGTTCTTAGCAACCTTGGTACAACACCTGGTTCATCATGGTTAGCAATGCTCATGTAGGATTTGGTAGCCAGCAATGCTCATGGTTAGCAATGCTTGGGAATGGTGGGACATGGATCATGGATGTTCATGGTGAACCAGGTGGTACAACACCTGGCTCATAGCTCATGGTTAGCAATGCCTGGGATCAGAACCATCAGCAACCTTGATTTCTGGTTGACATGGGGTGCCACTTAAAAGGGTCTATGGTCCATTGTAACCCATGAGCAAGTAGCTATAAGCAACCGCGATGGGGTTCTGGACTGGCGGGGGTATGTATTTTTCATGGCTTTCTCGTGCTGAGCCGTGACATTCCTTGTCCTTTCGCTGAGGATTCTGTCCTTCGCACTTCCGGGTCCAGGAGTGCTCTACCAGGAGAATAGCCTGGGCCATCGACTCACCCGAAGCTTCCAAGATGAGTCCATGTCGTCTCCAGGCGGAGCCATGTGGGCTCGCTGTCTACTGCTACACGGCTGGCTTGTTACGAGCTGCGGAAGTTTCCCAAATAGGAACCTGCGCACTGAAAAGGCGACAGGTGGCTGGAATTTGTTTGTTCGTTTTGTCAGTCTGAAAAGTCTATTTGTCACTGTCGAAGACGACCGTGTCTAGCTATCGTTCTATCTCTCTCTTTTCTTTCATCACTCCCTCTCTCTCCCTCGATCTGTCTGTCTACTAAGTATTGGTCTAGTCTATGGTCTATCTATTTATCATTATTTATCTCCTATTTGCATCTATCTCTATGTAATTCTGTTGATCCCTACCTGACTGCCTTGGAACATCAACCTTTGCGAGACCCTTTGTCTTTTTTTGACTTCCAAATGATGCACTTCGCGCCAGATGGCTGCACTTTTTGGACATCTGAACTTGCAAAGTGCTCCGAACCTCTCATTTTCTTACAATTTTGACTTGCATTTTTTTCATGCCACAGCCGCATGAAATTTCGGCACAGCCCTTTCGCCACAGACCGCCCCCCCATATACACGTATCAATCAATAAGATTCAATAAGTATTTGCTACTGTTCACCATCATGAACCACTACTAGCAAATATCGACCTCTGTCAATCAGCAGGGGCCATTGTCAGCCATTCTCAACCCCTATTGCCACTATCAGTCGCCCATGATCAACCGTTATTCATCACTGTTCGGGGCTTGTTGCCTTTTTCTACCAGTACCGCCATTCCCCGTCTTCAACCACCTTTATCTGCCACTGGTAGCCACTGTTATCGTTACAGTTTTGCGTGGCTCCTGCAGGTTTGTTGCTGCGAAGTTGGCAAGACAGTTTCCAGGAGGTGACTTGGGCACAGTTACAATGGCTGGTGCTATATAGATTGAATACATACAGTAGATACGCTATAATACAGAGATACTACATAGATGTACTATAGCCTATCCCATATACCTGTGGATATCCATTTTACTCGAACAATTTGGCTTCGCGGGGTTTCCATATTAGCAGTTGATGTACTTGGTTACTTTCCTGCAACTAGGGACTAGTGGAAGTCAGCCAGAGTCACAAATCATGCTGCGCCTGCAAACATGGCCATTGAAAGAGTCTGCATACCCGGTTTAGATGTACATAAACATGCGACCTACAGAGTATGCGCACACGACATTCTATTTGCAAAGAAGTGACTTTGTGAAAAGGGTCTTCCACTTGCGGTGTCTTCATCAAAGGGGCATTTGGTTGGGCCATGGGTTGCCGGGCTGTCCTATACTGTGGAGTCGCAATACACCAAGAAAATCACAAAAAGGGGTCTATGACCATTCCTGTGATGTGAAAACCAGCAGGGTACCATTCCTGTAGTTGTTTGTCTTTGTGATACTGATGATTCACAACATCCTGGATCACGGACAGTGGAAACTGTGTTTGCCACAAAACAACATGGGGAGACAACGCGGATAACCCACTTGGGCAGTTGAAACAACTCAGGTGTCCCCGAATCTGCTGCTGTAGAGATGCCAGTGGCCCTGTGTTCTTTGTAAGTCGTGTCCGAGATCGCCAGTTGATCATTGCTCAGATTGGTTCAACCGCTTCTTTTGAGATGAATGATCAACGGATGGTCAACCAGTCAAATGTAAACCAAACACATGGGGCATCAGCTGGCAGAAACCATCAACAATGCCAAATTATCAACTCATGTAATCCCCTTCTTAGTTTAGCCCCTCTTATTAATCACTAGTATTAATCATGAGTCATATAAACCCTAATCATTATTAGTTATTACTAGTTGATCATTAGTGATTCATACTAGTGATTAATACTAGTGATTAGTGCATTTAATACCATACTAGTGATTACTACTATAGTGATTAGTTAGTTTAATACTAGTATGAATCACTAGTAGTCACGAAGCCATTTCCGTTGATCAGCCGTCCAAGACGTCAGAACAACCCGCCAGCCGCGTTGCGGGCGTCCCTTGGAGCTGGCAGCGAGCTGTGACACCAAGAGATCTCGGGGAGTAGGCTACCCTGAGGGAGTAAGGGAACCCTTGTCGACCCTAAGAAAGCCTAACTGTAAGCCATAGTAACCCTTAGTAATCCTAAGTGACCCTTAGTAAGGCTCAGTAAGCCTTAGTAATCCCCTAGCTTTTACCAACCCTTAGGAATTCTGAGTAACTACATGTAACTAGTATACGCCTACCCTATCCCCAAGTAACCCTTAGTAAGGTCCCTGGCACCAGCACTGGGTACCCAGCTTCAGGCCATGCCACGGCTTCGGATCCTGGGACTGTCTCCGATGTGGCGCAAAGACTCGCTACAAGCTGGGCAGCTCAAGGGCTGCGGAGGAGATCCGACGGAAGGGAGGTCGATGACACAAATGAGATGGAGATGTTCATGAATGTGCAGACATATATTTTTGTTGGGGATGTTCATGAATGTGAAAAACAAATATATATATATATATATATACATATATCATATACAGTATATGAATATATATATATATTTATATGATTATTGATACATGATATATTAATACAGCAAATGCCTGGGCTTTGCCCGGAGTCACAAGACATGCCCAGAGATTACTCCTGTCAAATGTTCAAAACCCTGCGCAGGCCCGTTGTTTTGAGACGTTGAGAGGCAAGAAACCCTAAACCCGAAACCCATGAACCTAAAACCGTACACCCTAAAACCCTGATCCTAAACCCGAAAACCCTAAATCCCTAAACCATAGACCCTAAATCCCTAAACCCAAAATCACTGCGTATAGCCAGTGTTTTTCGCAATTTCTTTGAGGAATGTTCAATTGACGGGAAGTAGCACATATTTATGTTTATATTCACATGCATATTTGTTCTTCGTGTTATTTGGTTTGTTTTATATATTTGCTTTTTTACTTATGCATGTATTCATGCATTTATCGTATTCAGTTATTTGTTCAATATTTATTTGTCTATTTATTTTTTCAACTATTTGTCTTTTACTCAACATATATACATACATATTTTTTCAATTAGAGATTTATTCATTTATTTGTTTTTTATTCATTTTATTGTGTAATTATTCATTTATATTATTACGTATTCATTGTTGTTGATATATTTAGAGCATAGTTATGCATATGGTGTTATATGTAAACTTTAATGCATGTATACAAATACAATTATTTGGGTTCTATATATTTACACACACGCATAAAATCCAAATCAATATTGGGCATCAGGTGTTTTTGGGTATTGGCTACGAAATCATCGTTGCGCACTGATATACCGCTTCCAAGAAGACCAGCGCTGTATAGGCAACGCAGTGTTTAGCAAGGAATATTTTGAAAACTTCGTCAGCCCTAGGCCAGCTGATCCAACTTCAAGACTCAGAGCTGTTTCATTGCTTTTCCTAAGAGGGATTCTGATCCTAGCTGCGATTGATTGGGATTGTTATCATTCATTGATGCATTTTGAGTCATCGTGTTTGCTATCAGCTTCATTTTGAGTGATTCTCATTGCTATGAACAAGTCAGTCGAATTGATCGCAAAGGATTTAGGGCAATCTGATAAACAATTCAGTGGCCTCAGCCACATGAGTGAAGCAATGGCGCACTTCTTGTTCAGGCTTTGCAAGGTAATCAAGGTCACTTATTATTTCAACGATTTACAGCCAAGTCAGGAGATGAGAACACAACTGGCGACCCGTTTCACTTTTCTGTGGTATCCACAATTTTCCGTGTTGACCAACAGTGGATTTTGCGTAGGATCATGGATGAAGAAGGACTTTGAAAGAGGCCACTGCTGTGGTTTCCGCGTGGCCATTTGAAGACCACTGGTTGGGAAGGTGAATCTCTAGCTGTTTCTGGCGCCTCTTAGATGTGCAGTTGGGGTTGATAGGTGGGATACCCCTTCGAATCATATGGCCATGGGCCAATATTAATTAACCAACTAATGGGGGATTTCCACCAACAGTAATAGGGAAAGCAATGGTTAACAGGGCAGAACCAGGGGTACGGGTTTTTGACCCACTGCCATGTCGTTGGATTGGCCTCGGAAAACCCCTGGTTTTCACAGCCCCAAAATGATCACAAATCATAGGTTACCATGACTACCATTAATTGTGTTTGTGATGAATATCATGAATTGATGCTAGTGATGTGGTGGTTTCTCCACCATTGTCATGATTTGTGTTTATTGAGAGGTCCACCTACGCACTTTTTGGATGGCAGGTATCCACCCCACCCAATGTGTAAACAGTATGATGGGGTTTGGCATACAACTTTTGAGCTGGAAATGTATTCACACAGAGATTTTCTTGTGGGTGGCAAAGAAAACAGACCAATTCGATTGAGGAGATGAAACTACCACATCATCATAGCAGTTTTGTGACACAACGCCAAGTAGCTCGTCAAGGATTGAGGAGGTCTGAGTTCTGTACTTGCCTTGAGCCAAATCAACACTACTTCCAACCATTAGGCGAATAGATACGATGATAGCCCTTGATGTTTACCCACTTCAAAATCCAGCAGCTGGTGCAGAGGGACCTCCTGACCTTCTCATCACAGACAGGACCCTTTGTAGCAGCAGCCACGGAACATCTTCTGCGCGCTGTGGGGAAGATGGGAACACCTGCTCATCTTCTTGAAGGACGCGGCTGGACTTTCAGCAACTGGTCATTGATCAAGGCACTTTTTCGAGCGCTGCCAAAGCTGCTGAGTAGCAGAGACTTGCTGCTTGCATTCGGTCCAGCAGCCGGTGTGAAGCCCTTGGCAGGAGCGCTGAAATTCTTGTTCTCGCAGGACCGATGGGTGAAGAACGGGTGAATGTTGGTGCACGGTTGTGGCCACGATGGAACAGAACTGTTGTATCATATCAGCAAACCAATAACCCAACCATCATTATCATCATTGTAGAGCCATCATCACCCATCAACAAGCCATCACCAGTGTCGTAAAGTCATCAACCATCCTTCATCATCAACAAACCAATAATCCATCGTTGGTGTTCTTCCGTCGAGCACCATGGGCAATCCAATTCGATGAGTGAAGTTCGGACGACTGGCAAATTTGACAAGCCTGGTAATACAGTAGGAAAGGCACTGGTATGTGTCCCACAATGTCCCACACAAATAAATGACTACATCTAGAACATTAGGTGATGTTGCATATTTGTGCAGAATGAAAATGGATGGACCTCCATTGGTGAACCGGTGAAGCTGGAATTGACCCCAGTTCTTCCACGGCCATGGCCACCCCCCAGGATGACCATTCCCTGCTGTTGGCTGCAGCGACGGCAAGTAGCAACTTCACCATGTGCACCAAGCTACATGCCGTTCAGGGCGATGACCGAGAGGTGACCACTGGGCACTTGCCCACAGACCTGGTGCTTCAGCGGTGCGTGCAAGCGTGGAATTCTCTACTGGTAAGTAGAACGATACTTAAAGACTTAAAGCACCCTTTGCAATACCATGAAGTTGAATAGAGAGAATTATGTAGAGTTGCTCAAACCTTCATGGAAAGTGTGTTTTTGTGTGCTCAGGAATGGACGTAATCCAAAAGTGAATGCAAAAGGTTTCGGAAGCTGCAGGTTTGCAATCGATTTCAGGTGCACTGAGATTGATCCAGGACCCTGGGTCAGTAAATTCAGTCAGTAGACAAATTCCAACATCCTTCCAAAGCGAAATTTGTTGTTAGACGCTGTTGGTATGATTCAACTCCTTGCACTTCAGGAATGATTCCAACTCATACAGAATTCATGGTTTGAATCCTCTCGAAGCACTGAACTTCTGCACTTTCGCTGCTCCAGGCCCTGCTCGAAGAATGTCGAAGTGTCTTCATGGAGGAGCCGCCATGGGATCCCATTACAGCTACACGAATCGAGGAGTTTGGTCATGGCTGGGTGCAGGCTATCCACAACCATATGACTATACAGTGCCCATCAGTGCACACCTTGGATACCTTGTTCTTCTCCTTGAAGCACATTACACAATGAGACATTGTGTATAGACAGTAGACATACATGTAGACATGTATGCTGAATACATCTACAGACCTCACATGCAGACTTGAGTCTAATACTCCTTTACTGGCCTGACACGTTCCAGACACGAGCGGACAGGGCCTATCCCAAGCTTAGCGTATTTTGAAGTTGCGGGAGCAGCGAATCTCTTTGTCGTGATTCCTGGGCAATGTGAATCTAGCATGGCAAGAGTAAGAGACATGTATAATCAAACATGTGAGTTTGGCCTGTCACCAGTCTTTGGTTCTATCCACCACTTTTGATGTCTTTGCTCCATGAAATCGACAAGGCCATTTTTCGTGGCCGATGGAGTATGTAGAGGAATGTGCCTATGTTCTATCCAGACGCGCAAAGGGTCACCCCGTTGCATATATGCCATTGGCCCCCCCAAAACCATTATTTTATAGGTTACAACCCATGTTTTAGAGGCTAGAAACCTACCTTTTTAGGGGCCCTTGGGGGGTCCAAGGTGATCAAAATCTCTTTGCTTGTCGGATTTGCCGCGTCAGGATCCTCCTGACACAGTCTACGTGCGGGTCAACCTGGTCTTTGCCGCTCCACTGCAGGGGCCACATCCCAAGGGCCATTCATTTTGACCCTCTGTGGGTCAAAGTCATGACTCTGAAGAAATGCTTGGACAGTAGTGATGGTCAATGATGGATTAGTTCTAATGTTGGTTTCTGATTAGTATCTACCTGTTGGTTTCATCTATTTTCATTACTTTAGGGGGGGTTACACTAATCAGAAACCAACATTAGTTCAAATGAATTTCTTTGTTTTTTTTTGTGTCAACGAATTAGCTCACAAAGCTTCCTGTTCTTCTTCACATCTACAAATGTAGCTGTGGTGCAGCTAGAGGACCAGAATCTGAGATGACTTGTGGAAGACTTTAGAGGCAGACAATTGAGATCATTCCAGTGGCCATACAGAGAGCACCTGGTCGCTTTTGTTGATGTTTGCTGAAGGTGTGGTTGGACATCCGTCCACTGCTTTTTGCTGCATCTTGAGTTGGGAAACCATAGTTGATCATTCATACCTCACGAACCTGATGTCTTTGGTATAGATTTGTTGTTGCCAAGCGTTGCTTGTCCCAGAATATCTAGACCACTTTGTTAGTCTCACTGTGCTGCTATGCGCTTTATATCTACCTTAATGTTACGTCAACACTGATATAATAGCTGAATGATTGGCATTAGTTGGCAGCATGATCTCCCAACAAGCCCAGTGATGAAATCTCGTGAGTGCCCAGGATGGTTCAGCCCTTCTACAGCGCATTATCGACCGCATGTGCAGCGTGAAACCATGGAGCGCTCAAGCGCCCGAGGAGCTGTAAAAGAGAAGAGTTGTGCTGTCAAGTCTGGTGTCCGTGTCCGACGTTGGGTGGACCGGGCGAAGAATTCGATGGGGATGGATTGATACCTGATAGCCTGGTATTGGGAGTTCATGTGATTGATTAATACCTGAGGGATGGATCAATACCTGATAGCCTGAGTTCATGGGATACTAGTAGAGGAGCAATCGGACAACCGGTGATTCAGACTTGTTTCAGATAGAAGGTGCTCACAGAGTGTGATGTTATGATGAACAAACACTGGTCCGATTTGATGTAAGTTTTCGTGAACTGCCCCACCCGTGTCTTTCCAGAGTTTAAAACTGAAGAATCACGGTCAGTCTCATGATGAATCTGTCCGACAGTGCCTGAGCTGTCCATTGATAAAGGGTGTCCCTGGCCTTCAACTAACCATCAACCGTTATCATTTTCCCAGGCATGGACTGTAGAAAGCAGCAAACAGCAAAAGCATTCTTCAAGGCACTGTTGCACAAAGACATCCAGGGAGCGAAATTTCACCACAGGGGCGGTAACTATAGGTCTCCTATGTTTCTCATCATGGACATCCCAAGACGATACGGCGCCGTAAGGTCATGGTGCCCGACATGACGACAGGTGTGGCAGCCGTTGCAACTGATTTCAGATTCGTGGCATAGCTCCAAATCGGGCGAGCTGGGTCAATATGAAGCATCTAATCATTGTATTCGATGTCCATTATACATGTACCCATGTTCATATTGTATGGGGATGATGAGTGAATACTAATTAACCAACAAACGGCTAAGTGAACATCCCAACAGTTCGACTAGACATTTGGAGGACTTTCACTCACCGGGGTTTTGACCCATAGCCAAAAGGTATAGATGTTGTGGCAGTGGTTGATGGTTCTATGTAGCGTTGTCGAGACTTCGGGTACACATTCCCAGAAAAGTCACATTCATATTTTGAGGATCTATGAGGATCTATTGTAGCATGTTCTAACTTCAAAACCACTTAAATGTTGATACCATCATGCTTTTTTCCCCTTCAAACATAACAGGACTCTGGCCACTGACCCACAGGTGGGTTCCCCCTGAGTTGTTGAGACCTGGGATCAGGCGGAAAGACTCCACTTCGCCACATTCGCCCAGGCGAGCGTCGCAGTTTCTGGACTCCGCAATGGTGTGAAACACTGGGCCCCTGCAACCTGAAAGCCAACCCTAAAATACCTTGAACCCGAGATTTTTCGGTACCTTTGGCAGGAAAGACCTTCAAAAATCCCTGGCTTGTTGATATTTCTATTGAAGCATCTTAGGCCCAATTGAACATATCAAACAGAATCAAACCGATGTTGTGATTCATCCTCTTTCACACCGCTGCAGGGAGACCATGGCTGTGTGGGAGAATTCTGAGGAGGAGTTTTCTGAGGCACATGACGCAGCAGTGCAACTGCCCCATTTTCCTGGCACGTTCAGCAGTCACGGCCGTGAATAACCAGCAGTTTGGCTACTAACCACAGCCGTAGTGGTTATAAACAGTAAGCGCTTATAAACACTAGGCACTCCAATAAGAAGATTCGCTTCTCGGCCGTTTGACAATGTCTGTCTACTCATTTGAGGACCCACAAGCATGGGTTTGTGCAAAGCTTAGTGGAGTGCTTTTTCTTGTGTATAGCCTTGGTGGCGACTTTCGGACAGACCTCTCATATCGCATGCAGCAACTAATTACTGGTACATGTTGCCATTCGTGTGCAAGATGTGTATGGTACGTAAATAGTTGGATTTTTGTATTCCGCAGTCGAATCGCGCCTCTCCTATGGTATGAGAACAGGCTACCACAAGAAAACAAGCCTTTTGTATAAACTGGATTGCATACATAGACTGAGGTGGCAAGAGCAGTTTAGATGATTGAACTGCCATTGGA
The DNA here is from genome assembly GCA_009767595.1 of Symbiodinium kawagutii. Taxonomy (NCBI): domain Eukaryota; class Dinophyceae; order Suessiales; family Symbiodiniaceae; genus Symbiodinium; species Symbiodinium kawagutii. The sequence goes on along the minus strand of VSDK01000585.1, from coordinate 90,451 downwards.
TCACCCAACTTCTCGCTGTAGCTTTGCAGGCTTTGAAGTCCGTGCGTCTTTGGTGGAAGCCAGTTGAGGCGGTCAGTGAAGCGTTGCTGCCCCTGCAGGGTTGGCAACATGACGAGAGTTTGTCTATAGCTATGGGGTTCCCTTCAGCCACCCAAAAATGCACAACGCACACAAGCGCATTTTGATACATTTTGGAGGTACCCACATTATCAACACAAGAGATCTGTACATATCTGTACAAGGAATATGTATGAATATGTAATGAATATAATTCCTAGTATCGGTTTCTACGTCCATTCAAGTTACTGGTGGTTTCCCTGGCTATGAACAGCTGGATGGTTAGCAGGTACCACCATGGCTAGGGACACCGTAAAGCTGCTTGTAGCTTTCCTCAGTTCCAACTTCGCTGGGCAAGGCAGCAATACGCAGCCGTCGGGTGGATCTTTTGCAGGCACCCGTCGCGACGCATGGCCAAAAGGGAAAGCTGTCTTGTACCACTAGGCTTGTCACCCTTGGCTTGTCACCCAGGTGAGTGCAACAGCAAAACTGTAAGAAAACACATTTTTTTCCCAACAAAAAAGCATTTTTCCATCTTTTTCCTTTCCAAATTTCATTGTTCTTACAACGCGCCGAGACGTGCTCCTAAGTGAGGGCGAAAAACAAGATTCGCACATAGTCAATATAGTGTTAATGTATCACTATTTGTTTAATATAATGTATCAGTATGTATCAGTATTCACGATCCTGTAGATATCATTGTCAGTGATTGTCCAATGGAAGGGGTGCTCTAACTGATGCGTTCAGAGCTGCTAAGACCGCCAGCCACAGGGCGCTCTGAAGGAGGCCCATGGTGAAAGCTATCTCAGGAGCCATGGAAAGTTGGGAAATCAGGGTGCTTTGGTGTCGTGCTGTGGTAGTAGTAGATCTCAGTAGTGTTAGTCGTTGTTGTTGTTGTAGTGGTGGTGGCAGTAAAGTAAGTAGAAATAGGACCACTGCACTGGTGGTGGTAGTAGTAGTAGTAGTAGTAGTAGTACGAGTAGTTGTCGTAGTAGCAGGAGCATCAGAAGCAGTAGGAGGAACACTAGCTTTTCAAGCTATACAACAAGATTATCACTGAAACCTACTTCAGAATGTGAACATGTCAGATATCAGGGCATAGACGAGAATAAACAGCATGATCAATCAGCCCTTTGTAGATCCTGCCATTTGTGCACCCCAGCTGTGTCACTGCTCAGGACTGTCTACTCAGTACGGCGAAGTGCAAGTGACTCCGCAGCAGATGCATCACTGGTCACTGGTCAACTCTGCAGTAGTCGTTGGCCACCTGTTATCGCTAGCGTCAAAACCCCGGCCTGTTCCAAACCTGAAACTCTAAACATTTCTAAACCCTATTTCTATAAGGGGTTCTACCCTAATCTTCTAAACCCTATTGGTTACACCAGGATAAAAAACGGTCAGAAGTGGCGGACTGCCAATTCATTTGGTCCCGTGTTAAACCATCCTGCGGTCGAAGCCCCCGGTGCCTTCATTTTGATCAAGTCGATTGTTGGCACATATTACAGAATATGACTTTGGTTGATCTTGACAAGTCATGGTAAGCAATGAAAGAAACGGTTGAAGCATGCTTAGGCATGGTTGATAAACAATATATCTATACATACGCATATCATTATATGTACATATGTATATATAAAAATATAATATATACATATTATATATATAGATGATGCACCAGGTTTGGCCCTGCTCTAGCAGTCTGAAAAGGACAATGCTGATGATGATTCGGGCCCAGTCTTTCCTTGTTTTCGATTGATACTCATGTTTGTGTTGAACAAGCAGCATGATGTTGTCAACCTCTCTATCCATTTCTTAATTAACCAATATTATCAGATCCACCTTTGATATTTGTAATTCCAAAGGGTGGACTCTACTCCCTGGTTAACTAGAACCGATTGTTTATTGTATTGCCAATGGTTTATAGTTTCATCATGGTTTATCGTTTTTGCTGCATTATGACTGAGTTTCACCAACGGGTACAACCAATGATTCAGTAACGGGGTACTCTATAACCAATGATTCAGTCTATAACCAATGGTTTACTCTAATCAATGGCTGTCGTTATCGCACTTCCATGGTCCCAAGGGCCCCGAAAAAAGGTGGGTTTTTAGCCGGCAAAACATGGGTTGTACCCTAAACAAGGTAGGTTTTTAGCCTGTTGTAACCTGTCAGGATGATGGTTCTTGGTTCCCATGGTCAAGACTGTCCACCCGAACGGCCGACCAGCGGAGACCGTTTCCCAACGCAAAGGCTTAGACCCTGCCCATCGTCATTCAGTGGAGTTGCTGAGCGAAAAGTTGCGGATGGCACGATGGCACAACCCAACTTGCGGGGAGTTCATGATGGCAGAGCTGTGGTGACAGATGAATCCTTCTGTAGGTGTGTATAAACACATCAATGTCAGTGATGGCCATTGATGAGTCATGCGTCACTATGATGGTCATGGATGGTGGCTATTGATGCTAAATGATGAGTAATGGTTGATATGCTGGTTGATGGCTCGTGCTGCTGAATGATGGCTAACAATAGTCAATTGTTGATACGGTGGTCATTAACGACGGCCAATGATGGTCAACGATATTGGCTACTAATGATGGCTTACCATGGTTAACGAGTGATATGGTCATTAGTGATGTCTAGCGATTGTCAATAACCAATGTGATGGTTATTGATGATGTTTGCAGCAGGTTAAGGATTGATGTGATGGGTAATGCAGGTTCAGGAGTGACATGATAGTTATGAATGATGGTTCACTGATGATGGCTAGTGATGACTATGTTGGTTGCATTGTTTATGCTGGCTATTGATGATTGCCAATGATGTGTAATTATTGATGCAATGGTTCACGATGATGGCTGTTTCGGCTAATGTTTGATACGATTATTATTGGTGATGGCTGACGACTGTTCAATGATGATGGCTAATGATGGATACTATATAAATGAGTGATGGCTATATAGTGATGCTCAATGAATTATATTATTTTGGCAATTCATGATGGTTCATTATGTTTCCTTATCTGCTAATAGTGACTAGTGCTGGTCAATGAATTATATAACATAGGCAGTGAATCAGTGATGGCAATTGATGGTTGCCGATTGATATGTTAACACGTGTGAATAATAGCCAACAATGGTGGTTAGTGGGTGATGATGGTTACACCTCGCACAGTATCAGTGCTCAAATTCAGAATGCTATGCTGATGAATCAACCACAGAGATGTGCATTTTTTTAATGAAGCAATGCGTGCTGCGAACCATCATCTAGAGTTACTATCTACTGTCAGCGCGGAAAGTCGCATCAACATCTTGTTGGTAACTTTATTCCGTGCGGAAGTGATAACAGGGAAGTCGCATCAACTTGCGTTCAGTTGCGGGCGAAGCTTGCTTGATGCATGTTTTTGATTGATGTAAATGTGAATTCACTGGGTTTTACCATGGTTTCGGTTGATGTTGCAAAGGCTGGTTGGGTATGATCCGTGAGCGGAAATGCTTCGTTTTGATGCGTTGCCTTGCGGCAAGGTCTGCTATTGAATGATGATCGGATGGGTTCCTCAAAGAGATATATTGCTATCCGCAAAGGTAGTGAGCATTCTTGATGGTTCATCATTAGTGATGGTTGATAATAGACAATGGTTTTGTTTGCCACTGTGGAATGGACACTGTATCCTGCTAGGTAAAAACATGTAGATTTATGGTTCGCCACCAAATTGTTTGTTTGCCACCAAACGGGTGTATACAATTCATGAAGATTAGACACACTTTGTTATTTGCATGGTGAATTCCGTATTTCTTTCAAGCACATCCTCGCATCATTGGAATGTCTGCCCGGAAAAAGTTTTATCAGTTGTTTTCCCTATTGTTGTTGGTGATTATCCCCCATTATTGGTTGGTTAATATTGACCCATAGCCAAATCCGTCTCACAAAACCATAGTGACGCGCTTCTAAGGATGGAGATGGCAGCAAGACTTGTCCAGCTCTTAGACGCCAATGCATAGCGTAGTCGCGACTGCGACGAGTAACTAGTGACCTCAAACGAATCAGAAGCTGTTTCGCTGCTGCGTAACACTTCAGTTCCTTTCTTGTGGGTTTTTTCACATGTTCAGCTTCACTTCAGTTCCTTTTTTGTGAATTTTGCATGAAGCATCGAATTTGCAAATTTGTCTCTCTATTTTGTGCCTCTGTACAAAATTGGACAGGTCAAAGCAAGAGCTGTTCTCGGCAAGTGGCAGGCGCGACAGCATCGAGGATGATACTCCAGTATAACTTGCGTAACCAGCGTACTGCAATTATTTCATTTCGTGTAGTTATGCAATCCTTTGGCTGTTGCAATCTGAACATTTCAGCACTCAATTGGCAAAGAAATTGCAGAACCCAGCGGCATGTCCTCCTGCAATGCCAACCAAAATGTGTTATTTTCCTTGCGGTATCTGCACAGATGCTCCTCAATGTGAGCTCTTTTTGGCTTGCGCGGAAAGGGTGTGGTTGGATATGGTTGGTATGTTTACCCATAATAACCTCTACATTTGGGTCATTTTATGGGTAAATCTTGGTAGATACATGCCATGCAGGGAGTCTCTGGCTTGCAAGAAAGACGCCCTCCACGACGACCTTTGCACTACGTGATTTCAGCAATCCTGCAAGGCTGGCGTCGAAGAGATCAAGAAAGCTCATCGGGCGAGAGATGCAACTTGACGTTTGGCAATAGTTCATGGTGGCTGAGAATGGTTAGTAACTGACCAGTAGTGGTAGATAGTTAATGTTTAGTAGGTGGTTGACAATGGACAGCAATGGTTCGTAACTGACCAATGTTATTCATGGACAATAATGGTTAGTAAATGGTGCATAAGTTTGATACCTCTTTGGCAACTCTTGGGCGATGAACGCTGCCTTTTTCAATTGGCATGAGACAGCTTTGCATTTTTTCGGTGGATGGAACACCTCTGAGCCGGATTCACATTTTGTAAACAGATAGCGTCGAATAGACCATTTGCCTTCCCAAAGAAAATAGAAACAGCTAAAAGCCTTTCTCACATCTTTTCATCCAAAGTCCTTCGGGCGTTGGCGTTGTCCCAGAATCACCAGTGACATCTCAGCATCGCATGGCTCCTGTTGTAGCTCCAAGGTGGGTGGCCTTGCTCAAGCCCTATCTCGGTTTCAGCATTCAGCTGACGATGCCGAGGTGGCGCTTGAAGGTCACATAGGTCATGGATGACTTGGCTTTCTATCCCTCTCAGCATGGAATTCATGGCTGAAGTTGGATCATCTGAGTAGGCTACCAAACATGCTTATAATCTCACAACATGTTCGCCACAGCAATACATGGAACCCACATGATAAGGGTACCCATGGGTACCCCATCCAAATGATTGAAGCAGGTCCCGAGATGTCCCAAAAGCAACCAGTCGTGTTCGCTTCCCCATGACCTCCCTGTAGGTTTCTGGTGCACGTCAAGATCTGGAGCGGTGGCGGAGATTAGTTGGGGCCCGAGCGCTGCCTACAGACTGGTGTGTATAATATGATTGATCAAAACTTGGCAACCCAAGGAAAATGTGTAGATTGCAGATTGACATCCGGATATTTTGTGTTTGTTTTGAGCACTCTCACGAAAGAGCCCAGGTTTGACATTGAGTTTGCATCAATCGCAATGCACTTGTTTAAGTTAGTCCTTTCAAAGCAACTGCGACTAAGGCTGTTTGTTGGCAAGACCACATTCATATTAATGACAACCAGTAGCAAACAGCATCAAAACTGAATCACCATTGCACCCACACATTCTTTATTTCGGCAAAATACACGCTGATTCTGTGCAATATGTCCTCAGCTAGATTTCGTGGTTTGGCTTACCAGGCACCCGCTCCTTCGGTTTCATTGATTTCATAAAACTCAATTCATTTTGGCCCGCAAAACTACCACAGAAGATCAATGAGCTTTGCATATCTTTGCAACATTTTGCTAAAAACCTTGGCAATCATACTTCGTAAGGGGGCTGCCAGTGTCGTAGGGCGTAAGCCAGTTGCTGACTATTGCAAAGCTACGCAGCTACGCATTGTTCAACGAGTCGGACGATTTCTAGAAGTTGGGGAAACAACCATGGAAAAACCAAACACATAGTGATTGCTTGAGGTGCTGTTTGCTAAAGATACTCATTGCTAAAACACCAAAACACTAATAGATCCATCCATCTGATGTGCTTAAGACAGCTTGTGGCCCCAAGACCTTCTTCGCCTTCGCTCACCTTGGCAGGCGGAAGAGTTACCGAAGCTGCTGAAGGAAGCCATCGAGCGCCGTGATGTGCCCGCCTTGCGCGAGGCTGGGCCTCGCATCGCCAGGATGTCCGGGTGGATCGGTGCCCTGCCTGGGAGACACCTGGGAATCCTGGGATCCGTGGTGCTATCAAAGGTGCAGATTCTTCCATCAACAATTGGATTCTCCAACATTTTTTGAAATGTACCTGAAATGGATTCGGGTTTCAATGCTACAGGAGTTGCTGGGGATGTTGCTGGTACCTGACGCGTACATCTCCGACGTCAAGCAATTACTGGTAAACTTGGGCGGTACTTGCGTTGGGTTGGCAGTACCAGTCAATCATATTTTTCGGGTTTAGGTATAAGCACTTGCCTCATGGGGACTTATTGTACATTCCCAATGATGTTTGTTTGGGAGAAGATAGGACATGATAGGACTAGTCTAGAAACCACTATCGGAATAATACCGATTGTCCGAGCAGCACGTGATGGTTGCAGGCACTTCATGACAGGACCAGAGCTACGGATGTGTCCATTTTGAAGTTGCATAGTATTCTTAGAGCAAACGGAGTCCAAATCGCAGGGAAATCATGTCAATATCAAGTAAATGGTAAGATATTTTGTTTGCTTAGCCCAGATGGCCAGATGGGTGGTTTCAATATGTTTCAATCATTGGACTGCTGGCCTTATGTTTGCCACCCCAAGTCATAGTGTGTGTTGCGTCATGCTTGATTTTTTGGCAGTTTGCTTCTCAGATCCTTCTCAGCCAAACATTAGAACTTGATGCATGAAATGCCATAATCCTTACGGTGGAGGATGAACAGATCCGGAGGGCGCAGGTTGGACGATGCAAGCGGCTTCAACAAGACATGTTCCAATCGTTCACACTCGGCCCCGGAAGGCCATCGTTGACATGAGCAAAGATGGTCCAATGAACATTGACGGCGCTGAAGAGGCTAAGAAGATGATCAAGAGGTGGGCAAGTCACGGGTAACAGTTGGGTGGTTTGCCGTCATGCGACACTTCTTTGCAACGATTTGAGGGATGGTCATGTGTGAATATGAATACAGACACCTGCACACTAAGATGATGAACTACCCGTGTATATATCTTGAACCATGATAAACAGATGCGTGATTGTCACACACCTGTGAAACTGGGGTCACATTGCAGTGAACACCAGTTTTAAATTGGAGAGTGTCAACAATTCAGCAATTGCAACTGTATTGGGATTGTTTGAATACAGTGTTTGTGCTAGTGCCATGCCGTTTGAAACTAGCAGTTTTTTGCCGACGGCCATAGCATTCTGACTCAGCACGGCCGCCAGGTACCAGATTCGGGCTCGCGCGCTGGACCATGCCGTGGGAGAGAGGAAGATCTCCTCAATTCAGGCGGGGGAAGAGTAGTGGACGAGCTGTGAACCGCGAGCGAAGCTGCGAGATTGGAAATGTTGAGCCATGACCCGAGCTCTCCACACGTCTGAAGTTTCTGCCATATTTCTTTGGGGGTGGGGCAGAAATGATTCGAACAAGTTGGGATTCTCAAAGGCTTGGCACAGGTCAAAGTCCTGACCTGAGGAGTTCCAATCAGGGTCAAACTCCCATGGCTCAGAAATATGATTCTTATCAGGTGTGCTTCCAGTTCCCAGCCAAGAGTAGGTAACCAGGTACCTGGTTTCTACCACGGCTAGATGTAACTAGGGTGGTCACCTCTGATAGGTTGGTAACTATAGAAGGGTAACTGGTTGCGGGTAGGGAGGTGTGATACGGCCATGCCAGTCCCATGGCCGGGAGTGAACCCGCAGGCTGCACTAGCCACGTGGGACTTTGGCCGGGATGATATCCACGCAGTGAAGGCACGGCGTCGATGCTTGAGACTGAACCAATGGTAGATCTAAACATGGGGGTTTCGCAACAGGTGGGGGTGGTTGCACTGAAGCGTTAAACAACCACATACCGTCGCATTGGGTGATCTTTACTAAAAGCAATAAACAACAAAACATCCATGAGAAACAACAATATACAACAACAAAAAATCCCTGAGACCGACAATTTTTGTGCGCTCGCCTCAGCGCCTAGTCAGCTGTGCGCTCGTTCGGGAGGCACGTCAGGCCATAGCCCGACGAGATCAGCAGAAAGTGAAGCTGCAGGCGGCCGTGCAGCAACGCGATGGACCCCGACTACACCAAGTGGTGAACGACTGGGAGTTCGATCGGAGCGACGAGGAGAGCCAGGGCGGAAGGGATCAGGTTGGGGGAGTCAGAACAGCTTCCTGGGTGGTCAGCGAGACTTCCCATGGCTTCCTTCCCCATATCCAGGGAATGACTTTAGGAAACCCTGAACATTGCTGTAACACGAATCAGGTTTTTGATCGGCAAAGGGCAGGTGTAATCAATGAACCTACGAGAGTTGTCTCAAGCAAACTCTTGTTCGGCTAATCTGGGTTTTTCACTAGATAGTATGTTGGGGGCTAATACATGCATTCATCAACCAGTACAAGGGAACTGGTCTGGACATTGCTGGAAAGCCTTATCTCTTGAGCTTGCTTTCATCACTTCAGTTTATAGTGTCTGTAGATGAGATTAATTTGACTGATTAACGTCCCCTCCTGATTCACAAAAAATTGTTTGTACTTCTAGCATGTCAGGGAGTCAGCATTTTGTTTGTTGGTACATCATTTGTGAACATCAGATCTTTGAGCTTTCCTTAAACTAATCGTTGGCAGCAGATCGCTTGCAGGACTTTCAAGAATCCTTGCAAGCTTTACAACGCTATGAGAAGATGGTCATGGATGTTGGGAGGAGTCTGATCGGGAGCGCGAACTGACCACTTTGCTTGGCGGCGTATGCTGATATCTTGAATGGCGTGCGTCGGATGCAATCATATGGCATCATATGGGTGTTTCTCAAAATATTGGTGCCCCCCAATTCATCCAGTTGATTAAGCATTTATCGTAATAAACCAACCAGTTCTTATCGTAATAACCCACCCAGTTCGAGGCCCCCCCCCCCCATTTTATGGACCCCCCATTTTAGGAACCCGCCACATAAGTCACGCAAAATGTCACTGTATATACAGTATTTCCATCAAAGGTGGCAACCTTCAGAGCACAGGCTTCCCAAGTGGTGAAAGTAGTCGTGGAAGTGGGGGTTGTTTGATGATTAGAGGCTTACAGGTACATGGTTGTCGGCACCTTGTCAGGTTGCACCCCCAAAAATGATGTTTTCCATGTTTTGAATGATAAAACAAAGTAAAAAATGATTTGAACAATATAAGAAATGTTTTGAATGATAAAACAATGTAATGATTTAAAACAATGTAAGAAAACATCATAGTTTTGGAAGGTTGCTGGGTATCCCATCACCCGGCCCTACCGGCCTGATGCGCCGTGACTCACCAGTTGGTCAATCGCCTCACCGGGGTCGTTTCGTGCCACAACGAACCAATTTGGGGGTGCCCGGGAGTGCCACCATTTGTGGATCATGGTTGGGGTTGGTATTTCTGCATGTTTCCTGTGATTCTTATTTGCAAATACTTATCATCCATTATCAACTGTCAATTCTGTCATCCATTATCAACTGTCAATAAACGTTGATGAACTATTTATGAACACGCAGTTACAGTAATTAACCATTTACCATATTTACCATTCACTTCATTGACCTACCATGGTTCACCACTGCTGAGACTAGTCCAAGCCCCAGGATGATGGGTCCTCCAATGGACATTGTGGCTCTTGCGTGCTGCTGGCTGTGATGATTCCGCGCTGAGATTTGAAATGATGATCCCAGATACTCCATGACTCCATGTACTATATTGGGCCTACATTTTATAGGCACTAGTAAATGTTTTTTGATATAGCTGCATCTGAGTATACTCAGATACTATATATATATGTATGTATTTGGCACATGATGTATGTAGCCTTGACAAATCCGCATGGTTCTTTGACGTAGGAACCTTTAAAGCTGCGATTTTGACGAGTTGAAGTGACTGAGAAGCGTTTCAAAGAAGCCGATCGCCAGGCATGTGTTGGAAAACTGGGAGTGGTCCAAAGGCACTGGGGTCACCGCAGTGAACGTTGACATGTCCAGTTTCCCAACACTTCTCCTGGCTGTCTTCGCATGCCTTCCCATGCCTTGGCCCAGATGACCCTGTGCGATTGGCCACCCACAAGCGCATCAGCGAGCACGAAAATGTCACGACCCTGTTGGAGAAGTTGTGGTTGAGACCGTTTCAGCACTGGACAGTTTATCAAGTTGAGCCCTTGGCCCGAGCTGCCCTGTTCATCGCAACGGTCCAAGGCAGCTCGGAATGCTTTGGAAGCCAAGGACAAAGCTGCATTGTGAACATCTAAAAGCACGTTTGCGGCCGGCCAGTGTTTGACATTCTCTCAGATGATTAGTTTCCAGCTGAAGAAGCGAGTGTCAAGGAGATGAAGACTAAGTAGTGATAGTGGAAATACTGATGCCGCAGGATGGCTGGAAACTTCAGAGAGTCGGGCACACAGTTTGTGAATAGTATCGCAGGTTGGTGGCGTCCAGGCTGAGTACTTCCAACAAGAAAAGTCCAAGGTGATTCAGGTGATTTCTTACAATAGAGAGCTCCCAAAATGGTTGGCTTGATAATGTAAATGGTCTATATAAAGGATGATAACTGGGGGTCCCTTATTTTGAGAACCCCCATATAGTACACAATTCCAAGAGACTGATGTAGTACGCTGTAGATCATTGTAGTACACAATTTGATAAGGCAAAACATCCTTTGAGATCCTTGAGAGCATCATTGGACACCCCTGAATGGCCGTCCCCAGCTGTAAAGCGCGGAATCTGAAAGTCTCAGAGCAAGTGTAGCAACTGGATGTGCTGACGATGTTCTTTTTTCTTTCGACCTGGATGACTTTGGAGGAAGTGTCAGCTCAGTAGTGAGGAAACTTGAAGTGGACCTCACTGATCCTCACCTGTTTGAGCCTGTTGGCGACTAAGATTTGGCAATTTGACACAAGTGTGAAGCCAAAGGGAAAAGGAGACACACCTGCATGCCGTAGCTTCGGTGGCCGGGCTGGAATGTGCTCATCCATATCAGGGCATTTAATGGATGGGATGACTTCACATTTGTAGAGCGTGGATGAAAGTGTGAAAATGCCACAGTCAAAAATATAGTAGTTCCAAATGGTGCAAAGGCATCGTCTCCCTGCCAAAAGATGATCATTCTTTCTGGAAAAATTCAAATCTCTAAAGACAAAAATGGTCCGTTGTTTTTAACATGTTCTTCTTTCCCAAATGTTTTTAGAATTTGTTAGTTGGTTGACTTGCGCATATCATGACAGGGTAGCACCACCGAGTGGAGGAGCTACGTCGGCACTTCACCAACAGATGGCTGGGATCAAGTGGAAGGCTACAGTCGGCAGCTTATGGCGGGTGGACTTGTTCCAGTCACCGGTGGGTACGCCGAAATCTTCCCGGAATGAAGGGTTTCGTAGGCTTTGCTAGGCCTTCAACGGGTTTGCCTTTGAAAATGGCTTCATGAGGGTTCCTGCCGCTGGCGGTGGTGCTAAGCGAGCCGTTTGTAAATGATCGGACGGATAACCTTTGGAGAAGCTGAATCGACCCGAGATTGATCAAACACGATCTTGGAGCAACTAATTACCAATTGATCTTCTACTGATGAAGATTCATATTGAAATTGATAGCAATGCAATGCTATCGAGTCAACCCAGGTGGCAAAGAACCGCTATCGAGAAGCAACAAGCGCTCTTCGCGCCCTGACTAACGTTGGAAGAGTTCCATGCAACACCCCAGGGTCTTGGTTCGTTGTTGGGGATCGTCGACATAGCTGATAGTTCTGCTGTTTTGATATATGTTTTCGAAGGACAATGATATATCTCATGATTTCTTATCGACCGTGGAATTGTAGCAATCTTGGATGTATGCATTGACATAAGATCATCCATCCTGGCAATCTATGACAAGCGATTATTGGAATGGACAATACATTTTGGCCTTGGCTTGTTTCGAGTGTTTAGCTCCATATCTACGATTCTGACGCACATTTTGTTTTCTGATGTTTTCTGCTTTAATGATCAACCCACTTAGAAACTGTAACCATGGTCAGCAACTACCCTAAGTGGCTTATACCATTGATAAATACGTGGACGATCCCCATGTTACTGAGCATCAGAAAGCATCAGCACTGTTCGCTGCTTGTGCATGCTTGTGCTAGATTGTGGCTTGTCATTGCAGACCGGTGGAGAGGTCTGTGCAACAAGGAATCAGCACCTTCAGTACCTGCAACCAGAACATGATGTGTATATATATATATATATTTATACACATATGTTCAGCACACTATAACGTTAATATAGTAATATGTGAGTACATATCAGTATATATCAGTATATAGTTATCATCCCATCCATGCATCATAGATTCACCATCACTATTTGATGCCGTGCTGCACCCAGGAAAAGCCGTTTTTGAAGCCGTGGAGGAATCTGACTACATGCGCACGGAAGCATTTGCCGAGGCGGGATCCCCCAAAGAGGTGCTCCACCATGGGTGATCAATTGGAATCATCTGAGTGAAAACATTTGAATATGTACTGTATGATAACTTGATATGAATGCATATAGATAGTCTAATATGAACTATCACTTTTGATAATTTCAACTAGGATTTGATAATCTATCAGTGAAAACCTATTTGAAAACACAGCCGTTACGTAAAGTTTCAATATGGAGGCTGCTGAAGTTCAAGGTGTTGCTAGGCTTGAATTGAGTAGGATTAAATGCTCAAAATTTCACAATTCTGAGTTAACGATCTGCAAACATCACACAGCAATTAAAGTTGCCCAGGATGAACGGATAGTACCCTGGTACTCAAGATCAACAGGCACTACGTCAGCACGTCTTATTTTCGTTTGTTTTGGGGTGTGAAGCTTGCGTCGTGAGAAATCTCTTGGATGCCCCCAAGACATCTAAAGTCCAGGAGGCCGACCGACTTGCTACCTCCTGAGGTGGAAATTCCCGAGGGTGAGGATGCAATCCAGGCGCCTCATCCCAGCGTGCTGATGAGCCTCGCAAAGTGAGATAGCTCAGGGGTCCAAGGGCTGGGAGCTGTGGTTGCTGTGGGCAAGTGACGAAAGATGGGTGAGTGGACGGTGCCAGTTTAGAAGCCAGCAGGGTCAGTGATGCATCGCTGGGAAGCCAACTGCAGGGCCCAATGGGACAGCCCAGTGGTCTCTCAATGGTCGTGGTCCCCAGCCGTTTCCACTGCGTTTCCCCAGGTTTGCAGTGACTGGAATGCCGCCCAAAGAGCTTGAGCTGCACACGCTGGTCCGGCCACCAGAGCGCTCTGAGATGGGCAGAAAATCATCACCGGCAACAGGAAAGACCAGCAAAAAAATCTCATATAGGAACCTGTCCGGGAAGTGTTGTTGTTGTTGTTGTTGTTGTTGTTGTTGTTGTTGTTGTTGTTGTTGTTGTTGAAATTGGTGCTGGTGGTGTTTTTTCTGACCTCATTCTCCTGACGATGATGATGATAAGTATGGTGATGCTGACCTCACTCTCCTGATGCTGATGATGACGTGGACGATGCGGCGGTGCCTGGCTGGGTACACTTGCCACCTGTGGCAACGAGGTGGAGAGCTGGCCCTTCAGTCGAGACGATCCAACGGTGCAACTGGCCGGGCACTGCAAAAGCACGAACGCTTTTGAGCAGCGAGTTTGTTCTAAATGGCTAGGCTGTTTCTCAAAAGAGGGACCCCCCCAAATCGTCCAAGTCATTAGCCATACAGCTTCCCAAGTTCCTAGCCCTCTGCAGGCAAGCCATTGGCTACGTTCAAGGTCACTGCTGAAGGCGAGGCAGATGAGCTGGTGAAAATAACGGGACTGAACCCTGGGAAATCATCGGGAAATTAAATTCTTGAAGCTGTCGGGGAAAGGCCATCGAATGAAAGGGACACTGGTTGTCGTATGTCAAATGTTGCTAGAATCACTGTGTAGCAAGCCATTAGCCTTTTCGGTTTCAGAACCCAAAAAAGGAGCAGAGCTTCAGAGGAAAAGTTGTTGTTCCTAAAGGCAGCTTTACACTGGAGGTCAGACTATGAAGCCAGTGGTACCCAGTGCAACTGTCATCTCTGCTCTGCTTCAGACTGCTGACACTTTGGTCATGTCAGTCATGATGACTCAAATGAATTCATGTGAGTCATCTCGCTCAGAAAAGCTCCGTGAGCTACTTGGACATTGCTATCAATGGTGGTCATTCCCAAACCATCGTCAAGGCCAGGCACTTGAAGGGGGGGGTGAAAGGAAGTGAAAGATTCATGAAAGGTTCAAAAGCCTTGAAATGCACAGCGCTTCCTGGATTTTGGTGGTATCTTGTGGTTTTTGATGTTCTTTAGTGGATTCAACCATTGGTTAACAACAAGTTGCAACTTGAAATTCTTTGATGGTGCTTGCCATGAGGAATGCAGTCACTGTTTACCCTAAGCTTCTGACCCACTGATGTTGGGAGGGGAGGCAACACTTGGAGCGGTAGCTATACAGTGCATATCCGAACCTTGAATGATATTGCCTCAGGGGCCCTAGAAATCGACAGAATGAGGCCTCGAAAGATCAACCACATCCAACCATGTAGGCTTGATCCATTTTCTGGTCAAACCATCTGATCTCAGACCCTGAAGATCATCACGTTGTGGCACAACGTTGTTGTTAGGCCTATGCGCGTGCAGCCGCTGCCGCAGTGGCAACCTCAGACTCCAATCAGGCCTTGCGTCAAACGCCACGCCACTGAAGCCAGGTGCCACCGCGGATTTACCACAAGTTCGTGAAACTTCCGAAGAATGTGATCAGGGCCAAGGACCGGCCAAGCATCACGGGGGGGAACATATATCTGATGATCTGATGTTACATCAATAAGAGACACATATAGATTGATCATGATTGATCTATATACATAGTGTACATTGCATTTGATGATAAGTTGGATATATTGTAGAAAGTGTGCATAGTTTGTGCCGGACGAGAATTGTATCATCTCAGCGAGGCCAACAGAGCAAGCTCTCGACTTCAGGAGGAGGCTTTGATGCGAGAAGCCATCATGCAAGCAGTCGGTGCGATGTGTCTAGGCGCACGGCGGGGACTTTGAAATCACACACTTAAGAAATGTAGAAGGTAGATGAGTGTAGTTACGCCTTTTGTTTCATTGCTGGATACATACTGTTTGTATACATGATGCTATATGATGTTGGCTTAACAGTATAATTAGTTGGGACATGTCGGGGCGATTAAAGACAGCATTTGGCACATGGTTTGACCGCCACTGGGTACAGAAATTGATGGTGAGGCATATCAGGAGCCCTGCAGGTCAAATCCTGTTCTGAGTCTATGCATTTACCCTTTGGTAAACTAACATGGCAATGGAAAATCCACGCTTTTCGAAGGAAAAAACTGTAAAATCATCCACTTAATAGTGGACTTTCCATTGCCATGTTAATTCACCAAGGGGTAGATGTGGATATGTAAAGATGATATTTGTAAACGATCTATTAGATGAGATGTGAAGAAATAATCATGTAGAAGATGCATGATAATGATAATATGTTTGAACACATCTGTTATATACATCTTAAATAAAAATAGATGCATGATAATGGTCAGATATTTGAATATCAGGATTCACAGCTATACTAACTAAACGACATTATAGATGACAATCTTATTCCCCACCTGTCAGGGTGTAATCAGAGTCACATGGGCACCTCTTTGCTGATCCTCCTCCTCTCTATCTGCCTCCTCCAGACCTCCTACTACGATCTCCGGACTACTGTGCGCCCTCCAGGTCCTCACCTCGTACCAGATTTTGGTACTCGCAGATCTCTATTACTACAGGTTCTTCCGGACCTTTATGATACAATCTCCAAACTCCTGTGGGCCCTACCGGACCTCACCTATACACAATCTTTGAACTCTTGTGTGCCCTCCCGGACCTCACGTATCTACGATCTCCGCACTCCAGCGGGCACTGCCAGGCCTCACCTATATTATATATACTATTTCCGGACTTCTGTAGGCCCTCCCAGACCTCAACCATCTAGAAATTTCCTCAAAAATATCTTCAGAAGATCTCAGAAGACATATTAGGTAGAACGCCAGGAGATATGCCACATGCAATGTGAGAAAGAATATTAGAAGATATGTCAGAAGAAATGCCGGAAGGTATGTCAGAATATACGTTTATGAAAAACATCTAGCGTCTACATAGAAAGGACCATGACAATTGAACCTGAATGGTAGTTTCAAACATTTGGTTTTTTTCCCAAATATTGATGTTTCTCAAAAAAGGGGACCCCTAAAAACGGTTGGTTTATAACGATAAACGGTGGATGAAAGAATGATTTGAGGGAACCTCCCCATTGTTCATGGGCGTTGAAACCCCCCAGCAGTTACTACTTACAGCAGCACACAGTTCTCCTGTCCCAGCATCGAAAAACAGGTGTAGAGCCACGTGAGCTGATCATGGACCGGGCCTCAGAGCGGTAGCGCCGTGAGTCCAGGCACGAAATCATTCAACGAAGGGTGGTAGATGGCGAGCTGGGTCAATATTAACTCACCAACCAATGGTTCATGGTAAATAATAGGGGATAAGAACTGGCAACTATAGTGGATATACCAGCTATATATGGCGAGCTGGGTCAAGATGAACTAACCAACTAATGGGGGATAATAACCAAATAGCCAACAATAATGGGAAAACTGTTGGTTAATGACAGGGGAACCAGGGGGACTAAGGGTTTTGACCCATGGCCAGAATCTAGGTAGACGTAGGTAGACGTAGGTAGATTTGAGTAGATGTAGGTCAGTCGGTGGCTTGGTCGGTAACATCAACGTACATTGACCGCATTGACATTTGATCACCAAATCATCGAGCTTCTAGAGCTATTGGTATATCCTGCAGATGTACCACTACGATGTGTCCGCTACATGATGTGACAGGCCATCATTTCTTCGCTCGTCGTTGATTGCCAGTGTTCGATTTCTTTTGGGTACAACTCGTTTTGTTCTCTCTCTCTCTATCTCTATTATACATTTTGATGCCCTTGATGGCTACTTTGTTCCGCGGTTGATCATGCTCTTTCTTGGCTAATCGCCAGATTTTTTTCCAGGTGATGACTCATGACTCATGTGAGACTCACTAGGATGACTTACCAGGCTCCATGAGAAACACTGGCCGCAGATGGCCACACTGGGAATCGTTTCAGTCGCCAGGTACTCTCCGGCGTCGATGAGCATCAGGGGTCCCAACAAACCTCATCTGACAATGTGACTTGCTATCATTGATAAACTCGTAGCCCATGGTAGCCCTATGTAGCCCAAGATGCTCAAGGCTTATTTTTCCCACCAGATTTGAATCTTCAGGCGATTCCCTTGTGGAGCTTCGGTAGCTACACTGTTGCAAATTTATTGTTGGCAGGGAGATTCCACTACATGGTAGACAGCATCGTCATTATGACATCATGCGCAGGGCATCCGGTTCCTAGAAATAGCACACAATTGATGGGGCGAAGTTGTTGCAACTTGTGCATGGTCAGACCCCCCCAAGTAGTTTCATTTAGGTTTTGAGGCTGCCAATAGGGCTGAGGGTTGTCATGTTTTATATCGCTAGACTGTAGTCAACTAACATCGTTTATATCGTTTGCCAAACCCTCTTGCAGTGTTTTTCTTTACACGTTGCTCTTGTGTCGCTGCTAAGGCTTCCGGATTTGCCAAAGAATTAGCTGAGAAGGCCATGGGCGGATGTGCCAGTCTAGAGTGTTTGCACGGATCCTTGGCAAACAATAGAAAAAGCTTGAAGTTATTTGAGGATACTGCCAGACGCTACAAGGGGCACCCCTGCCAGTTGGATAATAGACTACTGTAATTCATTCTACATCCCCGTTCTCCTACTGATTCTATAGGTTCCTGTGATGAAAGGTATTGGTCCCAGCTATTGCAATGATCAACTTCCCAACTTACCCAGAAAGCAGCACCTTGGTATCTCTAATGGTTTCTCAACTGAAACAACTCACTGCGAGCAGCGCAAGCATACGGAGCCGTGCCCCAGAAATACATACCAACCTTTGCCTGCATTCTATCTCACAAACTAAAGGAGCAAAATAGGACTGATTCCCATGAACATGTACGAATATGCCGAGTCTCAATTGAATTTATTGGAAAGAGTTGCTGTTTGTCCTTGAGGGGGGGAGAGAGAGTTCTCGAATCCTGAACTTGGCTTGAAAGGCATATCTACTCAATACGTGCAATCACTTTTTAAATCCATGACATGGCAGAAAGTCACTGTGTCGCGCTGGTGCTTCACGGTCAGTGTGTTGTCTGTTCTCGTAGTCTTCACCGCCTTGACCCTGCAGTCCCAGAGATGACAAAAAGTGCTGTATGTCTTTGTTTGTTCGAGCTTTGGAATTTTTCATTGGGGGGTGAACCCCAAGAATGATGAGGCCCAAAAAATGTTTGTATCATTTTGTATCCGTCCACACATGGCAATTCATTTGTTGCTGATATGTATTATCTATGGAAGTGTCATAGCCGTAAACGGCGTGACACAGCAAAACCGCCAGTAGATATAAATTATCTATGGACAGCCCTGGTTGACCGTTCATGGGCGTACGCAGACCGATGCAGGCACGACTGGTGCGAAATTCAGCTGGTGCAATTGAGGCACACTGCAGGGGTGAGCGCACCAGAACTAAGGGGAGAAGACACCTACCCAAGGAAACCATTATTAATATTACTATAAATGGTGAATAATGCATGATTTGGAGGCACCCCTATTTTGAGAAAAGCCCGTTTTGGAAGCCCAAAATCATGGGCTGGGGGTACAATCTAGAAAGAGCCTCTCTCGGTGGAACCGCAAACTTGAGGCGGATTCATCAAATCCTATCCTCGCACCACTCTTGCAGCCTGAACGTGTAGTGGGACTTTTCTTTCCCTTGTTCAGAGGTCAGAAGGACCATGCATGAAGTGTCAAAAGTGGTGGACGCAGAAGCAGAGCTTTCAATCAACATAGAATTTGAATGGAGATGTGAGGGCCAAACCCCTGCAGCAGTGGTTTCATGATTTTCAGGATTTCAACCAAAGTAGCTCACCGGATTCCGTCCATCGACGACTCAGTCCCTGCCCCGTCCGCAAGATCGTGTAGTACTTTGCCGGGTGAACGTCGCAAACATGAAGAGAAACATCCCGTCGTACGGATGACCATTTTTGTTCACGCCCCATCGTAAATCATTTGACTATTAGATCATATTAGATCTATACATGATAATGATTACATAATACTCTTCATTAACATCAACTTCCTAATTGTGCATCGGAGTGTCTCATTTCTCTTTGGCTTCCATGGTTTCACTTACCATTGGGGACACCCGAAGAGTGATACCTTGAAGAATCACTCAAGAACGTAATTGAAAGGGATGTCCCAAATGATGAAAACATCTGAAAACAACCAAATTAGGCATTAGTGTCCTCTCTTTGGTTGCTGATCGGCGAAAAAGAACACACTTGCCGCATCAATTCGATTTAAGAGTTATGATTTAAAGCCTTTATAGCTCTGACCCGGCTTGGTTACACGAAAATTCTTCCAGAATCTCTTATGATTTCCAGCTATGACCAGGATCGGTTACTGAAAAATAGCTAAACATCATAAGAGATCATGGAACTAATCATTGTTCAATAGCTATAGACATCATAACCATAGCTGGAACACGTTTATAGCATGGCCCTACCGTTCCAGCGAAAGCACCGCAGTGCCTCGCGGCGAAAGCGCCAGGCGGGTCGCATTCCAACACTGCGGGCGGCTTCAAGGCCACCGAGGCGCGTCGATCCGCACCAGGGCCTAGCATCAACCTATGAGTCGTAGCAATCATTTGGTTGGTAGCAACCAGTGAATCAATGATTAATCAGATCAGAGGGGATAACAATGGTTAATAATGGTTGATAATGGTTGATAAAGGTTGATAATGGTTGATAATGGTTGATAATGGTTGATAATGGTTGATAATGGTTGATAATGGTTGATAATGGTTGATAATGGTTGATAATGGTTGATAATGGTTGATAATGGTTGATAATGGTTGATAATGGTTGATAATGGTTGATAATGGTTGATAATGGTTGATAATGGTTGATAATGGTTGATAATGGTTGATAATGGTTGATAATGGTTGATAATGGTTGATAATGGTTGATAATGGTTGATAATGGTTAATAATGGTTAATAATGGTTGATAATGGTTGATAATGGTTGATAATGGTTGATAATGGTTGATAATGGTTGATAATGGTTGATAATGGTTGATAATGGTTGATAATGGTTAATAATGGTTAATAATAAGGGATAGTAAGCAACCATAGTGGTTAAACACCTACTGGTAGCAACCAGTCATGGTGACCTGGTGGTTAGTAGTGGGGGATAACAGCCAACAAAAATAGCTGGTTTCGTCATTGATGAGGCTATGGGTCAAGCTCTTAAACATCAATAATGGTGGACAATAATCAGCACAACTGTAGGGAAAACAATGGTTAATCATCATTTGGTTGGTGGTTTTATAAAGGTTATAGCCACTAAGAATGGTTGATGATAGGGGATAGTAAGCAACAATAGTGGTTGAACAACTAATTTGGTTGGTGGTTTCATTGCTATTTTTGCCCTAGTAGTTGTTAACAAATGGTTGGTTGACAAGCGTATTTTTCAACGGGGTAACCACCAACCAGTCATTGATTATAATAGGTACTTCATAGAATATGTTGATCATGTTGATCAATGTCAAACTATAATCAGCTTATGAAGCGTAATGATTTGATGGTGTCTAAAGTTTTTATAGTATCATTGATGATCATAGGTACCTTAGCATCATCAATCGTAATAATTTGATATAAGATCTCTATGATTGATACCGCATAGATCTGCCCGTAGGTATCCTAGTACCTTCACGAGTCTGATGTTCAGCCAGCTCTGGCTCTCCAGGATTGTGCACGCGGTGGTTGAGACGATTTGCCACTGTGTGGCCGGCATCCAACCCACGGTGAGGGATCCTCCTCGAGATACTGGATGGAGGATTGGGCGCTGTTCATCAGTAGCCTCTATAGCTGGTGAGTTTCGTGAGCATTTTTACACATTTGGTTAATAAGAAGGGGAATGAACTCGGGATGAATCATGGTTAATGATGGTTGATCACCAATGCTTATTGATAAATGATGGTTATATGATAGTATTTGACAATAACTACCAGACTGAACTTGGGATGGTTGATAATTGTTTGACAACAACGCAAGAGTTAACATTGCCAACGACCATGGCGAGATTCTTGGCATCGGACTAACCAGTGGCACTGATGCTTTTATTTGGTCGATATCTACATTTCTTATAGTTCCACCAGGATGAACACATAGCAAATGACACACTAGAAGTCCTTCCAGCGATGTGACGTAGGACAAGTGGGGGGGATGTTCAGACTGCCATAGGACCTGCCAACGGATGCTGAACAACCAAAAAGCATTGCTTGGAGCCCAGGAAGTCCAGTTTCAACAAGCAATCTCAGATGCGGTGGATGGAAAGGGATCAAATTGGCTGTATTGACCAGAATCCTCACCATCAATAATCACTAAGCATTATTTTTCTTGACCAGCACTATATGCCAAGATATAACCGGACTGAGATCGCTGCTCATTCGCTCAGACAACACGCTGCTTATTGAACTTGGCTGAGGATCGAAAACCTCACGGCTTTGCCTGACTGGATCCAATCGGGGCGCATGGTGTGGATCTCAGGTCAACCTCTACGCATTTCGGCAACGGTACAGCGGCGGTTGATATGGTGGTGGAGGTTGATATATGCTGATATGGTGGTTGATGTGGTGGTTGATCTGGCAGTTGATATGGTGGTTGATGTGGTTCATACAGGTGGTGGTTGATTCCTGTAGATTGAGAGACTCAAGGGGCAACACGACCCCGATGACATACATTTTTAGAGATTCTTGATTTTATGGTTGCGGACTATTGCTGTCCAATCCAGTGTTTCAAGATGATTCAAGATTGTATGAGATCCCTGCTGGCAAACCAGAAGGGATGACCTGAAGATATTGATGCTCGCCCAATAATTGAAGCTTGTGGCACTTTGTGACCGTTGCACGACGTCAAGCTACCTGCGAAGCCAGCAATCCCCAGTGCAGGAACCAATCAAAAGGGCCAAGGAGCATTGGCACGAGGCAGGGATTGAGGAGCTGCTCACGAAAGGTTTTTATCAAAATCCATTGTCCATCTCTATACATTATAGGCACATATATATATATATATGGTATCGATATATTGCATATAGAACAAGTCTATAGAGTGGCGCTAAACTATAGTTACTAAACGATAGATTCCCGATTCCTACGCCATGCAAATCGCAATGTTTGCTGGTCGTCGAACTAAGATAGCCAAGCCGCTGCTTTGTTTTGGATGGGGGTTGCTCTGTTGGGCTCTCACGTCTGAGGCTTCTGGGGTGAAAACATCCGTGCCTTTGGCCGCGGTGAAGTATAGCCAGTATAGCAGAAACATGCGGACAGGAACAAGAAACATACAACAGGCATACCAAAAGCTCACAGATTAGAAGAAGAAGCGCTGCCTTCGACCCAAGCTCTCTTTTCTCCCCTTTAGCTTTTTCGTTCAGCCGCTGGGCCTCGAGCTTTTGGGCATGGGGCATGTGATTTTATCCATAATCTGACATCTGATATGTTTGCTATTGCTAGTAAATCAATGCAATTGCTAGTAATCAATTATGACTTATGACTATCACAACAATAATAAATGCTCACCGTGGAGATCATGGCCTTGGCAATGATCTACCAAGGATTATCTGCCAGCCAACTATCATACCCATTCGAACCAGTCAACCAATATCTACCAATCATAGTCATCATAGCTAATATCTACGAGCACTGATTATAACCATGGCATATCTACTCTTACCAATCACTATATATGGCTAGTATGCCAGTAGTGTAACCAGTCATTATAACTGGTCATTGGCAATAACTTCCATACAAACATAGGGCAGTTATTATTAGTATGACCGGTTAACTGTCTGGCTAATGACTTATTGGTACCTGCATATGGTACCCAGGTACCCATCGTACGAATATTGTTCAATGTCTTTCGTAAAAACTTAAATCTACCATACAACATCGGCTTGTCATCACTCGTTCCACACTAGTTACTTACATCTAGTTTACCATATCAATAGCTGCTTACCTACTAGTACCTAGATGTTATAGTTATAGTTATAGTTAAGTTATAATTATTTATATAGTTATACATCTAGTTACTTAACATTACTGATTAGTTACTTCATGTTCCGGCCATCTACTTCTCGGTGCCTGGGCACCGGTTAGCACCACCAGCCGCCAGGTGCAGCGTGAAATGGGCCGACGCGAAAGGTGTTCGGTGGAGGCGAGGCCACGGCGGAGTGGTGAGGAACGCCATGGGTGGTCTCAGCAGTGGCCATGGGTTACCTGCAGTGAACCAACCAACCAATGGTTAATGGTTAATAATAGGGGATAACAACTAGCAACTATCGGGGATATACCAGCTATATATGGCGAGCTGGGTCAAGCAGTGAAGCAACCAATTTCATAGGGGGATACTGAGCAACAAAACTATAGGGAAAACAGCCTGGTTAATGATAGGGGAACCAGGGGGACTAAGGGTTTTGACCCACTGCCATGTGGTTTCTTGATTTTTTTGACCCAAATGTCGGATGAATTATTACTAGTTTGTAATGGTTGATTGTTTAATGTGATGGTTTCTCAAAGACCAAGAATGGCTGGTTTATTACTGTACTCATAGGGATTAAACAAGGATGATTTGGGGGTACCCCTATTTTGAGAAACCACGTGGCTATGGGTCAATATTGACTCAGAATAATAGGGGATAATAACCAACAAAACTACAGGGAAAACAATGTGAATGATGGGAGAACAGGGGAACAGAGTTTTGACCCAAAGCCATGTGGTTTCTTGAACCCAAATATTGAATGATTTATTACGATACATGGATGATTGTGGATGATTTATTATATTTATTCGCAATATTCAACGAATGATTTGGGGGTACCCGCATTTTGAGAAACTACCTTTTGGATCCACAGGGGTCCCAAATAAGGAGTTAGCTATCCCTGGTTATATTGCTTACCTAACCAGCGCAAACTTGATTTATCCCTGAAGTAGCTTTTGGAATTGTTGATATATATATATATATATACATATATGTACATATATATTAGCCATGGGTTCCACATTGGGCCTAAGAGTTGTTAATAACACCATGGTCAAACTGTAGTTGCAAAACCCTGACCCATGGTAAACCCGTCGTGCCTCTTGCGATTGGCTAATAAGGTGGTTGATTATTTTTGAGGATTCTGTTAATTGTGTGTTTAGTAGCTTCTAGTATGATTGATACTAACGGCTATATAGTAGTCATGTTATGTTGTGGTTAAGAATTGTTATTCATAGCAATTGTAAGTCACCGAAAGTAATGATTATATAATGCTTCTGGCGAATATGAACCATGGTTTCATAGGTACAGGCCGATAAGTGTGATAAACCCAGCTTGTTTGAAGGGATTTTGTATGGTTTATTATCGGTCATTGCGGGAATCACTTGAATCAATCAAAAGGGGTTTACGCAGCTACTCACTTTCAGTCTAGTGTCTGGTCATGCCACATCAGTATTGCTCGCAGGTCATTAGCTTCAAGAACGTGAAGTGGGATTGTTTAGCAGGTCCTCTATATAGTGGGGTTAATGTTAATAGTGATCCTAAGATTAACCACCATTAACATTAACCCCATTAGTTCATTAACCCAATAGTATGAATTAATAGATATTAATAGTATGAACGATACCCCTGCTTAATAGCAGGTCATTGGCTTCACACGGTCAGACGTTCCGCAGCGGCTGCGGCAGTCTGTACGACGGCATAGCATCCTGGCAGCGCAACTGTTGCACTTTTTGCACCAAGTCTTCGCCCGGCACCCGGGACCCCGTGGATTCGAATGGCGAATGGTGAGGCAATGGCAACTTGGAAACGTTGGAATCATCGGATGATGTTTGGTGATCATTGGATGGTGCTGGGTGATCATTGGATGATGTTGGTTGATCATTGGTTTGATATTGGTTGATCCTTGGCACTTATTTTTGGGAAACAGATCGCAACTTGGAAGAAATGCAGTGCACGAGCTCTTGACCAAAGTCCCAGGCCTTTTATGACCTGCTCACCCAATCAAGTGTGCAAAGCTCAGTTCCAGGTTGGAAGGTTGCAAGGATTGTCAAGGAGCTATACAGGTGCTGATTGCAGGTGCTGATTGAGATACCTCTCGTGTGAAACATAGACATTTCTTGTCTGAGAGACTTGGCAATCCTATTGAACACATTGCCGTTCAAGAAAGGCAAGGGTCGTTCACGCTACATTGGGTTCTCATGACACTCGTCTCCACACATGCTTCTGAACAAAGCCGTGCGGCAGGCGGTGCAGTTGATTGTTTGCCTCGGCAAACAACTATCGTCCTATCAGCTTGCGCAACAAATCAACTTGTTGGTGTTTTCAAGCATTTTTTCCCAAAAATTGGATATATTGGTCGATTGGCTAGGAATCTAGGAAGCATATTTTTCGGAGGGGTCAGCCACCAACCAGTCAACTGTGCCCCTGCAGTGTCACGTCTATGACCAGAACTGCTACAGGTTGCGCCTGACAAGCGGAAAGGCTCCGAGCTCAAGGAGACCGAGAAGATGGAACCGCCATTCAATTGCGTTGTGGAAGACACAGCCATGGTCCAAAGGTGTTGGCTAGATGGTTGTCACAAAGAAATTGAAGTAAAACAATTTGGAAAACAATAGAAAATGATAGTTGAGTATCTTGATTCGTGGAGTGCAGGAAAAGATTTGTGAGCCCACTTCAGCAGTTCCCTGATAGATTTCTTCCCGTGTTGCGAATCTCTCAGGTGCGCATGAGATCGTTCGTGATGCTGATACACAACGCTTGGTGGAACTCCAGGCCCGCCGGGACAGCCGGGACGGCTGCGTTGCGGTTGAGGCATCCAACTGGTTGATGATGATTGATTATAGGAGATGTTTATAGGGCTAGGTCGGTAAGTCATGAACAATAACCAGTTGAGTTGTAATAAATATGAGGTATTTACAAGTTTTTACATACACATGCTGATGAACAACCATATGTTATTAGCTCAACAGTTCTTGAATGTTGTTTGTTTGTAACATAGTTACCGGTAAACTATCATGTGCGGAAGGCTTGAGTGTGAATCAAGGAGTGTGCCGGCACCGGTTTAGTCTCCAGCTACACTTGTGTGCGCAGGTTTTACTTGACACATGTTCTTTCCGTACGGATGTTTGGTGGGGCCGAACGGTGCAGCCACCCGCAGATCATTTTTTCCCGATTTGAAGAAGAAGCGCGTTCGGATGAGGACCGGGTGTAATCTCTTCCTGCTTCCCCAGAAATCCTGGTTGACAATGGAAGAAGCTCCCACCAGTGCCAGGGGGTCTGACATCATGGAGAAGGAATTCGTAAATGAGCACTCTCATCAGACTCCTACAGTTATCTTTAATTTCAGGTATTTTTCGAGCTTCTTGAACTTACCTCTGTCGTCAACGGACTTTTTACCATATTTAAACATTTAACCATCATGACCAACTAGTTGTCAACGGCTACAGCATTGGCACCCAAATAACAGGAGTGCATATGACCTCAGGACATTAATTTATAGCTGTTTTAGTTCCGATGGCTGATTCGTGAAATTTCATTTTGCATATGCGTGTCGTGTGATGAAACAAAACTGGAAACATGTTCTTCTTTCAAGATTGGATCACTGCGTCTCCATAGGCTGCCGGTTCGGCAATGCTTAGTGCTGCATGAATCCCTATGAGATGAGTGTCATCTCTGGTAGTGGTGGTGCTCAAGACCGCCACAAAGTGGTTTGGTTGGTTGTTATAGTTCTAGGATGTTATAGGATGTTAGAGATATACAACTGTATAATACTTTATAGATACAATGGAATGTACTTGTCATCAACAATGGGATGTTTTTAATCATTAGCAAAGATAAATCAGAAATTCCCATCATAATATATTGATATTCAGTTCCTGTCCGCAAGAATTATTGACTAGCATTGACCAACAACAATGTTGCATGGTTTGCTCTCAGTTCCCTCGTGTTCCGGTTAAGCACACATCAATTTTGGAGGATAATAACACTCTTGGCTGCCAGTCATTGACGTCCCACTTTCTTTTGCTCAACGGCGTACGAATCCTTTAAGAGCACAGGTTTCAAACTCTAATGGTTCTGATTGTTTCTCAAAGAGGAGACGGTGCTTAAGGCAGCTTGGATCTACCCCATTCACAATTTATCACAATTTAGCAAAATGGTGCACAGTTCGATCGACGAAAAGGTCAAGACTTTCTGTAAGCATGAATGGTCCGCGCGGAGAAGCAGTCCAACGCAAAGTTGATGCAATTTTGTGCCTTAATAGTACTATAAACTATACCTATGAGTCAATCTGTTCCTGAGTTGCAAAGAAGTTCTGCGGTGTACACCCGTGTCACTGCAAATGGATCAAACCATGAAAAATATACGAACAGTAGCAATATCAGCTCGTATGAAACAGGTGAGTCCCAAAATGAATGCTGTTCTTTCAAAAAGAATGCAGAAAGTCCAGGTTGTTTCAGAAGCAGTTTTGGAGAAATACACAATTCTCATTTGTTTCGTTTCCTTTCCCTACGTAGCATGGAAGCATTCCTTCTGGATCTTCATTTTTCGGACTACCTGATACTGTTTGTAGACCAGCAGGCACTGACAAATGACTTTTATAGAGAATCTGCTATCTCAGGTGTAATTGCCGACGCAGCATATCATATGGCTTCATATAGTATGTACATGATGCATATGAGTATTCTCTAGCATAGTATACTGTACCTGGTGTGCAAAGACTCCAATGGCTTCCTTTAGTCTGTTTGCTTTCAGTCCAGTGTGCTTTTCTTGGATGTCGTCGATGTTTGGGTCAAGAAAGAGCTGGTCCAGTGATAAGTCAAGGGGGTGCAATTCAAGAGCCACAGGGCTGCCCAGGTTTGGTGTAGTGTATCTAAGCCCGGGAGCCGTCCGTACGCATTGTCAGAACTCAATTCATGTTTTTGGAACTTTTCAAGACTATTTTTTTTGGAACTTTTCAAGACTACTTACCGATATAGAGATTATGTAATTTATATAGCAATTACAATTACAAAATGCTGCATGTTGATAACCATGCCCCAGTGGGGCCTACCCCAAGACTCATCCACGGCCTGTGTTATTTTGCTTGGCATAGGTTTCCTCGGGGGGTTGTTTGCAATAATGTATTATCAAAAGACGTTCGAGAAAAACAAACAAACTTCAAGAAAATCAAACATCCACACACCATGATTGATGTCATATACTTGATATTGTTTATCTTTTATGCATTGATTGCTGCCAAGTACACACTGTGTTCGCATCAAGTGTTTGAAAGTTTGGTGCAATTTCTCAGCAAATATGGCAAATCATCGTGTTAAAATCACATCTATCAATCTATCATCACTCCACCCCCCTGGGTGCCCGCTCTCCATTTTCGAGTTCATGATTTCTGGATGGCTGCAGGACTTTGCACATCAACCTCTCTGGCACTATGCACTCATACAGGCCTGCTGTTTGACAGATGAGGTGTGCTCATTGACAATCGACTCTGCACAGTGACACACCCTACCCTGGTCTTGCAGGTACCATCATTTCAGGGCACCAGTCCCCAAAATACTATAAGAATATATATAGTCATCTACTGCATGTGAAGACCTCACTTGCGGGTGGCTTGTGACCCACAGCAGCAGTAAGTGGAAGGACGGCTGAAATGAGAGCTTTGTGATGTGCATGAATACTCAGATGCTTATTCAGTAGAAGGGCATCAGGGCCGTGTGCGATATAAGCAATTAAGTGTTATCATGATAGATGTCTCATGCGAGCAATTGATGTTTATGTGTCCTGTGTGCTGGTATTCAAATACAGATGGAGGAATCAAGTCGACATCTGCCGGGGGTTCCATCAACACAGCGGCAATACAACACTGACTCAATACTCTTTACTGAGATCATGGTGTCTCATGGGCATGGTGCATCATGCTTTCTGACATGTACTTCCAAATACTTCAACATACTTCAACATACTTTATACTTCCAAATGCTTCCAAATACTTCTGAATATTTCTCTACCTCTTCATGCAAGTTTTTATTCTATGGGGAAAGTGTTTGGAAGTTTTTGGAAGTTTTTGGAAGTATTTGGAAGTATCTGGAAGTTGTTGGAAGTATTTGGAAGTTTTTGGAAGTTTTCGGAAGTTTTTGGAAGTATTTGGAAGTATGTGGGTCTGAAAAAAGAAAGAGTTGCCAGCATGGAATGCAAATTGGGGTTGGTATGATTTGGAAGTTTTTGGAAGTATTTGGAAGTATTTCAAAGTATATGGAAGTATTTGGAAGTATTTAGAAGTTTTGAGTGGTTTTTGGAAGTTTTTGGAATTTTGAGGTAGTACATACCAAAACCCATGAAGCCCCATGTCCATGAAACACCTTAATGTCACAGATGAAATACAACACTGACAAAATGTAGATCCTAAATACAGATTATCATGAATAGCATCAGAGCAATGTGAGGGCCAGGAAACCCGCGTCCATTTGACAAGTCACCGGCTCAAGGGCAAGAACTCTCTGGCCAGCCATCTGCTCTTCAGTTCAGTCAGTGCCCAAGCTCTGAAGGCATTGCCATCTGCAGACCCCAAGGTGTGCCAGGAAACATCTTGGGACCCGAACAAAAAGCGTGAGTCTTTAGACCTAGCAAAATCTGATCTCCCGCACCACTGTCAGCTGCTCGGAATCGTTTGTTGAAGTTTTCAATCGCAGTCAAATCAGTAAAACCATCGGCATCCACACCCAGGCCTGGGCAGTTGTTGGTGGAGGTGTCTTGAGCTCAGAATTCAACTTGCCACCACAAAGAAAAATGTTTGAAGGGACTTGGACATACTTGGACTGGGTCACAACTAAATTTGGCCAAGACAATTTGCGCGTCTTGGTAGTCCTCTGAATCCAAGTTGCACATGGTAGTTAGAACTCAAGGGATATCGACTGGTGGCCAAGGTTGATGCCGTGGCGGATTGCCGAGAGCTCAGCAAAGCTGGTTGTGCGGAGACGTTTGCTGGCAAGCTTGGTGTTGATGTGGCTCTCACCACAAAACTGTTTGGTTTTACAGTGGTGGTACCTACGAACAAACATTTGGTCCTACATCAAATGTGGAACAGGGGGTGAGAGCCAAATCAACACCTTAAACAGTGATGGTACCGCCAAATTTACATCCCCGTTCTGGTCCCACATTTGAAGCGGGATTGTCCAGTTCAATGGTGGTACCTACGAAACATCTAACAATAACTATTGGTATAGGGAAACCATGCTTGTTAGGTGCTAGGAACAACCATTGGCTAGTATACCTAATAAGCAGAGGGAAACCATCGTTTTTTTTTTTCCAGATCATTTTTGGAACAACCTCAAGAAGCGATCATTATTTATCAACCATTTTTTGGTTTCCTTTTTTTTGGACCAACCAAACCATCATTTTTACAAACCATTTTGTTGCCACACTATCAGTATCAATTTTTGATCCATCTTCACCTTGAAGACGCACCATTCCATGGACATTCCATGGATTTTATATCACCAACGGAAAGCTCAAAGCCGGTGGGGCTGAAACTTGTCGTCAGCTTTCATTTGATATGGACCAATGGAATCAATTGATGATTGGTTTCATATCAATGGAGTATCCAAACCAGTCGGCCATTCATTGAGCGCGATAAGGCATTGATTAAGCAATGCCTCATCAGAAAATCAGAGTCTGTGATGATTTGTCATGTCCGTGGATATTGCTGTAATGACTCCCAATCACCCTTCTATCGAAATATCGGTAATTTCGGATGATTTTTTTGGTGGTTCTTGATGGCTACAGATACAAGGAAGCACCCGTTAGTCTTCAAACGTGTTCAAACGATATGATTGATATGAATTAATTAAATACATCTAAGTACAGTAATCATGCTGTCAACTGATGAACAAGTCATCCCAAGAATGATCCTGGCCCCACAGGCGGCCTAGCCCGGCTACAGGTTTTCGGATGGCCAGTCACCGAGCGCCGCAAAAAGGTGTGGAACGAGCCCAGCTGCAGCTCACGCAAGCCCTGGCGGTGGCGACCGTGTCCAACGCTGCGACTTGTCACCAACTGTAGTGCCTGGTTTATTAACATCAATGGTACCTGTTAATAAATGGCTATGGGTCAATATTAACCAACCAAGTAATTGGGGATTTCCACCAACAATAATAGGGAAAACAATGGTTAATGATAGGGGAAGCAGGGGTACGGGGTTTTGACCCACTGCAAAATGTTAATGATGGGAGTATATTGCAATTGGTGGTTTAGGTACCAACCATTAATTAACAGGTAATGGTTGGCTTCTTAACAATCAGCCAACATGGGTACCTGTTGATGTAATAATGGGGAATAGTGGTATAATGTTACAATTTGTCTTGTTTGGTTTATTAACAATAAGCCAACATGGGTACCTGTTAATGTAATAATGTACAATAGTGGTATAATGTTACAATATGTAATGGTCGGTTTATCAACAATAAGCCAACATGGGTACCTGGTAATAGGGAATATAAATAGGTTTATGAACAGTTACCTGATATGATTGTTAATGAGTACTGCTACTTGGTAATTACTGGGGAATATATTACATGGGTACCTGTTGAGAGTGGCAGGTAACATGGTATATTAGATATTACTAGCTTATGTAGACAATGGCTTATGTAGACAATGGCTATTAACATGGGGAGACTAAGCAACAAGCGGGGATATACATGGATATACCAGCGGTACTGGTTGGTCTATTATTATACATGATTATGATTGGATGATAAACTGGACATACCCCTATTTTGAGAAACACCCACTTGGCCCTTGGAAATTCTTCTGCTTTCAGATGGAGTTCAAGTAGCAGCTAAGTAGCATAAGGTGGAAAGTGATCACTGTTGACAGTGGAGACCAACAGTGACATACAGAGGATTTCAGCTGCTGGCTCCACGCAACAATGCAGTGCCGATTCTGCACTAAAACTCACCACGAAACCGTCCGTTTTGCAATCTGCCAAATGCTCAAACAGCCACAGGGAAACACAGTCATCACCGTCCAGAACCACCATGCATGAGTTGACCGTGTGCACAACATTGCACCGTTTGGAGTAAGGGAAATCAGCAGAAATACTGGAGGGGTCACCAGTCACGTCACCCATGGCTTGGATCCGTCAAGTAGTCAGGGCTGCAACCCCGCAGGGGGTCCATACCAGCTGTGTTTTTGGGGATCCAACCAATCGGGAATCACCATCAGTCTGATGATATGTCCTCTAGAAGTGAACCATGCCACAGAGCTGTTTCAAAGACCTTAGTGGGTTTACTAGTGTGCAGGGGGCGATTCTACGTCATGAATGATAATCATCATCATCATCATCATCATCATCATCATCATCATCATCATCATCATCAATGATGGGCATCACAACATGAAACAACCCGTGTGTAGTTTGGGATATACATGGGACGGTATTTTGTGCACAATCGCCAGCGACGGGAAGCTGGGATGCTGGTTGACTGCCGCTGATTCACCCTCACCAGTCATGATGGCTGGGCGGATCACCATCAACTGACCATGCACTAACCATCAAACAGTCCTGAATTGACCGTCAACAAACCAATGATTAGCAATTAACTAGGCAATGATACCAATGATTCATCATCAATTGACTCCGACTCAGCAATGATACCAATGATTCGCAATTAATTAGGTAAAACAACAATACTAACAATGAACCATCAATTAACTATGATTACAACCATCCATTGAGCATCAATTAAGTGATGGTTTATTACTTGTTATTCATTAATAACAATGATAATCATCATTATCGAGACTATCAATATTATGCGTTATTAATAACTGATGGTTTATTAAATAACAATGAATCATGACCATTCATGGCACACATGAATAACTGATGGTTTTATTCTTTATGCATTATTATCAACATATCACAACAATTCATGGCACATGCTGAACATGAACCTCCCAACTTGGTTTCTCAAGTCATAGGAGTACCCCTTAAATTCATCTAATATTAACCATCTCTAGTAGGCTGTTTCTCAAAATAGGGGTACCCCCAAATCATCCATTAGTAGTCATTTACAGTAATAACCAGCCATTTTTGGGGGTACCCCCCATTTTGAGAAACCACCAGTAGTAAACCAAGCATTTTTTGGGTCTCCTATGGCTTGAGAAACCTCCATGCCACCTGGCCGCTGGACTCCGCTCAGGCCGTGGGCTCGATTTGTCGCGGGGTCAAACCCCCCAGCAGAGAGCATGCAACGGTGCCGCGGAAGGGCGAGCTCGTCACGACTCGGTGAACGGTTAAATGGGTATTAACTAGTGATACTTCCTTACACAGAACTAGTGATACTTCTAACTAGTTGGCTCGTCACTTCTGTAAGGTAGGCTTTCCAACTAGAAACATGATACTTCTTAAAGCACTTAAAAATCAACCATTTAAACATTTTTCAAAGTAATTTTACTTGTTCAATGGGTCTATTTCATACAAGCGTTTCACCGATGTTTCTTTCAGTCAGGATGGTGCTTTGGGGGAAGGAACAACGCTGTGAGCCGCTCCCCGCAGGTGAACTTGACATGAAAAGTTAAACATGTCCTTGGAAAGCGAAGCATAAAACATTTCCCTACTAAGTTAAGACTTCTTGTGGAGCAAGATGAGTCTTCTTCGAGTAAGATACTCAGAAACGACTTTTTGGGGAGTACGATTGGGGAAAGCTGAAAAATCGTGGGGAAGTTCATGGAAGTTCACTCCGATTGACCCATGTAGCCAGGTGGTGGAGCCCCGCAGAAGCTCAAAGGCGCCCCCTGGAAGGGGGGTGTTTCAGGGTGGTGGCTTGGGGTTTGGTTGGTGGCTTGGGGGTGGGTTATGCTTGGTTGGTTGGGTTCATTTGGTTTCTTTGAATCTGCAAGTGGAATGCTTTTGGAATAATCATCGTCTCATTTACTGGATTTTGCAGATTATTTTTGCTGCCACGCTGCCATCCCATGTGATGGTGTGTGATGATGATCCTCTCGCTATTGAAACAGTCATCACTGTACTATTTGTAGAAGCACCATCCAATATCCG
The DNA here is from genome assembly GCA_009767595.1 of Symbiodinium kawagutii. Taxonomy (NCBI): domain Eukaryota; class Dinophyceae; order Suessiales; family Symbiodiniaceae; genus Symbiodinium; species Symbiodinium kawagutii. Next base: position 55,786 of record VSDK01000585.1, on the reverse strand, counting down.
CCAGATTTACTTCTGTTTGATCCTTGGGACTCACACTCGTGGGAAATCAGTGCTAGGGATTGATGTGGGTCATGTCTTTTATATTTCTGTTAGCCCCAGGACTCACGAGGATAGGGTACATGGCATATGCAAAGAAAGCCATATCTGGTTTCTCCCCAAGGAGAAAGCAGGGCCATTCGAGGGCGCTCCAATGGACAGCTGGAAACATGGAATTGTCATTGGCAGTTACGGTTCTCAACCAGCTACGTTTTCATGAAAGGACTACGATCACAAAGCCCACCCCTTTGCACCCCCTGGCATTTGCTTCAATAGACGCTTCAATGGACTGAAACACCGCTTGTTTTTTGTCCTGTGGTACCGATCAATACCAAACAACATGTCAAGCAATCTCTTGTCAAACTCCGTGCCTGCTAAGTTTCTGACGATGGGCGCGGGCCAGGTACTGAGTGGAATTTGTGTTGTGCAGTTCAACTTTTGCATAGGAATATTCAGAGGAGCGAATATAGTCAGTCAGTTCTGCACCAGCAGGCTGCGAGCAACATGGACGGAACAACATGGTAGGATGGTAGTGTGCGATGGAAGACCCTCAAATCTATTCAACGATATTAGAAGCCAGGTCAAATGTTGGCTAGCATGCACCGCATCTCTGATGACATGGAATCAGGCACAAATGGCTCCTGCCTTGCCAAGCTTCGCCGCAAACTCCTTGGGGGTAAAAACAACCCATAACAATTTCTTTGGGCATGGTACCCTTGGGGTCCTTGTTTCTTTTGTAAAGCTGATACTTGTTGGTTGCTTGAGCAGAATACTTTATGAACATGCATGCACGTATCTTACAGTTGCATACAAGTCAATCTAAATTGATTATCCGTTTGATTTTCTATAGAATACACTGGTAACAATGCAGGTACCAATAGGCCTGCCGCCCCCAGCTCTGTGCAAAGGAGCCAGGGGGTGGAGAGCCATCAGGACTGAGGTTCGCCCCAGAGCAGGCCCCCTCACGTACCTAGAAAGGCCAGGAAGTGACTAGGAAGTCCAAGGGCGGCTTCTGCCTCACCGATGTGGCTGCATCACCGGGGATACGCTTAGAACGCTAAGAGCGGTCAGTTTTCATGACGGCGACCAACCCGAAACCACGAGCCTTACTGGGCATCCAAAAACTCTGTGACCGACGAGGTCACATTGATCGGCTGTCACAAGATAGCTCCAAGGCGCTGCTACCGTGGGAAGGTGACCAGCGGTGACCAGTGAGGAGATTTGGGAAAAGCAAGGGTTGAAAATGGCCGCCGGTTGATGGTTGATGGGTGGCTGATGATTCTTAGTGATGTTTTGAATGACATTTCAAGAGGTGACAGCACTGCCAGCAGCACTCCAGCAGCACTGCCAGCAGCACTGCCAGCCCTTGGACCGGCTGGCGCGCGCCGGGGTCCATGCAAGGG
>VSDK01000585.1:0-54316 GCA_009767595.1 Symbiodinium kawagutii | reverse complement strand
CCGGCTGCCGCGCTCAGGGCTCAATGCAAGGCGCAAGCCGCAAGATCGAGGCTGGGCCACCAGCTGAGCGTCGCCACCCGCTGTGCTGGTTGGGAGGGAGGGATTTGGAGCCAGGGGTCTCCCGTTGCCCGAAAGAAAGGGGAGCGAGGCCAGGAGTGGCCTCCAGGAGTGGCCTAACCGAATGGTAGTTAGGAAATCTATGGATCTAGCAGCAACCAATGCTTCCAACAGCAAAGTACTTGGGAGTTCCGGCCGTTTTGCAGCTGATTGGGAGCAGCAGTTCGCGAGACTTAACCCATGGAAACCAAGCCATCATTTTCTCCGGAGGCCGCTCCCAGGTCCCTGAAAACATCTACGGAGATGGTCATCCAACAGGTTGATCGTTCGACCTTTTAGAAGCCTTGACATCGAAATATATTTCATGGAAATTCATTGTATGGCTAAGCTTAAGATATCATAAGATGACAAAAAACTCTGAAACACTTTCGTTTGTCTTGGCAGGGCTTTGGAATCGGCCCTCTGAAAGTTGAGCTCCTGCAGTACATGAGCCCCAGTGCCACAGAGTTGATTTCCCTATGACCTCGGGCCAAGCTGTACCCAAGTCGCAGCGTAAAAGTTTCTTGGCCAACCACTCGCTAGTAAAAGTGCTTGTTGCTATAGATCGTCGTGGTGCACGTGGTGATGTAAGCGTATGATTCTTCAAAAGCTTGTTACAAAGATTCTCTCTTGGAGGGGGGGTTGCTATCGTCATTCTAGACTTTAGACGAAGCAAAAATCCGTGAGGAAAATTCTACAGATCCAGCACAGCACAAAACAATAGAACATCCCCAAGCACGATTTATTAGACACGCGCACATGTTACCCACATCATTGTTTCACTCACAAATTCAATCCTCGTTGACTTGTCAAGCTTCTGCAGAAATTCCACAATTCAACTGGGCGTGCCTTTCAAACACTGGCATCATTTGGATGGATCTAGAATCTAAATCTAGACCATCTAAATCTAGACCATCTAAATCTAGACAGTCCTTTCCTTCCTGTGGTTTGTCAGTCTCGAACCAATTGGGCTGGTTGTTGGGGAGCTAAGGAGCGAGGGGTAGCCCTTTGAAGGGCCTGTGAAGGGGTAACCAAGGACCTAACCAAATGGTACTCATTCACTTGAACGAAACTGCCATGTCAACAGAGTCATTATCGGCTTGTGCCCATGTCTGTGTGGAGGCTTCCCGTGCTTTCAAGCACAGCGGCGTTTCGGTTCGGGAGGCCTGACAGTCAGCAACGGCCAATGGGTCCTCCTTGATGTTATAATTTCTGTGGGAGGTGCTATTGCTGTTGCTGCTGCTTTTGCTGCTCTTCTTGTTTCACTGCACTTTTGTCGGTATCTACAGCATCAACTTTGGATGTCTGATGTCAAGTGCTCTTAGGTGGACGTGATCGTCATCCGCATTACTGGAGAGGCCAATTGTGGTGCGATGAGGGAAGGTGGTGGCTACTTCGCAGCTATGAGGGAGCTCGCTCTCCTGTTTTGAAAGTATCCGGGTGACGCATTCGAATATACGGAATATAGCTCTATTGATCACTGTGGTGGTTCTGCTTACCTGTGTGCCCTCAGTTCGCAATCGCCCAATTCAGGAAGCAGCTGTTTTGCACATGTCTACGAGTTCTACTGTGAAGGACTGCTCGGAACTGCAACAGATCGCAGGGTGTCGAACTTCAGATAGTTTCAGTATCAGGCGTCAGCAGTCTCTGTTCATGGATTTTTGGATAGTATGTGCAGTTGTTGTTCGGGGCAGAGGCATATTGCCAATGTCTTTGAATGTGCAGCCTTGGCGTACCGTTTAGCAAGCTGTCAAAATTGCCCACAGACATACAACATTAGATGGTTCCCTACCTGACATGTCAATCTCCTGCCACAAAACTGTACCGATTCCTTTCGATCTCCAAATCTCAGGGGTTTCTGAGGTTCTATTTTTTTTGTTGCAGCAAAGCAATCCATGTTGCTCACTTGGGAACAACCGCGGAGGATGTGCAAGAACGCTTGCAGGTGGGGCCGAGCTGCTCGAGGGAAATACGGGAAACTACCCATCTTGACCATGGACACACACACACACACACCAATCGATTGGTCAAAGATTGGACAATCTGTTACGTATGCTGTCTATCATGGTGAAATCATGTGAGATATATGTATATATATATATATTGCCTGTTTTTTAAAGCACTTACATTCGTTCAAACGTGTTTGTTTGAAAACAATTCACTGAGACGGTTCCAAAAAGCAAGAGTGTATAGGAAGGTGGGTTGCTTTCCTTGTGCGAAGTTTAGTTTAGATAAGTTTAGGGGACATGTGCTGTACATGTCGAAGCAGGCAGACAGATTTTGAGACATTCATACAGAGCACTTACAACAATGCATGCATCAGTTAGACTACTTGTTCAAAGCGAAAGTAGTGCTTGTCGCGCTCATGGAGACCAACTTCCTATTGTCAATATTTCTGCATACTACTCATATTGTATCTCAATATCCATACATATTTACATTTACATATAACATCATATATTTACAATTATGTACATAGATGCTTTTAATCTTACATAGATATGTACCGGCAAACACTCTCACAAATAGATTTATATAGCTACAACAACTGGATTTATACAACCCTATTAATCCCTATCATTATAACGCCTATCCTTAACTAGATATACCTAGAATAGAAATCGAAACCATTATTCAAATTTAACATTATAAAATCACATAAAATCACCAAATTCAACAAATATGTATATACCTACCTACATCGCCTCATCCTACATCTCCCTACCTACATCTCCCTACCTCTCCCTACCCACATCTACATGTTTTTAGATCCACCCAGTAGCTGATAGGTCCTGGAGCAAGTCCCTGTGCCTCGGTCCAGACTTGGGGACCAAGGCATGTGATGAATGGTTGGTTCATGGGTGATGTATGGGTGATTTATGGGTGGTCAATGGGTGATTTATGGGCAATTAATGGGTGGTCAATGGGCGATTGATGGGTGATCTATGGTTGATTCATGATGGTTGATGCACTCTGGTGAGTAGTGGGTTATTCCGAATAGGTGATTAATGAGTGACTATGGTGAATACTTGATTTATTCATGGCTGGCTATTGAGTGATCAATTCATGCTGAATCCACGCTGGGTTTCGTCGGTAAAAGAATGGTAAACAATGCTTAGTGATCGCTAATGTCATGGTTCATAGCTGATTAACTGCGAATTAGATAATGGATTAATGCAATTGGATTTGTGTTTGATCATGTCAGTGTGCTGATGGTTAGCTGCTGGTTCAGTTATTTGATGCTCAGTGTCAGCAATGGTGAGTGAGAGTCCATAATGATAGTGGATATGCAACGATAAGAAGTCCACAAGCCACAGTATATGGTGTTGTATGCTTACATTCATCAATGTGTATGCCCCACAGAGTATTCTGGCTGACAAGCAGACTCGAGCCCCGTGTACGATTCCTTATTGTACTTGCTACATGCAAATACACGTAGATACATATACATATATACACATAGATATATTTGATATATGTATAGGCTTGATATAAACATATATATATATACTTGTATGAATTTGATGTGTACGCTTAGATGCGTATGTAAATAACATATGATATACATACATAGGTGTAGCGTCAATGGATAGTCCAGTGCATATTCTTTTCATGTCATGTATGGCTTTACAACAGCAGATGAATACATGGTTGGTTGTGCCTCAACACCGCGACCTCTGGCGACTACACCAACAGGGATCAAAACAATCTTCGTTGGGATGTTTACCCACTCTTCGTGTTGATATTTAGTGTTGATCCACACCCATATACATCTGCCATAATACATATATACATATACATTCATATACATGTCATCATTTGCATTGAACCACATAGCTATATATGCATGTGACATGTTCATGGACGCATAATCACATACGTATGCTTTGTAATCTTTGTATACTTAGGCATAAATGCATACATGTAGATCCTACTTTTCCAATAATTGAGGAAAGAGCACGGGCACTGCATCACAGCAACGATATGTCTGTAGTGCTGAATGATTCCAGCTGTGAAGTCGATATACTGAGCAGCTGGTGATGCGCTGAGTTTGTCTCAGGCAGAGAAGCAGATGCTTTTGGTGGAAAATAAGGAGGTACCTGTCCCATCCTCATTATCTGTTTGGCCGCAGTTATACTTTAGACACTCAGAATCAGCCCAGGGAAGACCACTTTGATGCTATGCTTGGCACGTCTTGGCACTTGACGTCACTGATCATTCTTACCACTTGTCATGCACCCAAGGCCAATCTTCAGTTGAAGAATTTTCGAAAGGATCGCGAAAGCATCGTAGCAAGGGTTCTCAGCTTTGAACGCATCTATTGTCAAGAAAGGGATATTCGAAGAGTTTCCTTTTAAGACAATTCGATTTTTGGCTCGTGGGGCCCTTTTCATGGTGGAGCATGGCTGCATCTAATCTTAGACTCTTGGATATGTTTTCAGTCTATTATAGTGTTCATACCAGAAAGGTCTTCCCCCGTTCCTTCTTCCATTTGTTCTGAGTTGGAACGAATTCGAAGTTTTTCACACCTTCTGGTTGCGGAATAGCACAGTCGAAAATGCCAGTGTCCCAGACGATCTTCGTGAATTCTTCAGGATTGCATGGTTTTCAATTTTGCAATGTATCAGATATGCACAATAGAAGCATTACTTACTACATGTGGACCGGATTGTTGTTTGGTTTCATGGTTCACCCAAACCAATGAAGATCCCAGTTTGGTGGTCCGCCATTGCTCTGCTCAGTATTTCACCTTGCTCTACAAGCTGCAGACTCAGATGGAACATAGCCGGGACATGGCACAATTTGAGCAGCAAAGACAGTTTGGATGTTGCACTGGCCATTGTCAGTCGGTATTCGCTGGTGAAAGTTGGCAAGATGATCGTTTCCGCATGTCTGAGTGTATATTCTCCAAGGGCTTTTACTAATCAAGCGCCATCATGAATGTAGAGTATTGGGATGTTCAGTTCTAAGTCGCGTTTATTAAATATGGGTGTGTCCACAAATGATGGTTCCCTATGAATAACGGCCATTATTGAATGGTTTAGGGATACCATCATTCACGGACAAACCCATATGGTAACCTCCAATCCAAATGGTCACCCTTCCAAGGTCAGATGCCCTGGTGCATCGCATAGAGGTGAGCTGATGCAGCGGTCACCAAAGGTTTTCTCCAGTGGAGCTTGGTGATCTCGGCGTAGTAGTAGTGGTAGTGGTGGTGGTAGATCAACACTTGTTTGGTTCCGATGGATTGACCATTGTCAATCAACCATTCTTGATCATTATCAACTCTTATTGTGAATCAGTATTACGGACAGAAAAAGTGTTTGGAGGGAAACAAGTGGTAGGTGTGGCCCTGTTGGTAGCATTTGCATTGATCTTCTCAGTCGCCAACCCCGGCTGCCACGACCAACAGTGCAGTGGCAACCACTGGCTGGTTAATTGGGGGTCACTAGGACCGATTGTGGGTATGTTTACTGTATGGCGTCAAAGAATCATTGACAACACAGGCGGGCCGTTGCTGTTTGCTGATCGTGACAACATTGTGAAGACGCATTCAATCTTGTTAACAATTGAATAGAAGCAGCTCAACCATTGAGTAGATGCAGTTTGGAAACAGCTCAACCAGGTGCGGCACGTGAGCCAGGCCAGTATGCTGACGGTGGCCCAATGTTCCACCTTGGACTTTGAGCTGACGTCCCTGCTGGGCGGGCAGGGAGCCAAGATTGCTGCTGTTGTTGGCACCGGGTTTCCAAGGAAGACGGCACCAACATCAGCACAAAGCGCTGTGGAATGATTGGATGTTGAGCTGAAGTCTCGTGTGAAATGTACATGTGTTGATATGCGACTTGTTTCATCTTATTTATATATATATATATCAAGTTCAATCCAGTCGGGAAAGCTGGTGAGGAATCAAGTGGTGGCACCCTGCCTCCAACTTCGGAGCTTTGGATTGGGTTTTGATACGCGTCATCACTCACCAATCTCGGTCAACAAAGGGTCTGAAAACTTAGATATACTAAGTATACTAAAATATGTCACTAAAATATCAATATATCACTAGATTTGAATACTAAAATATATCACTTCCTGGCAGAATCACTCACCAATCTTCCTAGATGTTGCTGCTTCTTGGTGCAGAAGTGTGTGAGATCCAGCTGCGCTCAGGAAGTTGTCCGATCCAGCTGTATGTTTGATCTATGGCACCAATAGCTTTGACTCCACTGTACCTTGGTTCGCGCAGCTGGCATGACAGGGGGCTAGGCATGAAGCATTGGCCAAGGAAAGTCTCCCCGGGAACATGACACTAGTCATCAAAGAGGATGAGGATGGCTAATAGGTGGCTGTGAATTGGTGAAACTGCTTTTTTGGTAAAGAAACCTGCAATCCAATATGAAAGAATAGAAACATGAAAATTACTACTTGATGTTATTTATGAAGCATTTTTTCACACGAGACCAGTAAGTGCAGATATTTAGATAGATCAACAAACGAAATCATTGAAACAAAAACACCTTTTGAAATACATTGAAACCCTAGAAACCTCTAGAAACGTAAAACTGTGGTTGTTTGGGAATCGTTTAGCACAAAGCAAAACACCAAAACAATTAATCACATAAAAAAAGTACCAACACATTCAAACACATACCAAATAATTTCAAAATATAAAACACAATATGAAAACATGCTCATAGAAACTATTAAAGCATATCCAAAAAAAGATATGAACAATTATTACTATGATAAAATACATCACAAACACTTCTGATTTTTTTTTTGGGGGGGGCGGGACTTCACGAGACCTCCAAGGACTTGTCCTCAAAGGGAATATTATTTTGTTTCTATTTGCTTTTGTTTATTTCTATTGATAACGTGTCCTCCCACCTCGACGGCCAGCGTGCTAGTTCTCATCAGGAACTATGCTTCTATGTCGTTGATGTTTGGATTTTTTTTGGATATTGGCCCGGGGTAGAGGGTCTTGACCTCTGGCCACATGGATAGGCGGCTGCACAAGACTGCATGGCCTGCCGGACCACCGACCTATCTCTTTTGGGAGTATCCTGTAGCTCCTAATCATTGTTCGGTTGTACTGACAACTAGGATAGTGACTAATTCATCACGGTTCTTGACACAATTGGATTCCCAATCCCAAACCATCCAAGATCAGGATTTTGGATGATGTTGGTACCACTGCTAGGGAAATCAATGACAAACTCATACATCTAAAAACCAGTGAACCACCACTTAATAATCCATTAATCATCACTTAACCATGAGTCCATCATCAGTCAATCATCAATTAGCCACTTAACCATCCATTAATCATTCATTAATCATCAAGTAACCACCACTTAACCAATCGTCAGTTGGTTGCCGAGCAATCACTCAAGCGACCTCCGAAACGCGAAAGTTGTGGATCGCTGAGGTCGCTCGTCCTGGAGATGGCGCACGGCGGCAGGTCACGACATAGCACGGGAGGAACCGACCACCAGGTTTCTGCGCAAGCGGGGAGACGACCATTAGGATAAACAAGCACTGTTAACTGACCATTGACTATCATTCAGCATGATGTCTAACATTACTATTTGAAACATGGCCAATGACTATTAACTAGTCATTAATGAATGATATCATTATTTTAGCATCATTCTATAACTAGCATGAATTACTACTTAAAACACACTATCAACCATGAAACTCGTCATAAACCATCATGATCAAGCAGTCAAGCTGGGAAATCATCAATTTTCTTGCAATCCATGTTGATAGATCAGCAGCCTTTGTCCTTCCAGAGTCATTTAGGCAATCAAGTGTGGAACCATACCTTGCATATATCTATCTATGTATATATATATACCTGCATCTATCAATATCTAAATATATACATCTTTATATATATATATATTTACATGGTGACATATGAATATATACATACGTACATATACAGACAACACGTGTATGTATGTATTTGAATATATCTATGTACAAGACGCTGTTTATCCCTTCTATACTCTATATATACGTAGTATTTGACAGCAACAAAGCAGGTATATCAAACCTCCCCGAAAAAGCCCTGAAGTTGGCCATCAACATGACACGCATTGACGATGGGCTCCTGCAGCAGGGAGCTCGACGAACGGCCATCGACATGCAGAATCAGAGATCAATGACTCAGGCGGGCGAAAGTTTGGGCGCGGGGCATTGGTTGATGTCCCGTGGTTGCGGTGCTTGGCAGGCATCAATCAAACGGCTGTTAGTTACTGTAACAACACAAAGACACTAAGCAATGAAGGGGCATAGGCCAACAATACCATCAAACATAGTGCTGGTTGGTGGTTTCAGGCATGTTTCAATTTTTGAACCTCAAACATCACAAGCTATAGTTGGGTCAGGTTAGGTCATTAAGAACGATATATGGGATGATCCACCGATGGTGTTGCCCCGTCTCCACAACTTGGTGATCCTTTGGTGGACAATCCTGCGGAGTCGGTTGTGAAACTGTTGTGGTTTTGGATTTGGGATAGGAATTATGGGGCCCCTGGGGCGCTCAATCATTTGGCACCGTTCGGGATTCAGAACGTCGCCCCGTGCCTGCTATTGATCGAAAAATCTTGACCAACTTCATTTAGGGGAACAAACCATTTGACAATACTTGAACTTGAACATTATGTTGATAATTGGATGAAATAAGGTTCTGAGCTATGCTTTGCCCACCAGCCTTGGCTTATGTGACATTCGGTGGGTTGAGCCAGGCTAAATTGTTCATGACGCACCGGTTGGATCCCAATCCAATGGTTTGGATCGGAACCTGCGACACAGGATCTGTAAGTTCCCATCAATGGTGTAGCCACTGTGGGATCTTCACCTATCAACTCGCATTTCTGCGCAGTTTCAGGGTACCACCATTTGCCGTTCATGTGTTTAGCTGGCCTGGTTCAGTTGCCCCAATGGTTCCTATGACTTTCTGTTCAAACATGTCCAGCGTCGCATCCCATGTCAGGCTATGGCACTGGATGACTTTGCCAACAATGCCAGAGTGGTTGGGCTGCACCCCAGCTTCCAACCACAGGTAATGTGTCATGGGCTTCAAGACATGGACAGGTGGAATTTCTTAGAGGAAACCATTCAGACCCAGTTTGAGCCCCCCACTGGAGATGTTAACCTGCACTGCCTTGTTTCCTATGAAAACAACCCATTTGGCGTCCAGAGCCACAGCACTGTTCTTCACTGTTTGTCACATCAATTGTCCCCCAAAAGATATGGTTTGATCATTCCCACACTCCATTTGGACGCACTTGCACTTTCCCTTAAGGTTTCACACCATGAGGCGTTGCAGAGAAAGGATTGGTATTCCAGTGAGGTGTTACAGCGCAGCTTCGAACAAGGAGAAAAACTCAGCTTCTAAAAGTGAGGGACAGACAATGCGAAACACAAAACGTCCTGATAGATGCACAAGAACAGCAAGCAACAGCGACCCAGTCAGCCACCTAAAACCACCAAACCAACAGAGCAACTAGCAGGCCATTATTTTTGGGTTGGACTTGTTGGAACACTTTATAGCCTGACCTGCTAATATGCTTTAGGATGACCCAACCCACCAACCCACCAACCCACCCACCCACCAACCAAACCATGGGGCGACCCCGCACAACGTGAGGCGCTGACCCCGAATTCACCGCGGAAGCAATCCTTACAGGTGCTCCTTGGGGATGGCCCCCGCGATGGCAACGGTTGGGTCAGGGGGTCAAGGAACTTGCATCTGTGCATTTCTGAGATGGTCTTGGTTACACAGATTTCACCAAAGTTGATATAAGTTAATGTTTGATTGATTAGTGATGAGTAGTTCACAATTACTGTCAATGATCATGTTTGATGGTTGATCATGATGCTTAGCGATGCCAAGTGACTGTGCTTAATTGATAGTTGTGAGCAGTGAATAATGACGCTTGATTGTGGTCATCGTAGTAGTATGATATGTCAACGTATGATATCACGTGATGGTTTCTCAAATAAGGGACCCATCGAATCATCCAATCTTACCATTTATAGATATAAACAAACCATTTTTTGGGTTCCCTATTTTGAGAAACCACCACACACATGATGATATCATCATGGACATGACACGTATTGTTATCAGAAGCTGGACTTGAAGCATGGGAGCATCAGGGATACATCGACGCACCCGCAGTCCACGGTCACCGTCACGTCTTTCGGTTCTCTGATCATCGCCATCAACGGCTGTCGGTTCCCCGGTTTTGCAGGTACTTCATGGCACCATAAAAACAAAGTATCATCATCTCAGAGGTGATGATCCAACATCATTGACCCCCTATATTTGACCATCAGAACTATATATAGTATAACCATAGAACCATCATATCATAACCATATGACATCCATATGTAACCATCATATCACAACCATATAACACACATATATATATAACCATCATATCATCACCATATATAACATCCATATACAACGATCATGTCACCTCAGAGTATCATCGGTTCAGCGTTCGCCAGATTGTCATGCTCGAACTGATGCGCACCATGATCGAGGTCAGTGCCCAGCGGAAGCGTTGCCAATCGCTTCGTCGACCAAAGTGCTTGGCAAATTACTCGTCAAAGCATAGACCCAACAATAGGGATTATAGGGATGATAATAGGATGGTTATAGGATGTTATAGGATGGTATTATATTGTGAATTACTCAATATGGATGCTATAGGATGGTGATATTGTGTTGCATTATGTTCTACTTGGATGATAACGATATATTGTCTTCCATTATGTTATAGCATATGATAATGATATATTGTCTTATCTTATGATGGTTTGATCATTGATCGTGAACCAACATATAACAATTACCTGTAAACCCAACAAGCAGGAAGAACATCACCAACAGCCGCGACATGCGTACCATGGTCTTGTCCAACCCCGAAAGTTGGTGCTGATTATGCCTCTTCAAAACGAACATCTGCAGGGATGTATCTTGGGGTACCACTATGGATACACCCCCATGATCCAACCTTTTATGTCGACACATATGCGCAACCGTCTATGTAGATATGTGCATCAATAGCATGTCTTTGATACTATACATACGCATACATACAGAGCAATCAATTCTGGAAATGCAAATTAAGCACCTCTTGAAAGCAATCCATGCAGATGTTCAAGTTCATGTACACTGTAAAGATATGGTATGGACTCCTTTCCTTCCACACAAACCCATTTCGATAGGCACTCACCTCTTTGAAGAAACCTATTTGCCAACAAGTTCCCGCAGTTTTGGCAACAACTCGCCTGCAATTTTATGCAGTGTCCCCAGCCTTCCGCGTCAGTCACCTTACATAGCCGAAACTGAAAACAGGTTGCTATCATTTCACTCAGACAATGCATCCTCTCCTGCTGTGTTCAGATCATTCGCGCACACTCGTGGGGAATTCCGAGAAGTGGGAACTATGCAGTGCAGGCAGCCAGTGCAACGGGCGCGGTAGAAAGCTGCCAAATTTCAAAGTGTGTAAATCCATAGTCATCGTTTTGAGCACTTGGTGCTTTGTCCAGTCTTGATTTATCCATCCCGATTCCCACTGCAAGACCGCCCAGATCTGTAGAGCGCACTGTGCAGGTTGATACTCCGTGGCAAATGCAGGTGGTCACAGACATTTTGGAGCCAGGACCTTTGACAAATCCAGCTACAGCAATGGCAGTGACACCCGATGTGATTCCTCCCAAAAGAATGGCTCACTGGATCTCACTGTTAAGCACTGGATCTCAGCCCTTGGGTTGGGACTTGGGAGCGAGCCGCCCGGGTCTGCAGGTTGAGCTCCGGTCTCTTGCGCAAGCCATTGGTGCCACAAGCGAAGAGCTCAGTGGATCCATTGAGGCCCCACTGAGCCGGATCGTTTGTTGGTACTGCCGATCACTTGGGGTACAGAAGGGCCTGGATCCAGAACGGGGTATCCCAACATATCCCAACCCAGAAGTGTGTTCTCCACAAACATTGGAGACCATGGAGCTTGGGGGCATGGCTTTCTCAACACACTCATGTTCCTACATGGACATTAAGTCAGGTACCCAGTCCATTGAAGCTTTGGCAGAAGTGTAATAGGATTGGCGTAGCGAATGTACAGCCGGCAAAACCAGGCTTCATATTGCAGCAGTGCAGGTATGTTGCAATTTTTGCAGCAGCAGAATGCTTCTCTTTTGACTTGCGATGCTTCTTTACTCCCAGGTACTCACTCCATGTATTTTATATATTATGTAATTTACTGTATTATAATGTATGCTATATTATATTTTCTAGTTTACCGTTTTTTACTATACTATAAACACAAGGTATCAATATTGTAGATGATCCATAGTAGATGATCCATAGTGGATATACATGATCCTAGGTATCCAATAAATTACTATAATCATGGATTATCTACTATGTGGATTATCTAAGTGATTATCCAATGAAAATGATATGGATCCATAGTAGATGATTATCTACAGTGGATTGTCTACTATGTGGATTATCTACATGATCCACTATGAAATGGTATCCAATCATGGAGTATCCATGTTTTGCCAACTTCAAACTGGATCATTTCCGGGGCTGCCAAGGCCAACCTCTGCATCTCCATGCGGCTGTTGGAGGAGCTTGAAGAGGCGAGCCAAGCATGTGCCAATCATATGGCGATGGATCAATATTAACCAACCAACCAACAATGGTTAACCAGCATGGTTAATGGTTACCAATGGTTGGCTAAGATCAATGTTAACCATATGACTATGGATCAATATTAACTATGGTTGATCATAGGGGATATATAATAAGCAACAATAGGGGATATATATATATATGTATATGATTAACAATGGTAAACTAGCAGCTTAATGGTTAACAATAGGGTATCATAGGTAACAATGGTAGGGGATATACCAGCCAACCAGCTTTTTTGGGGACTATTTTTCCAGCGCTAGTGAAGAGTGTGAAGAATGTGTCATTTTGAAGCCGATTTTGTGAAGCCCATGAACATGGCGAGTTATGTGTGGTAACGTTTGGGTATGACTGTATACAGTTAAAAGTTGATCGTTTCAACATTTACAACAAAGCGATCATTTTTTAGTTACGGGGCCTACCGCATATGTCCCGTTTGTAACGGATTTCTTGCGGAATGTCTTGCTCACAACCAGAGCCATGGTTGCTGTGGTTGCCATTGACCCATAACCATTGTAGCATTTCTTGCCATGCCATCAATGGTTCCACAAATCATTCAAAACTGCCATCATTTCTAAATCATTCACAAGGTTTTATGCATAAGATGTGGTACCTACAATCACCATCCAAGTTCATGGTAGTGCTTATCAACAATCCAAAAAAAACAAAGCCAACATAGCACTATTTTCATGTTGCTTCCATTTGTCAACCACCTAAAATCAAAACCATAACAGGAAAACCAACAGTGACTTGGGGGTAAAAGCTATAGCTACTTGGAGAAATCCATTGGTTCCCCTGGCTCCAGGCAGGTCTCCCCGCGACCTATCAGCCGGAATTCGGCAGCCTGGGCCGTCGCACGGTGAGCTCCCGCGAGACCACCCTAGGCCAGCAGATCTGGGGCATAGCGCAGCGCTGAATGATGTCGTCATGATGGTTAACCATGGTTGAAGCCATGGTCCAGAACAGCTATGAAGGGATGGTTCAAGATGGTGAGTGATAGCTTGCAGGCTGATGGCGAGTGAAGCCCTTTCTTCATGATAGTGATCGTTTTTAATGGTGAGTGATGGTTTCTAGCCGTGATTGACTATGGTGAATAAGCCGCCAACGATGATGAATGCTAGATGAATGGGAGAGGCTGTGAAGCTAAAGCCCTATATTTTTTTTCTGGTAGATCGCCACGGAGTGTTCTTTTCACTGCCGTTTGAGCTGGATCGCTGATATGTCTTCAGACCTCTTAGAAACCATTTACAAATATCTTCCAGCTATTCTTCAACCTTCTCCAGGCTGAAACTTAGAAATGCTTCCCAAGAATGCCTGACACGTGTTGACCCCAGCATTTGGAAGCCAGTTGTGGCCTGGTGCGAACGCTCAGGCAGCGTTCCGCACACTCCACACACGCCGCACACGCCGCACACCGCAAGCTCTGCCACCGACCGCGAAACGCTGAGCAGCCGCCAGACGCTTTCAACTTCGGATAAGGACGGAAGTGCTGCGTCCATTTGAGAGTCTTAGAGCATCATCGAAATTATTAACATAAAAGACTTTTAGATAGAGGAATATCTATATCTTTAGATATATATGCATATAGTCATGCATTAAATGTAGAACAAATAATCAATAGTAGATGAATGAATTATGTCTATGTTTAAATAGACACAATATCCGTCAAACTTATACCATCAACTACTACTGGTACCATACTGTCAGTGCGGAAAGTCGCATCAACATCTTGTTGGTAGCTTTATTCCATGCGGAAGTGATAACAGGGAAGTCGCATCAACTTGCGTTCAGTTGCGGGCGAAGCTTGCTTGATGCATGTTTTGGTTGATGCAAATGTGAATTCACTGGGTTTTACCATGGTTTTAGTTGATGTTGCAAAGGCTGGTTGGGTATGATCCGTGATTGGAAATGCTTCGTTTTGATGCGTTGCCTTGCGGCAAGGTCTGCTATTGAATGATGATCGGATGGGTTCCTCAAAGAGATATATTGCTATCCGCAAAGGTACTGGGCATTCTTGATGGTTCATCATTCCTGGTGCTGTTGAGCTTGGGAGGGCGTGCTATTAATCCTTGGGTAGGCCAGGCTGTTAGTTTTTACAAGCTTTAGATAGCAAGGGCTGCCGAACAAACCCATGGCAAGCATTTGCCTTGATGCCATGAAACTTTTCCATGTGACGAAGGGCAGGGCGGCTGTTCCGTGTCTTGCCTGTGACAGAATTGGTCGACTGGTCGCAGACCTTGTTGTAGACAAGGTGTTTCACTCAATAGCAAGAAGCATCACAGACCAACATTGATCCACCGCAGCAGCCTGCAAACAGGTCAGCTTATTTTTTCCTTTTACTACGCCTCTTTTCTAGACCTTGGGTCTCCTCAGGGTAGCTTTGGATCTCGTTCACCCCCTCGTTCACCCCTCGTTCCCCTACCTCGTTCTAACCCTGGTCAGTGCATTTGCTTTGAAATCAAAGCTCTTTCGCCAACCTGCTGCCACCTCGAAGAGGCGCTCAGAGAAAAAGAAGAAGAAGAAGGAGAAGAAAAACAACAGACAAAAAACACCGTCGCTCCTGCTGAGCGCATGCTTACACAAGACCGAACTTGGATGTATCTCACGGAGTCACATGTTTCAATGAAGTCTAGCAACGTAAGACATAATCGGCGTTCCATTGGGATTCATATCAGAAACCTTTTGCATTTAGATGAGTTTGGACATGTCCATGGTTCTTTCCCCCCATACTAAATAAGATAGTTGATGTGACTAAACCCTTCAAAAACATTCAAAAACCATAAAGATTTACCAAATAATACGGCGTTCCATTGGTCAAAAAAGTTGAGGTGACTTTTGGGGGTAGTTGATGTGCGGAGTTCCATGCGGAAGAACATGTGTAAGCAAAGTTGAGGTGACTTTATGCGTTGTCAGTACCATACACCGTCAAAGATCAGTTTGTTTCGCCAGACGGGGGTCCACTCCTCATGGCTTTCAGTCGCCCAGACTTTGGTCAGGACACATCTCCACCGCCAAGGTGCATGATGCAGCTGGCCCGGCGCAGTGATGGCTACCGATTAATGTATCATACCTTGAGTTTCCAAGACCTGAAGAAGCGTCGTGCATGGAACCTCCTGGTTTGGAAGCGTCAGGTGTTTGGATCAAGGTCTCATATGTTGCCAACTATTTGCAATGTATCTCAACATGCTTGCATATCGGAGGTCATCCTGCAAGAGAGTAAGTAATATTGGTTGAGCCTCTTGGGATGTGGGCAGAAGCATTTGGTGAGTCGGGGACAGTGGCCACGTGGGCATGGTGAGTTATGAGGTGATCTTGCCTTCCGCCAGGGAAGGCGACTATCAGCGCGGGCTTCTGGCAGTGTCCGCGTTCATCCGCGCTGTGAGGGTGCCTCTTGCGCTGTCAATGAGGGGTTGGAGGTAAGGTTGGTGAATGGCCATGGTCAATAGATATCATCCATGAACAGCCACTAATAAACAACACCGGGTATAAAGCAACCAATACCACCCAGAGTTATCATTGAGCTTTCGCAAAACCAGCGGGAAGCAAGAGCGCCGTGCAACTCGAAGTCCCACGGGCGAAGAGGAAAGGTGTTCAAGAGAGACCAGTTGAACGATGTTGGAAGCTCATAAGATATCTAGTTTTTATTGAATGGGAAGATCATCATCATCATCATCATCATCATCATCATCATCATCATCATCATCATCATCATCACCACCATCATCATCATCATCATCACCATCACCACCATCATCATCATCATCATCATCATCATCATCATCATCATCATCATCATCCACTGCTGGAATTCATGGCTGGTTCTACTGCTTGGATTTGGCCAACTGAAGGCCTACTACGAGGAGTTTTGTCCTGTCAGATCGATGGCCGTAGCCAACATGTCCTTCCTGTTGCAGGCCAGGCGAAACCTACGCCAACACAGATGCCTTCAGTGGCTCATCAACAGATGATTTCTGAGCCACTTCTGCTTTGGAAAGGAGCCTCAATATGTGCTAAACAAATACTGGATTCCATCATGAACCCCTCTTCCGCTTCGGAAAGGATTTGGGTAAGATTTGGTAAGTAACAACCTCCGCAGCCTGTGGCAGTGCTTGCGGCGTTTCCAGCTGTATGGTATGTCATTGTCTTGGGTAGGGCATGACTTGTCGGTAGGGACTATGCGACTATGCGCTGACAGTTTTCATGGCAGTTTCCAATTGTCACTGAGAAGCTGCTATATAGGTCATTGATTGATGGTCAATGCTAGATGCATCCTGAACAACCAGTATGCGAACATCCCAACAAAGACCAGCTTGTTCGCTTTTGGGATGTGTAGACTTGTGAAGTACACAAGCACAATCAATCACATAATATGTTTTGTATTCTCCTCTGGCAGAAACTTCATTCTCAGCGGTGAACTGAGTGCCTTACACCAGGCAGAGAAGGCCTACAAGGAGTCTGGCAAGGCTGGCCTTGCATTCCCGCTCGCACTACAAAATCATAAAGAGATGCCCCAAGGTGACGGACCATCCCCGAAAACTGTGGATACTTTGACTAGCGCAGTCCAGAGGAAGTTTATCTTTTCAATATTGAGGCGTCATGTTAGTTTAGCAGGTACAATCGGCGACACAACAACAGTGAGAGATCCATAGTCATGAATTGTAAATAATAGCAGGAAATAATTCGTGCAATTCCCACCCTTTGCCCAGAGGGCAAAGAGTGGGAAGTGGGTGTATCAATTGAACCACTTCATTATCTATCAAAAAATATAGTGGGCCAACCGTGTGTCATCATTCAGATATAATGGCCTCACCCCGTAGAACCACGATGTTGTCATCGAAATCGCAATGGGCCAACCCCGTAGAACCATTCTGTTATCATCATGACACATCATGGGCCAACCCCACAGAACCATTTCATCAAGAAACAATGAACCAAATCATTCTGTTGTCCCATAGGATCTAATGGGCCAACCCCCATGTTGTCATCAAAGGATATAGTGGACCAACCGTGCAGAACCATTATGTCATTATGTTTCGTTAAGATATAAGGGACCAGCCCCGTACAAGCATGATGGTATCATAAAAAAACTACAACACACACACACACACTGACTGCAGCTCCACACTGAACGTAGGTGCTGGGAACGTCACCAAATCCATGATCATGATGATGATGATGATGATGATGGTGATGATGATGATGATGATGATGATGATGATGATGATGATGATGATGATTCCCGTCGTCTTTGAACACACGGGCAAAGGGTGGGAATTCTCCGTCATGATACGTGTTGATTGAACAACAACTATTTTTTGCAGCAACAAGAGTTACTGATTGGTAAACCACCACCATTTTTTACCGTGGATAGCTGTCGCGACTTTTTTGCTGCTGGCTTCAAGCTGTGGTTTTCTCGTCGCAGGTGCACCGCCTTTCCTTTGGCAGTTCTCTCAGTGAAACACGGACTGAAAGTCTCAACAAAAGGTCAATATTAACCAACCAATAATGGGGATAATAGCCAACAAAACTGTAGGAAAAACAATGATCTCAACAGACTCAACATTTCTAGAAGGTCTTTATGATCATGCAGCGCCACTAGGGTGACTTTATTGAATTAATTGCAATGATTCAGAGAAAATGCTGCGTTTCTCAGTAGGCCAGTGACATTGATTGTTTTCTCCGAATCGTGACTGATGATTTCATAATTGTAGCCCATGAGGCAAGATGTATCTCATTTCAGACAACTGCCATTTCACATTCCTGCCTGTGGCTTCACTCAAGTTCCAACAGTTTTTGCTCAGGCGCAGTCAGTGCGTTCATACATAGCGAGATTGCAATGCACCACAATCCTACTGTCTAGGATTGGGGTCACCACCACTATCACAAGAATCATCATCATCATCATCATCATCATCATCATCATCATCGTCGTCATCATCGTCATTGTCATCGTCGTCGTCGTCATCATCATCATCGTCATCATCATGAATTATCATCAGCTAGTGGTCACTGGTGTTAATCTTTGCTCCCTAATACTAACCCACTCAAGTATCCTCAAGTAATACACAGCCAGGACAGTTCTCAGTATCAGGGGGAGTTTTGTACCAGGGGGTCACGGTCAACCCCCTAATATATCCTGATATTAAATTCAACACCTTGATATAAATAAGAAACTAAAAATCCCTAGTGGATCCTTTTCTATTGTTTCTTTGATTTTGATAAGGAGATTAAAAAACAAACAGTTCCTGCAAGGTAACCCCTAATATTAAAGTCAAAACCTTAATATAAAAACTGATCTGAGTGCTCGATCCCATAATATAAAGTGATATGAAACACCGCAAGGAGGACTAGCGTTTTATATTCGGGGAGAGTTTGCGTGTAATCTTGGTTGTCAAATGGATCAATTAAGAAAACAAATGGCGAAAACCGGAAAAAAGCAGAAGGGGGGTTTGGTAATAGGAAGCGGGGGTTAATTACTAACACTGTTGGCCCTAAGGATTCCTAGCCATTAGCCAGACAGTACTGAGACAAATTGTGCCTCGACAAACCCGCGCTGTCGAAGAAATAGCTGAGGCCTGGAGAACATGTGCACGGTGCCCAAAGACTGCCATAGTCTGGAAGATGTCATGGAGGCGAATGCTGTTGTCATTGGTCTGTTGTTGTGCTTCGAATGACGGTGTTGGTGGTCATGGGTGCTGGGTAGCTCGTTATTTTGAGAACTATTGCATTGATTACTTGGAATACTACATTCTTGGCTATAATTACTTGATTGCTTGTTATACGATGATGCTGGTCATACTCTGTAGTTGTCTTAGCACGAATCTGAACAGGGAAATGAACCAAAGCGACCTGGCATTAGGATGAGAATGCTGTTTCTTTGAGCATATCTGCGGCTATGAATGAACATCCCAACAAAGACTATGTTGTTTCTGGGATGTTCGCCAGGAGTACAGGGTTTTGACTTTG
Organism: Symbiodinium kawagutii; assembly: GCA_009767595.1. Taxonomy (NCBI): domain Eukaryota; class Dinophyceae; order Suessiales; family Symbiodiniaceae; genus Symbiodinium; species Symbiodinium kawagutii. Next base: position 34,537 of record VSDK01000585.1, on the reverse strand, counting down.
ACCCATGTAAATTGCTTTGGGTACAGTAATGAGCGCTGGTGGGGCAGCACATTTCAACACATGGATGTTCCCCCAATCGCATGGTCTTGCTTCAAGAATTCACGATAGCCCCGTCGCCATTCATCAATCTACTGTATATCAATGTGGGGATGTATATATATATATATATATATGAGCTCAAGGAAAGGACTATCAATCAACCATCACAACAGAAACATACAGAAACCAGTTTTCATTCAAGCATCAATTCGACAGCAACCAGTTCCATTCAACAATTAATTAACCATCACAACCAGCCAACATCGCTCAAATTGACAGCTTGTCCGACCTCTGTCAGGCAGCCAACTTGGCTTGTGATCAACTGCTGGTCCGGAGCCCTGGGATGGCCGATTTCTTCGTTGGGACTGGGACCCTCACCAAAGTTAACCGTGGACTGCTACAGATGGGTGTTTCTCAAAATAGGGGGACCCCCCAAAATGGATGGTTTCTCACCAAACCCATGTTTTTTGGGATGATTTGGAGGGTCTCCCTATTTTGAGAAACCAGCATACACATTTGATATCTTCGTTTATATCATATCATCACCATGTATTTCGCCACGTCTCTGACAGAATTGCCCCCTAAGAATGTTTCCCCTAATAAACAACCACGTTCCACAGTAATTTGTGCGCTAAGCTGGTCTTCCATGGAGCCATGAGCTTAGACAGGCATCTCTGGGCACTGAGGTACTTGCAGATCAGGGGATTGCAATCGTGAATCCGCATGTGGAGTGCGCCGCTGGTGCAGTGGATCGCCTGGGTACCGCACGGAGGTTGTTGGATGATTTCCTGGACACACCAAACTGGGCAAGGTTCGCATGACTGCCTGTCAGACGATAGCATTCACCAGTATAGCGTGTGCCAACCAACAAACAATCTGGGCAATGTATGAGAATGGATACTCGTTGCAGACAGGTATGTGAGATGCGCCATTGATAGTTCTGAGCTCAGAGCCTGGGTGTCCATGAGCAAATGGCCCTGCTTGATTTTTCACAGCAGTGAGTTGTGGGCCGGGCAATAAAAATCGAACAAAACGTGTCAAGCGAGCACTTTGAAGCTTCGACAGTAGACATGGATCAGCATGGATTGTTGGGGTCAGCGGGGAACTTTGGGCTGCGGCTAAGTATTCAGGTGCTGGCCTCTCGATGCTCAACAGCAGCTTGGCGTTTGGTCGCTGGCAGACGCCATGCTGGTCACTGCTGGTTGGAAACATCCATGCGGGTTCTCCTTGAGAAATAGACATAGAAGGATAGATGATGATAAATGCCCTTCCAAAACTCCTCTTGACTGTCTACTGTGACACCAAGACACCATGAAAGTGGTTTTGATCCGACGACAATGTGCATCCTTTTTGCACCACTCCAACGAATCTTGATGAGACATGAAGAGATGGTAGGTGCTCAGACTTGGCAGTTCTGGCTCAATTAGTTCTGTGCTTCAGCAAAGAGCATGTAATTGGTGGTGCCATGCATGCAGTGCAGGAACAAATTGCCTTCGCAGAAGAGCGTGGGCTTTTTAGAGCTGCTTCTGCTTGGTCAGTCACCTCCTCTCTTTTGCTGTCCAGAAGGACTTTTCACTGTCCGTTGCCGAAAGTGTCCCGCTGTGATGTCTTCATAAGCCATTCCTGGTCCTGTCCGAAGTGGATAAAATTCCTCGCCATTTGCCACTACTTGAACCTTGATCTGGCCATTGTACTATCTCTTTGTGCCTGCCTTCTTGCTCTGGTGCTCTTGGTTCTATATGCTGGGAAGTGGAGCGGAGTGGCACAGTTGTCTGAGGGCCTCCTGTGCAGTTGTTTGGTGTGCTGGCCAATGGCGGTATTCATCGTCAGCTATCTTTTTGGGCATGTGTGTCTCAAGAGAACCTTCTGGTTCGATAGCGTGTGCGTCGACCAATCCAATGCATTTCTGAAAGCTGAATCTCTGCGGGCACTTCCCGCATTCATCGCTCAGTCAAGCAAGATGCTGATTTTGTGGGATGACACCATTTTTGAAAGGCTGTGGTGCAACTATGAGCTCGCAATTTACTCAAAGACGTCCTTATCTCCTGGTGCTTTCAAAGTGGTGCCGATGTGGGTGCCAATGTGGACATTTGCTTGGTTGGCCATTTGGCTCGTATTCTTAAGTTGTGTGCTTATTTACAAACTGGATGAAGTGCCATCTTTGGATACAACATCGCGATCTTCCATAGTAGTCTCTGCATGGAATGCCTATTGTTTGCCACCTCTTGTATATCTCACAGCTTCAGTCCCCGTTTCATGGTTTTGTTTGCAGAAGTTGAAGTTTCACAAATTGATGTTGGACCAGATGTCTCAATTTGACCTTCGAAATGCAAAGTGTTCGCTGGAGACCGACCGTGTTGTCCTGACTGAGCAAGTTGTGAGCCTCTTTGATGAAGCATTCGCGCCACCTCTCCGCGTTGCGTTTGATGTCCCAGATGACGACTCCATTGAGGCTGCTTCAGATGCTCCACTCATGTCATCTCGAAGTTTTCGGGAGCTTCAAAACGTCAGACACGTGACCAGCTACCCCACAAACGATGAGATCGTAGATCAGTTCAACCTTTACGTAAAGGGAGCTCTGCGTGATATTGTTGTGGCTTCCTTGGGTGAGGAAGATCATATATCTTTCAACCTGTGCGTGGGCACATGTTTGCCCTTTCTGCTCTTGGGTTTGAAGTCTACAGTCGATTGCGAGGGCTATGCTGATTGTTTGGAACCGGCTGCAAAATGGGGGATTGACTCTGCAAATCAGTTCTCGTTGCTCGATGGTTTCTTCAGTGTCTTGATATTTCCTTCATGTTTTTTGATATCAAGCCCCTTGATGCTTCGCGCAAATCATTTTGTTGCAGGCATTGTGCAAGACAGTCTACCACGCTTAGTCTTGGGGTCCCTGCTGTCCGCAATCATGATGTTTGTCGTCTATTCCCTCGGCGTTCTTGAGTGCACATTCCTCCTCGTGGTGGTCATCAAACACTCTCACGCATTTTTGGTGGCACTTGTCGTAGGTTTGGGCGTTTTACTTGGAACGATACATGTTCTTTTCTTCTGCACGGCAGATGCAGGACCTGCGTGACGGGAAAAAAATGACCGATTCTTTGATGAGACATCAGGGGAAGGCAGGTGGCCAGACTCGTCAGCCTAGCCAAAATTGGTGAACCTGAAAGGGGACCGCATTCCGGACTCGTAGATGGGCAGTAGTTCTTCCAGAGGAACCCTGGTTCGGAATAGGTGAAGCCAGTGAAGCTGTGGCCTGAAATGATTGGAACCCCCATGGATCCACATGGATCCGAGTGGATCCAAATGGTCCCCGTGACATCGCCATCGCCAAGATCCCCCTGCCGCGGATCCTTTGCAACGACTGCAGTGGGCAGAGGCCGAGCCCTTGATTGCTGGGGACACTTCTCTGTGTTGGGCTGACCCGGGAGCTACCAGGGAAACCAGCTCCAAAGTCCCCAATATACTGATGTGGCAGTTCAAAAGAACTATCTTGATCACATGTGCAATTTTTCCATCAATACCAGATATACCAGTTCCAAGATGTCTCAAAGGATGTCGCTTCATTTATACCCAAGCTATCTGAACAAACAAGAAAAGACAGAGAGAGAGAGAGAGAGCACAGAAATGACTGGAATCAACTGAGCATTCATGAACGGCTACGGACGGATGGGCAGGTCATGCTGCGTCAAGCTCAAACTCAAACATAGCTTGTTCAATCATGTTTTTTTTTTGTATGTTTTGCCCCATGATGTGTGATGACTGTTGTCCGATCTTATCGTTTGCCATAGTTTATCGCTGAATCGTTGGGTGAATGACCTGCGCTTCGTCACAGCAAACTGACGGCGTCGTTTCCATCCGAAGACCTGTGCAGACTCACCTGAGGTCATTGGCCTTTCTGGTGTCCTGTGGATCTGTCATTTCACCACAAAGGTTTACCCATTCTTATTTGGTTGGTGGTTTCACTGACATGTTTTATTGTCCCTACAAGGATACTAATCATTAACAAATGGTTGGTTGATTATTATTTTGCATAGGGGCTGAAACCACCAACCAGTTATGATTAGTCAACACCCTCAGACTGATGACTAGATGATCCAAGGGTCCCGGCAATGTTGTTGCTGGTACTGCTGATGTCGTCGTCGTCGTCGTCGTCGTCGTTGTTGTTGTTTTGTGCCTGCTCAAAGGATTGGCATCTTCACGACAAAGACTCGCATCTCCCAACATGGACGCCAAATGTGCGTAAATGTGCTCCGAAAGCACCCTCAAAAGAGGTGCAAGAATGGTACCGAAATCATTCAAAAGTGGCTGAGGAATGTTGAGGGCTGGTGCACCTTGGTGGTGTAGAGCCAATCAAAGTCCAGTTTGTTGCCAGTTGTAGCCCAACATGTGCCAATGACACACCATTGGGATGGGCCAAGACGGCCTAAGAGGGACCCAACATCGGCTCCAAGGCCTACAGAAGTGCCTACACCTCAGATTGATCCAAGCCCAAGCAGTTCACATGGGAGCAGTGCTATGTTCACATGGCCAGACTCACCCGACCCAAACTCCGTAAGAATCCCAAGATTGGCTGCACTATTTTCACAAGTAAGGTGCTACGGTAAGCACGTTGCCGCAAGGAATCATAGCCAGATAGAGGAACCCTAAGCCTCAAATTCAACGGGCAGTAAGCACACAATCCAAGGCAATCAAAGCAAGAATCAGAACGAACAGCAAAAAATGACCACAGGCTTTTGTTGCTGTGCTGACAGGAAGCAGCACAGACCGGACACAATGCCGGAACCAATCACCGTCACGAAAGGGATTGGAGACAGCTGCAGCAATAAGCCTGACAGGCAAAATCAAATAGAATCCAGACAACATCTCAATCTCAGCCACATTTCATGTGTGAACTCGCGGGACAAGTCAGTGCAGCAGTTGCTGCAAGGTTCTTGTTGTTGTTGTTGTTGTTGTTGTTGTCGTTGTTGTGATTGTGCTAGTGGTGATGTTTGTGATGATGGCGGCAGTTGTGCTTTTACCTCATGTCCGCTTGCTGGCAGGCCATCATGTCGATCCAGTTGTCGCCGATGCCATTGTTTGACCAGACACTACGGAAGATAGCAAGGTGGTCCCCGGTGGTCGGGATTGCTCCTGGTTGTGTGTTTGGGTAAGCTTGGCCAGGTGAAACTGAGAATTGCTCAATTCCATACCAGCTTCAACTTGATGCCTGGCAGGTTTCATGCAGCTGCCGAGATGTTTCCTTCCAACAACATGGGTATGAGTCAATATCAACCTAACCATAAATATGAAGCAACAATATCAATCATCAACATTAACCATCAATCATGAAGCATCAATGATTGACAATCAATAGTGAACAATCAATTTTAACCAACCACATTAGCCAACAACAATAGCCGCATGATCAGAACAGTCACAGCGAGTCATCTCCTGCAACAAGGACCATCGAACTCAATGAGCTGGCAGAGCTGGCGGCTCTTCCAGAGCCACCGGAGGAGCCGCCCTGCGTGCCCCGGGGTGGACCAGTGGACCCCATGTAGAGCCACCCGCTGGATGTGACGTGGAGGTAACGATAGCACGGCCAAGTCCGATCACTTGGCTATTTGTGGGGACTCTTTTTTCAATGAACCAGCTGTGGCCCAGTTCACACCCTATCCCTGAAAGCTCACATCCTTCAATTTCCAGAGCTTGGGTCCACGTGTTCAGTGAATGGGGGCATGGCTCATGAGATATGCATGGGAGACGTGGATATGACCAGGGACTATCAGTGACTTCGGGGCCCGACTTGGTCAGAGCACTCAGCAACTTCTGTGCCTTGATGCCTTGAAATTGAAAGTGCTGCTTTCCTGCTGGAAAGCCCGCCGAGCACAACCTTTCTTGCAACAGAACACTTCCAAACCTGAATCGACCTGTCAATACCGTCACTTAGAAATTGCTCGGAAATCCGTTGGGTCTGTTCATAAATGATATCCCCCCACAGCTGGTTGGTTTCCCTACTAATAATGACTAGTATTGGTTGCTTCGGGGGTACCACTTAATGGACACCGAGTTGGAACATGTTGGCACCGGCCACGTCGTAGAGATCGATCCAATTCTCACGCCCTGCGTCAGAACATGCAACACGGCGCTCTGGGTACTGGAGTGGAGCGGCTCTTTGAAGGGGGACCCAGCCACGAGAGGCGCATCCCCAGCAGGTGAAACGAGGGGTCTAACAATCATACCATGCCATGCTATGCCATACCAAGTCGAACATGAAAACCCTGCGAAGTTGAACAACTACAAAGTTGACAAAGTTGGAGAAATTTTTGAAGCTGCGCCATTTTGCTGAACCCAGCGGTTCAACAAGTTGGGGTTCCGGGGTTGCACTAAGGCAGCGCTTGCTTGGGTGATCGACCCAGAATGCAATTGTGACAAACGTTGGTCCCAGTCACGGCTACTTCTCCAAGATGCGGAAGGCCTCTTCAGGGGAGAGATGACAGTGCTGATGCTGCAGTTTTCATCCATGGACAGACCATGGGACCTAAAGAATCAGTACCTGATAGCACGAGCGGCCTTTTTTGCACTAAAACACATATGAATCAATTTGCACTTAGTCAATGAATACGTATTTTATCCTTGAAAATGTTCAGTTGGAATATAACACAAAGGTGTTTGACTCCGCTCAGGTCAGCAGGACAACCTGACAAATCCTGACAACCACTCTAAATTGCCAATCCTCAGCATCTTGTTACGTTAGACTGCAGCTGCCAGTTGTACCTTGAGCAGATCGTTCAGCGACCTCCGTTGCCATTTTGGGACAAACTGTTTGTTGATTGTATAGCACAGAGGAACGAATCAAACTCGCGAGGGTTCGTCCAGAATTGATCACTGAAAGCAAACTGGGACTGTTCACTGTTTGTTGATCTAATTCTTGCTGGGCTAGACAAAATCCAGAACATGAAATCAATACAATTGTGAGTTTCTATGCATGGTATGGATTTGTTTGAATTTGGACGGCAGCTAATGAATCGACCTTACAAAGAGTCCAAGAGTCCTGGTTTATGGGTGAAACTAAGCAGATATTAGGCCTATTTAGGGCTTTCAGATTACGGTCTTTCAATTTTACCAATTGCATGTATGGTTCCCCCAGACTGAATTTGATTGGTGAGTCTCCCATTGTGATTGATTGTTATTTGCGGGCATTGCAGTTTAGAGCCTGATGTTGTTGGTTGTATGGAATGAATACTTGACTCATGTTGCTGGCAGCCTGCTCTAGTGGGTGATCCGTGAATTGTACTCACAATCATTCCAAGATGATCCGCAGCTATGGTTGATCCCGGTAATTACAAATTCCGCTGCAGTATCTAGGCAAAGCACATAGGATCCCATTGGCAAATGCAAGGTTTGAAAAGCCCAACGGTCAGCTCCATAGCACTTCTTTTTGTTGTACATGGTGGTTTCTCAAAATAGGGGACCCCTAAATCATCCAATATTACTTCTTTATCGTGATAAACCAACCATTTTGGGGGGTTCCCTATGGCTTAAAGACCACATGAGTTCATCCCATGGCGCCTTGCGTGTGTGCCTTGCATGGTGGCTGGCGACCAACTTCATACATCAGAGCTTCTGTGCTCCAAGGAGGAGCTGCCTTTCCCCATGTGGGGGGTGCTTTCCCCATGTGGGGGGTGCTTAGTACCATGGTGTACCCCAAAAATGGATGGTTTATGACTACAAAAGGTGAATCTTGGATGATTTGGGGGTACCCCTATTTTGAGAAACCACCATGTACTTCCAAGTATTTCCCAATCATACAGTGTGAATAGTTGGATTTTTGGGATGCTTACCACGAACGTCATATTCTGCAAAAATTTGTGCACAGTATTGGGCATCACCCATTTTACGGGACCGCGACACAACTATCCCAAATGGATACGTATGAATACATTATGTGCATTAGATTATATGTTCAATTACTTTTATAGATACTTTGTTCATTGAACGCGTAATGGTTCATTTTTTGGATTCAGCCACTCAGACACTTGCTAGGGTGGCTGAGTGGATGAGTGGCTGCTGCTGTTCTAGCGCGAGCGTCTCAGGGGTCGTGCAGTGCCTGATGCAAAATTCCTGCCGGATTTCCAACACACTCGTTGTTCACTTGGAACTCACGTTGAGTTGTTTGATGTTTTTTGGCAAACGCAAACACAACACAATAGCACTCAATGATATTTCACGCGATTTGAAACTTGGCAATGATTTTTCATGGCCGTTTGCCTTGCACGTCTTGAAATGCATCCGTTAACTTTGGTCTGACAGATTCTCAAAGAGTAGTGTAAGTGAAGCTATGTACATAGTTGGAGTGGAGTTGTTGTGATCGTTTACCGATGATACACCATAGACAAACCACCGCAATGAATTTGGAAAGTGGGTAAGGTATTTCTGTTTTGCACGTGCAGAAGACAGTTCATTCCACTCGCAATTCCAAGCAGGATACAGCCGCCAAAGCGAACTTGTTTGCGCGCTGCTCCAGAAACTGTACAGGCAGGTCTTGAAACCCGTGCTTGGATTGGACGTACTTAGTTTTTAAATGTTTTTAATTAATTGCTTGTCTACAATGGGTTGATCGGTCATTTCAAGTGACTGTAGTTCGTAGCAAAAAGGGCTGGCTTTTGAAGATTGTAATTAACTAAAGTTTTGCATGAACATGAAGGCTTACTTGCACTTTAAGTTATCTCTCAACGCATCTAGAATGCACAGTCTGTGGATGGCAAAGCAAGGGGAGTGACTTTAATTTTTCTGCTAGATTAGCAGAATGAACAGTCTATTTCCCACAAGTCCCACACAACCCATTACACAAATCTGTGCAACCATTACTGAGAAACAACCGTTGGTTTCCGTTGGTATCCAACCGTTGTTCCTTGGGGTGCCCTGTTGAACCTGAGCCCTCAAGGCATTGGAAATCTTTGGCCTGGACGCCGTGCCCAACTTTGAAGAACTGCGGAGACATGTCGATACGTTGAAGCTGGGGATACTTTGGACCCCCTGGGAACAGCTCGCTGGATAAAATCCATCATGCGTTTGAAGATCATTCACGCTACCAGAGAGTACTTCGTAAATTCCGGAATCTGCTTGTAGAATGCTGCAGCCTACCCTTCTGTGCTTGAGCAATGTTGCATGTGCCGTTGCATCACGCCGGTTGACCACATCAGAACTGGAACAGATTCATCTGCAGATGCCCGGCCAGAACCAGACCTGAGGCGAGCCTTTCGAAAGCTGGCAGCTCAAACACATCCAGATGTCAGTGGATCCGCTGAGTCCTTTCGCCGAGTGGTGGAATCTTCGACGCTGCTGCAACGTGCGGTGTGACGTGCGGTCGGCTTCGTTGGGAAGCCATCACCTGTAGCAACATCACTTGGGAACGGCGCGGAAACGTCCACTTGTGACCAGCAAGCTGAAGAGTGATTGGGTTTAGATGGGGTTACACAACTAAATTACTGAAGGAGAGATCCAACATATCGCTCTTAGTTGAAGGTTAATGATGGAGATTCACACTCAATGACGTGTGGTGAATCTTTCACTATCGATGAGATTCAAGGCTTACTAGTATTACATTTTCCTTGCATGGTTAATTCTTTTGGCTGCCACAGGGATTTTGGCATGTTTAGCTGACAACAGGGAACGCCCGATGTTTCAAAAGACCGGAAACCACACCTTTCAAGAGCATCTCTGGAACAGAGGATTTGGGAACGACAGGCTTACAGAGCTGTTCTCCACGATAGAAAATGCTCTAAACATCTCTAAACTGTATCAAGGTTTTTTCAATGCCGTGCAATGCATCTTGTTCTGTCTGACATTTCAGACATCAATGCAGTACTGGTAGGAACCCCCTTGTCATTGAACAAATCATATCCAGCTCCTGTGCGGTCACAATATGATCGATATCTTCGATGCTTAGACAAACTTTGTGAGTCTTCGTGTTAAATTCCGTTTCCTTGTGTAGTCCATGCGGTGAGTTTGGGGCATGATGATGATGATGATGATGATGATGATGATGATGGTGATGGTGATGGTGATGGTGATGGTGATGGTGATGATGATGATGATGATGATGATGATGATGATGGTGATGGTGATGGTGATGGTGATGGTGATGATGATGATGATGATGATGATGATGATGATGATGATGATGATGATGATGATGATGATATTGATATCATGATAATGATGCAACAACAAGTTGAACTTGGGTTCATTGAGCTCCTCAGGAAGCTTATCGACATTTGCAGTCAGTCGACCCGGGCACAGGAGACTACAGCATGAAGAGTGTTTGCGGAGCCAACAAACTTGGTCACTATGAGTATGTTTGTTGGGCATTGTGAATCATGCTGGTTTGAACGATGTCGCACCTACTGGAGATTGATTATAATTATGATTATAAAAACAGAGTGGTAGTAGTCATACCTCACAATAACATCATGCTGTATCATCACGTCGCAAGAGGACAATTTTGGAAGAAATCCAGCGGGCGACGGGTTCTTCAAAATGGTGGTACCCAAGGTTGGTGACTAGGGTTCCAGTATGTCCCAGTTCCAACCCACATCAGGAGGATTGATCCATATTAATGGTGAAAAATCATGGTTGGCCGTAGTGGACATTGGTTGACAGTGGTAAAAAAAATGGGGTCAGGATGTCAGTTTGCAATTCCGAAAGCCCTTGTTCAGCTGGATTGCCAGCATCCACGAACCATGTTTTGTCCGGTACAAGGAGACTTGCATTTGGGATCATTTGGGTTTATCCAAACACTTTTCATCACTTTTGGGTGTAGTACCCCCAAGCTATTGATGATCTCATCATGGAAAATACTACAAATGGGCTTCATTTGGGAGTACCACCATGGCTGGTAACCCAATTTGGTGTCCTTTCCACATCCAGGAAAAGATGCAGTGGACGAGTTCCTGAAAGATTGGCTGGAGGAGAGCAATGTGCCTGGCTGGGGCGACTTTGGTCAGATTGAGCTCCTTGCCACACTTTGCCGCCCATGTCTACACCCATTACCACTGTTAATTGTCCCAAGTGTAAGCCCGAATCCAGAATCTTGGAGTAAAGAAAATCGCAAAATTCTCAAGTTCTCTAAGTTCTTTTCTTTGCGATGCTACACCGATGCAAAACCATCCCTACGCTTCCAGTTGCCATGAAATCTAGCAATTATTAGGCCTTTATGATTGTGATACCAAATTACTGATGATATTGAACACCCTTTACTAACCAATAATATTGACCATAAAGTGGGTAACCAGTCCTGGTTTTGGGGTTGGTTACCTACGATTTCACGGCCAGCCGGGCATGTGGAAAGCCCAGCCGAGGAGGGACACAGATGATGATGGCTGGGCCGGCCGCGCCCCGTTGCTGAATGGCTTTGTGAGAAGGCGCTTCCACACCTTGACACATGTGGCGAGCTGAGTCAATATTAACTAGCCAACCAATGGTTAATATTGGCTTATAATGACCAAATGGTTTATAATGACCAACCAATGGCTTAATGGTTGATGGTTAATGGTTAATGGTTAATAATATATAGGTTCACCAACCAATGGTTAATGGTTAATGTGAAATGTTCACCAACCAACCAATAGCCATAAAATAACATAGCTAAGAATAATAACCAACCATATATTGACGATGTTAATAGTGGTTGGTTGATACCTGCTAGTCAATAATGGCTTATAATGACCAACCAATGGTTAATGGTTGAGAATAGGGGATAACAACTAGCAACTATAGGGGATATACCAGCTGTATATGGCGAGCTGAGTCAAGCACTTAACCAGCCAATTTCATGGGGGATAATGACCAACAATAATAAAGGGAAACAATGGTGAATGATAGGGGAACCAGGGGTACGGGGTTTTGACCCACAGCCACATATCTGGTGGGTGGGTTTTCCAGGGATTGTAGCCATTTATGGTGCTTAATGGTCAATAATAGGGGATAATGATAACCAACAAGAATGATTGAATAGTGGTTGGTGGTTTGATTCACATTCTTTATTTTCTCTGGTAATTAACACATGGTTGGTTGATATTTGTTCATAGGCATTGAAACCACCACCCAAATATGTTTTACACATATTATCAAGATATATCCAGAAAAGTGTTTTGATGTAATCATCACATGAAATTGTAGTTTTTTGCAGGGAAATCACATCGATTCCACAAGGTTATTATTGCGCAACACGCAGGCTTGCAGACTAGATTCCTTGCCGACCAGAAGATCCTATCCACAGATGTGACCTGGGCCAAAGAGGCGGATTATGGACAGCCACAATTTGTCTACCAGGCATTGTTCACTGGGTATGCTTTCACAAGGACTGAAGTGGAAGGGTTTGTCTACATTGTCCTTGAATTGAAAGAAAGGTACTCAAGTTGCAGGTTTCTAGTAACCTTGAGGCTATCAACAGCCAAACTTGGGCCACATAAATCCTTTCAAATTAGCATAGAAATATATATATATATTTATATTTAAATATGCATATAGATGACCACATTTGTGTGGGTGATGCGCGCTTGGACGACATCACCGCAATGGCGCGACCGCTGTAGAGACAAGCTGTTGCTCCACCTCTGATTTGGTGATGTTGACATGCACATTTGTCATATCATCCAGTACGCACCATTGATCATAAAGCAATATTAATAATCATTCACTATTATGTTTTATTGTTGATCGCACTCAATGATTATCAACCACTATTGATCACTTTTGTTTTTAACTATTCGCAATTATTCACACCTCATTTTTATTGTTTATCATGATGCTCGCAGTTATTCACACTTGATCACTACTGATCAATACTAATCACCATTACACGCGATAGTGTTTATCACAATCACTATGAATCACTACAAATCTCTGTCAATCACTTTGTACATATATACTGGCACAACATACAATCACCCACTATTGCTAGACTAATCACTACTGATATACTAATCACCACAAATCATATGAATCACTGTGAATATTGTTTATCTCTGTGAGTCACCGTTACTCACTCACTCTCTTCACGATGCCAGGCACGATGCAGCAGCAGAAGGTGGCGTGCAGGAAGGCGATGTGGTGCTCTATCGCCTACTGCAGCCCCAAGACAAACGGGCCTGGGGCGTGGGTGCTTCAGCTGCAATAGCTGAGTTACCTGGGAGTTGGTTTCAGCCCCCATGGCCTGAATGGTGAGGTTTGAGGTTTGAGGTTTCAGTTTCAAGTAATTATACCATGAACCCTGGTTGGATTTGTGGGATTTCTATTGCTATTACAGATCATTCTTAAGCCTGGCAGACAAATTCTTTACACACACACGGCGTGAAAAATATCGATTGCAGGAGCCGATGATTTGAAACATCATGCGGGAAATAGATCAAGGGAAGGACCACTGTATAGACATGTCAGGAGGTATGCGAAGGCAAACAAAACATTGGGCTTGATTCAGATACTGTACAGCCAGCAATTGTAATGTGGGCAGCGTCAATTGCACAGCAGGGGTGTAGTCAACGGTAGATAGTCTCAGATCCCCAAGCGGTTCTCGCAGTATGGGACATGAATCAAGTCACATCCAACTTTATATTTAGTAAGCTGGTTCTTCACCACAACTCATATGTCATATATGCATGTTTCCCTAGACACGTATAGCTATAGTATAGCACATGTTATGCATATACATTTTCACACGGATAATGTATCATGCATATTCAGACGGATAATGAACTTGCACATGCATACCGTCTTCTACATGTCTCATACTATGTGAAATGCATGTAGGTGAGAGGATGATTGTCTATTATACGATATCATTTTGATGTGCGATTGCTATATCCGCAGCGAGGTCGCATCATTGCAGTGCAGGTGAACTACAGCAGGAGACCTGGACAGCCAATGGAAGAATGAGGGTAACAACTGTGAGTCAGTGGTTGATAGTGCTTTTGACTTAGTGTTTACACATGGTTTAGGAATGTTTAGAATGGTTGATGATAGCGGCCAGCATAGTCAACTATTCTACATAGTACAGTGGTTGACAACGTCGCTAATATTGATATGGACAAGTACAGCTGTCGGTCAAAATCATTTGTCGCCAAACATAGGTAGGTGAACATCCCAACAGTTTCAGGATTCGATTCGTTTTTGGGGGGTGATTTTGACCAGGGCAGAGCGGGCTGGCACCCCCAAGCTTTCTAGGTGCAGGTCCCTAAGATTGGTTTCTTATATACAGTATATAATTATTCAGCTGCCCTCATGCGCCAACATTGATTTCAGAGATGAGGACTCTTACATTTTGGACTTGGTTCATATTTCATCATCTTGTCAGTTTCTCTAAAATTTACAGTAACCACGTATCCACAGCGACCACTGCTAGCGCATGGCTCACAAATCTGAAGCAGCATCTTGAAGATTAGAACTTCCTTGAATGCTAAATGAATGTGTACTATAGATAGGATGTGTGGTCGTATCTTTATGGGCAAAATCACAATTACACAAGCAAATTAATAAAGACGAAGAGGGCACACCATCCAGATAGGAATTGAGTTCGCAGTTCCGAACTAAGTATGTGTACAGATGAACCTGTCTCTTGCTCACCAGGAACGGCCCGAATGGCTTGCTCCACATCCAACCACTCTGTTCCAGCAGCGCTCCCAATGTTCTTGAAGAAGACGTCTATGCGGACGGGTGCCAATGCTTCTGGATTGGTGATGGTTTCTATGTTTCTATTGTTGTTGGAAGCATCAGTCAAGAGTAGAAAGCAACACATCATATTTCTTTAATTCAGATACTAGTGTAGGAATTAAATGTATAGAAATATTAGAGTTACTAGTGTTGGAATGAAATGATTTAAATGATTAGGTTAGAGAGCTGAACATTCTCATTGCAAAGGCACACTGTGCAGCCTCGGTCTTTCCCCCACAAGTACACTGCAGGACATTGCCATCACTCGGGCAACAGATCGTCTTGAAGTCCTCTCAGATATCGAAGAGTCGCTGGTCGCAGCATTTTGGAATGTCCATGGTCCCCCAAACCATCCAACATTTTGGCAGCATAAACATATGTATGTATATGTATACTTACAATTACTTACATATCATACCATATCATAGCATATCATATTTAGATATATACACATACATATAGTATATTTATATAGTATCACATAGTTTTGCTGATTCACATGTATGATTCACATGTAACATAGATTGTGGACATGCATAATGTTATAAGGCTGCATATGCCTGCATACGTAGGAACCAGGCATTTGAGCGACTCAGCCTTAATCGGAATTCTGACCTCGGTAGCAGGTAAACCTGCTGGTCATTGACGGCCCAACAATCACCAAGAATGGATTAGATTATCAACAATAGTGCAGGTATGAACAACAAGAATCAATATGAACAGCCACGATTGGGTTATAGCCAACTGCAATGAAGATATAACAACCAATCCAGCCGTAGTGTTTGTGGGGCATCGTTGGCATTTCCGTGGAAAGAATGGTCGTGATGACTGGCTGAGCATAGTGCACGGAGCCTGCCACTGCAGTGAAATGTCGGCAAGAGACTGCACCGTGTCTCCGAAGTTTGAGACTCGGAGCAAAGCATACAGCTCAAATTCCTAGTGTGTGGCCTGCAATTACTATACCAGCTGTCATACTGATACTATGACCAGTTGCTGCTGGTCTTATCCAAAGGTTGTGGTGGTTGATGTTGTTGTTATTCTGTTATTGTTGTTATTGTTGTTGTTGCAGCTTCGGCTGCTAGTACTGCTGTGTTTGCTGGTGGTGGGGGTGGTAGTTGTGGTGGTGGTGTTTTCGATGTTGTTGTAGTAAGATGCAGTAAGAACGTAATTGAGAAAAGTACTCTGTTGGTTGGTTAGGTAGTTTTGCAGTGTCAGCGATGTAGCCGGTGGACGCTGATATATGCTGGTATAGGCAGGTCGGCAGGTGGGAATATGGGTAGGTAGGTAAGTTACTTCATGTTACCTGAACCTTGGTCATCGCCAGTTGACAGTGGTTAACCATTCCATTCTCAAGGCTTGAGGATGGCACCCTGAAGTTGAAGGAGCTGAGTCGTTCACACGTTCGAGCTGCGCCTGCCTGAAGAAACGGGAAAGGGACCTTGTTGGGGATGGTGTCATTGCAACCAGCACGAAGGGGACCAACGTGGATGTTGGATGGCTACCAGCAGTGCACCGTTGGCCGTGGAGACGCTACTTGTACCATCCAGGAACAATGATTTGTAGTGGAGAAACTATGAAAAACTGGCCATGGTGGTACTGCCCATTCTCAAAGTTGTTATTTTGAAGACATGGTGGTTTCTTAAAATGTGCGTGCCCCCAAATCAGTCAATCTTAACCATTCTGTCGTAACAAAGTAACCATTTTGGGGGTCCCCCATGGCTTGAGAAACCAGAACCATCCAAGTTGGTACACCATTGAAACCTGGACACGTCATGCTACTGCCACGGCACGTTGACATTGCCGAGGTCCTGTCTGGCATGGTCTTCCTCGGAGATGCCAACGGTTGAGAAAAGTTTCAGCTGCGGGGCATCGCAAAGGGCGCGTCATGAGCTGTGACTATTCACAGCATTTGCGAAGAGATGTGCAACAAATTTGGATAGTCACAAGCAGTTGAGCTTTACCCCCTTAAGTTGTTGATGTTGTTGGTTCATCATAGTTTGGACAATTCATAGACAGTTCGAACAGGAATCTGTGCGCTTGGGGCCATCCTGTTTGTGCCAGCCACCAACGCTTGGCTGCTGTCACAGCAACAGTTGAAGGCCATACAGAAGCCTGGTCACCTTCTCCAAGTTATATTATGTACCATGATTGCCATGCTGGCTATATCTGGCTATCATTCGTGTAGATGAGATGATGAACATCACGCACTGTATGTACAAATTCACAATCATGATGATGGTTGATGATGATGGTGATGACTATTGACGCTGATGACACCAATGCTACTCTTGGCAAAGTGATGGTACAAGTTCCTTTCTGGCAGCAAAACCATCGCTGACCAACATTCCAAGACTTCCTGAGCAGATGAAGTCACCACTGATGTCAACTGCCAGGCTTTGCAGAGGAGTCATGGACCTAGCGTGCTTTCAGTTGAGTTGAGCATGGCATCTGAGCCAGAGAAAAACAGGGTTCATGAGATACTATCGTTCACCATTGGATCTACTGGGGATGATGCTCAACTATGGGCGATGATGCTAGCTGATTCATGGCAAGTTGTTCTTGTCGATGAGCTGAATAGCGCAGTTTCGAATGGACAAGCGGTTGATGCTTGATCGATGGTCAGAAGTACAAAGCAAAGGATAACAGCTGGGTGCTTTCTGGTTCTAACGGGGCTGCCCTGCATGGTGACTCTTGTAGAGCATGAACTTCACCATGTGATACTTGAGATGCTGGAGCTTCAGCATTGGGTTGTTCCAGTTGGCTGTGGGTCAAAACCCTGTACCCCTGGTTCCCCCATCATTAACCATTGTTTTCCCTATAGTTTGGTTGGTTATTATAAGCCATTATTGGTTGGTTAATATTGACCCATAGCCAGTTAATCAACCATGTCAGAGGCACACTGCTGACTTGAACACACAGAGCTGATCCACATCATGGCTCAAGGCCTCGTCGGGTGATCATACCATAGTTTGTTTCGGTTGCGTTTTTAGATCCCTATAAAGGTATACCATAGGCCCTGTTCAATCGATATTCTCGCTGTTACTTCAGCCCCTGTTGTGTTGTTTTTGATCTCCTTTTGATTGATAACATTATGCTCCGTCCCAATGCTTCCTTGCAAGTATCACTGGTCTTCTTGTTGAACAGGATTTACACCTTCTCTTATTTGATGCCTTCATGTATGATTCACAACATTGACCGATCCAGTGGAAGTATTGACTGGCAGTAACTGTATGTGGATAATCACCAGCCTTCAGGGGATCATGCATTCTGATCATGCACTGAGCAATGCCAACAACAGCTGGCTAATGGTATGTATGAACGAGCTTGAGACAACCCCAGCAAATCCAATACCTCCAGATGTTCAATACGTCCTCAAAGTTCCCATAGTTCCATCAGGTTACCTGGTGGTACCCCACCTTTTGTGCCATTTATAGTTTCCTGAATCCTTAAGTTGCAGAACTCCGAGTGGTTACCTTATAAGTCTTAATGGCTACCTGACAGTTCCACATCTCCTAATGGCCACCTGGTGGTAAGCTTATCCCTGAATCCTTCGGGCCGTGGGGCCATGAGGATGGAATCCTGGAGTTCATCTCAAGCCGATGTTACGCGCTTGGCACGTGCCAAGAATTTGCTGATGGAGGCCACCAGCCGCCAGCACGTTGGACTACCGCGGTTTGCTGGGGCCTTTTTTGCTCAATGATTGATGATGGATTGACTAGGTTTGATGGTTAAATTTCGGTTGTATATATATATATACATAATTATGGTTTGATGGATTGATTAGGTTTGATTGGTTTGATGGTGACTAATATTTGATGGTGCTGATATATGGTTAGGAATGGATGGTAAGTGCCGATGTTCTTCCTCAAGTTACCTAGGTGCGGCCGCTTTAATATCCATGGGAAGCGTTCAGAGATGCTGATGTACTTCCTACCCTCATCTTTCCGCTTTTTGATATCATCCTTGGGGTGGCTTTGGCGTGCTATATGAGGCAGCATGCTGCAGGGACTGCGCTTGAGCATGTAGATAGTAGACATCAGAAAGAAACACACACACACATTTCCTTGTCCTTGTCAAAATATCAAATTGGTACATGTTTGCACCACGCATAGCACCCTTGTGAAGATGATGCGCGTTCTCGACTTGGTGAATTACATCGAGTCTGAGTCTCCAAAATTCGAGCTGACATTTGATCATTGGAGTTTCATTTGTTTGATTGGAGGTCAGGTTGGCGGACTTTATGTAATCCTTGACATGTATGGTGATACAACAATCTCTCCGTATATTTTTGCAACTCAAGCAGGATTACTATAGGAATCATATTATACAATCACAACCATACATTCCTGTAGTGGAGTATCATGCCAATGTTATAACTAGCAGAATTGACATACTTTGTTAGGGTTTTCAACATGACAACTATATCCCTAGGAACGAGCAGCATGAAGGAGCGATTGATTAATCTCGCCTCCCTCAAGTAGCCCATATCCGTTTCACACGAAATGAGATTTTGAAATGTTATTAACATGAATAAAGAATCTGTAGCTGTGAACAAATGACGAAGAGCCAACACAAATAATAGCTATGAACTATCAATCGCTATGTCTACGCACCATCCATTGGAACATAAATCAATGGCTTGAAAGAATAGACCAACCAGGGCTGAATCCACCGATTTTTAACTACCTTAGCACTCTTCGAAGCTCCCGATTTCTTCGGGAGAGGGGTTGGGTCGGCCGGTGGCCGCCACCATGGCAGCTCGGCAGGTCTGGACCTGGGTCTCCGCTGGCTGCAGTGGAAGTGCGAGCCCAGAACTGGGATGGTGGCAGGAGGAGCCGTGAAATGCTACGAGCCAAGTGGATCCAAGTGGTCAGTCATGGTTCATAGTGGTCAACCATCACCAACCATCATTGGCCAACTATTTTGGTTGATTTCGGTTGATAGATGTTGATATTCAGAAATGGTAGCTTTAGAGTCATGAACCATCGCTGGGACGTTCATCCAACTTGCGAGCTGGCAGTTGGATATGATCGCCGTGCATTGCAGGGATTGCCTTGTTGAGCACCCGTGCAGCTCAGCATGTAGTGACGATGGCTGACTGGTCATCCTCTAGAACCTGCAATTCAGAACGATCGAAGTCCGAAATGCATGGGCTGTGCATCGCTTTGCATGGATACTCCAGTGTTTTTGTCAGTTAGGAACAGCCAGACATTGGTCGCATTGGTTCACTATGAGTTGGTGTTCAATGCATTCCATTTAGACACATGGATGATTGATTTGTCACCTTAGACATGTGCATGTTGTTTCATGTTGTTTACCTTTGTGAAGAATGGTTGCAGGCTGGTCGGTGGATCCAACACGGATGCTTCTGTTGGGCCACTCGCATGGTCGGCTTTGCAATTTGTATGTGGGTGTTTCCCAAAATAGTGGATCCCCAAAATGGATGGTTTGGTACTATTGATCACTAGTATTGGATATGATTTGGAGGGTCCCCTATTTTGAGAAACATCCATATATAGCATGTATAGATGATGTAGGTATGTGTGTGTGTGCCCTCCAAACTGTGTAAGATGATGTAGTACGGTACAAGGCCATGGACGTAGGGGAACGTCCTAAAATGTAAATCAATGTAATGTGCATCTCTATTTACAAAATGTATCAAAATGTAGCTATATATATACATATATATGTGAAGACATGCAATGTCATGCAATACCAAGTAATGTCATGCAATGTACCGCGATGTAATGATCCTCGTAATCCAATTTAGTTCAATGTAATACCAAATGCAATGTAATGGAAATTAACGGAACGTACGGATGTAGTGTAACAGAATGTTACTTGATCTATTTCAATTTCATGTAATGTCATGTCATGTAATGCAATTCAATGTAATGTAATGTAATCCCTTCATATATATATATATGTATATGTGAGTATTCTTCAGTCCGCCAACCGAGTGCATATGGATTAGAACCTTGAGAATGGACAAGTCTAGAATGGTGTAGCGTGCCTTCAGGTATTTTCTCTCAGACCCTTGGGCACGGAACTGCTGAAATGTCCATTTAATTTAGCGAAATCATGCCATGTCTTGCAATGTGCGCGTATCTGTACGTATGTATGTAATGTAAGGTATGGCAATCTAGGATAGTATGTATGTATGGTATGGTGTGGTGTGGTGTGGTGTGGTATGGTATGTAATGTAGTGTTGTGTAGTGTAGTGTAATGTACTGTACTGTAATGTAATGTAATGTAATGCAATGTAATGTGATGTAATGTAATGTAATGTATGTTTGACTGACAGATTACAGTACGTGATTGAATGCATGAATTACTGGATGATTGAAAAGATGGATGCAACTGATCCCCTGCAGCCATTCCCACCATTGTTTGCCGACTCTTTTGGATACTGCAACCTATTTGCACTACAGCAACCACTGACATCTCAATGGTTTTTCTTCTCCAGGACATGTGTGCTGCTAGTTGACATCAAGCAGACCACGAAATCGTACCCATGGTATCTGACACATGACCTGCGGATCCAGTGTGGTGGCGATCCAGGTCTGACGCTTCAAACTTTGTTTTGCTGGCTCTGTTTGGCGGTTTCGGTGGTTCCGTTGGCCTGGGAGCCTAGTCCTTGAGGCAAACCAAGGAGTTCGTAGTGAAAACCAGGGTGAAACCTCCGTTTGACCACAGGTCAAATCGAAACCTTTCGACTTGGATTTTTGTTCATTTTGCTGAAAGTGGGCCCTGGGCCTTTCTTTGATGAGACTTCAGATTGGAAGATACAGTGCTGAGGACAAGGGAGTGATATGGAAGTACCCGGAATCTCATGTGGCTTGTCATTTGCTTGCAAGCTTTATGAAGGCTGCATATGGTGAGAAAGGTTTGGCTCCATAGTCATCATAGTCATTGTGGTAAGATGCCGGAACCCCAGGGGAGCTTCATAGATATGCCCCCCGAACGAGGTCTGTTTCATGAGTGCTTGCCAGGAAGTTACAATAATTAGTTCTTTATAAGGAACAATTGGAGGAGAGACCCTAACCTCACTGCATGCAGCTGTATTCATTTTATTGAGGGAACGAGGCCGGATTTGTCCCAGCAAAGTATTGAACTTGGGTCCTTTGGTCAATGCAGCCGCTCATCATATGGACATCACGAATTGGTGCTCATTGGACATCACTAACAACAATACACAATGAGAATCAATGTACTCGTAATTATTACTCTTATTATATCTTATTATTATGATGTCCATTCTCACTATGGTAATGGTAGTGGCGGAGGGTTGGTATTCGCACCAGCACCATCGCCATAGCTCACGACGAGCTGAGGCGGAGCAAGCAGTTCGTTTGAAGCCGGTCCACAGGCGGTCACGATTTTTCGGGGCGACAGGGTGGCTGTTCCCATAGGAACTGATTGAGGCCAGCGGGGTCAAGCAGTTAAGCAACCGACTACTGGTGGATAACAAGCAACAAGAATGGTAGTGGATAGTGTCCATGGTGGTTAATAAGCATTATCCAATCAGCTATGGTGGATGGTATCACTATGGATGGACCATTTCAGAATGACACCACCAACTTATGGAAGCGTGGTTTTGTGATACTAGTACGTGATATCATTCTGAAATGGTCCATCCCAAAAATTTTGCCATGGTCAGGATATAGCAGTTTTTTAGGCAAGGAAAAACAAGTGCAGACACATTTGTTTGAATATGTTTTACCAGGTTGGGGTCAAAAAAGTAGCAGCTCCCTCAAAAGAAGTGGTCCATTGGCGGTTACACATTTTTGCCACTATTAATGACTTGGCATCCATTTGGTGGATTTGGAGCTACTTCCATTCGAGGAATATGATTTCCGTTGTTTGAACGCATCCTATATACATACAACTGTGCACATATTTATTAGATATAGAAATGATGTGTGTATATTCTTTAAATATTAATACATATGTACATGCTGTATGTGTGCCTCCAGAGAGGCAGATTCCTTCCCCGTATCAGTAGACAGCAGGCCATACACTCGTGACCCTCCAAACAACAAGCTGTGTGATGTCCCACAATGACCGCAGTGTTGGTTGCATCATGTGCATCCCTTTTGGAATTGTGTGTTACCAACCAGTCTCGCTCCCTTTTCTTCCACTACACAAGTTGTAATAGTTAGGTGTAAGACAATTGTTTGATATTTTCCTCTGGTACTAAGCATTAGTTGACCAAATGTAGCCGAATTATTGTGAAGTACTATCCCGCTATTGTTGAGCTATCAAGAGTTAGTTTACCCTAACGGGTAAACCCTGTAATGAACTATTAGCCAGCTGTTTCCCCTATTCTTCAAATACTAATCAACCAATACTACTGGTGCATTTCCTATTATTAGCCTATTGCAGCTAATAATGGGTTAATAATAGGGAAATGAGAATACATCAACCTATTTAATGATGATATACATATTAACCCATTCAATGTCTATATTCATCAATTCTTACTGTGAAAATTGACTTGTTGACTGCTAATTAAACCCAAATATGAGTCATAATATGAGTCATTGCCTGAGCTAACATAATATGACTGCCAATAAAACCCATAATCTGGTAGTATGAACCATTCATTACCTGTTACCGCCAGTGATGGCAGCAGCTCAGCCCTGGAACACCGCGCTTCGCCGTCCCAGTACGGTTCGCTCGGGCCTTCAACGAGTTGGCCTTGCGGCGCCTCAGCACCGAGCGAATTCTGCGGCCAAGGTGGGAGCTTCGGGCGGGGTGAACCCCGTGGCAAGCGGTACACAGCTGAGTCAATCATCAAACTTGATGGTGATATGATGGTGATTTGATGGTGATATGATGGTGATATGACGGTTAATGATGGTTAATGATGGTTCGTTTATCATTTGATGTGATGATAGATGATGGTTAATGAGTATGAATGATGGTGATGTATGATGATAGATGATGGTTAATTCGTATGAGTTATGGTGATGGTTTATGATTTGTGGTGATCGTGATGGTTAACTTATGGACAAATGATGGTTAATGATTGTTCTCTATTATGAAGGGTTCCGTCATCATTTTTTGGTTGATCATTTATGGTAAATGATGGTGAATGATCAAATGATGGTGAATATGATGATGAAACTGATGGTCTATATGCTGCTTAATATGTTGGTAAATGACGTTATAAGTATGAATGAGGCAGACTATCAAGTGAACCAGTAATCATGATTGGCTAATGATGTTGAATGTTTACTGGTCAATATCTTGACCATCTGAACTGATGATTCATCATTATCTCGTCACGTGGCGCCACATGATACTGCATGTCAATACCAAGCGAGGAAATGGGCAGAAGTTCACATTTGACCAGAGCTGGACAGCATGGTGCGGACAGTTTGATCTAGCCCAGCTAACTTCAGGGTTCACCAAGGTGAAGGGTATCGCAGACATGTCTCTTTTTTAGCGGCATTGACCATCTCCGGCACCAATTTTGGTGGTTCACAGTTGGTGACTACATGATATATATATATATAAAATGTGTGAGTCAGTCTGGGGTATGATTTTTATTTTGATTCATTATGTTCAAAGTTCCAACATGTTTATATCATTCCTATTCTACAATATATTTTTGGTTGGGTACAAGTCTTCCAAAGCACCCAACTTTTAGGATGGAAATATAACGAGGAGCTGCCATGATCTTAGCAATGAAGATCCCTGGTTTGCTGTTCTTTCCATCCTTTCGGTGAATTGGGTCGTACAAGATTCTTTGCGACGATATCATGTTCCATCGACCTGTGATTTGATGAGAAGCCAACAAATTTTTGATTAAGTTAAGAATGACAAGAAACCTTCAATGTTCTCACAAAGGGAACAAAGGTGCTTCGAGACTCATTCCAGTAGATTTTTTGACGGGTTGCATGGCACATTTTGGAGGCTTGGACGGCAGCTCTGTTCTTGCTGGATGGCACAGCAGAGGCGCTGGCTCCTGACGTTCACACGGAATGATTTAAACTTGCATGTATGTGGAGAACCGCGATAGAATGATGGTGTTTCCTATTAAGAATGATGATTCTCCATATCTCAGGAGACCATGGGTGATGAACGGGGAAAATCCCACGCCATTGAACGAAATTGTAGCATGTAGAACTCGCAGTTCTGCAAGCTGTCCTGCGATGCAGACAGAAATTGCTGCCAACTGTTGCCATGGTCAGGGTTCACTGCGGGGATCAATTATTGATATTTGATATTGGTTTTCAAAGGGATACTGGATGATACTGGCACATATGTTTATTACATTTTAGCTGATTACTTGATGGTCCACTAGGTTTGCACCAGGAGATCTAGACAAGGTGATGAGTTGACGTTGCAATCAGCAATTTTCATGGCTACGAGATGCTTTCGCAAGTCTCGCATTTCAGGCTTGGTGGTGGTTGAAGGGGATTCGCAGCTTTGAGAAGGCCCGATTGTCATGTGTGAGGAGTTACGGTCCGCGAAATTGCAGTAGTCAGACCAATTATCCCTACCAGTGCACATGAATTCGGATATCTTCAATCGTTCAAACATGATCATCTCGAGTTTCGATTAGGAAAATGGTAGGCGTTGCATGTAGTTTGCGATGGATATGGTAAACCACTTGTGACCCCATATCATATGAGCAGGCATGTTCTGCCGGCGCTTCAGAGTCTGTGTTCGAACCGTCAATGTGGGCGCTGCCCTTGCACTGGCAACTGGCCCCAAAATATGGCAAAGTCATGTCCACCTGTTATATACCCTACTTGGGTCTACCTTTAAGGTAGGGTATATCACCTGTTCCTTGAGATCCCCAAGAAAACATCAAGTTGGCACCATGGGTTTTGCTGCAGAAGTAATCGTTTATTCATAGTTCTTCGCTTCAGGCGACATTGAAGTTTGTTTGGCTTGATCCCATTGTTCAAAAAAAATATTGATGCGTCCCAATCTTCATATAGGCAATTCATGGCCTCGTCGCATCGCTGGGAAAAGACATACGCTGATGTAAATAAACCAGGTTGCGTGGAAAGTCTATCATGGAAATAGCCGGAGTTTACCATGTTTGAATCATGGTTTTACCTTGGTTTTACCATAGCTTTTGCATGTGTTTGCCGTGTCTTACCTATTAACACCCTGGTAAACTAACATAGCAATGGAAAATCACCCATTTTGTAGAGAAACCCTGGGAAACCATTGATAATTGGTGGATTTTCCATTTCCACGTTGGTTTTGCCTATTAAACCCATGGTTTCCCATCAATTTTCCGCTTCCTCAAAGAGTAACTCCACTTGACCTTCCCACTTCGAGGTACCACGTCCTTGGACCGACAGCGAGGATGGAGGAGTTGGTGCCAGAGCCTCAGAACAAAGGCATTGAAATGTACATGGCGAGCTGCGTCAATATTTATCAAACAACTTTTTTGGGGGATAATCAGCAATTTTTTTAAAGAGGAAACAAGGGTTAATGAAAGGGGAACCAGGGGTACAGGGTTTTGACCCACAGCCACATAGAATCATGATGATTCATGATGAATCATGTCATATCATGATGTCTACTTTTTGTCTCAAAGATTCTTTAAGTCTCTTTGGCAATTTCTGCAATCGCTAAGGTGGCCCAGTCAGTCAGCAAGCCTGAAGATGTGTGGCAGCAGGCGCCGATGGGTTCAAGGCTGTTGTTTTTGCCATGAATAGCCAGATGGATGGCCATGGTGAAGACATGCTGTCAGATACACTGCCCCAGCCTGAAACGAGCTCATGTGTTGATTTTGGTCACTTCTGTGTAGAGTCAGACGCCAATGTGTACACTGGAAATGATTGGGTCAAAGGTGCTGGACATGGCACGCCATGGCACGCCTCATCCTGGGCCAGGGAGAAGATCCTTTCGATGGTGTTGGGCAGCTCAAGTGCATGGATCTGCGACGAAATCTCTTGAGGGCTTCGCTAAGGGATTGCGAGGAGAACATCGAATGAATCTTCGGGTTTTCTTCGTGCAAGTCTTGATTCCTTTAGGATTCATTGAATCTATTGATCATTTATGGATCATTTCTGATCGATCTGAACTGCACTTGCTTAGAATGACCCCACGGCCGGAGCTTTGGAGTACGACCGCGATTTGGACAAGGAGCAGCTCGAAGATGCTTGAACTGCCTTGAAGATTTTGAAGTGATTGTCACCCAAAGTGTCTATGGTGAATCCCCAAAGGCCATTCTCTTCATGTTGATGGTGGGCTCCTGTTAGTGCACCACATCTTACTCGTATTTTGTTTTGCTGAAGTCGTGTGACCCGTTGTCATTTGGGATATGCCCGTTGACTTTGCTGGTCTGTGAGCTGAGCTCGCGCACTACATGGGATCCAGTGGTGACCAAAATGTGAAACATGTCATGACAGCGGCATTCTCACTGACGATTGTCGACAAGAGCCATGTTCAACATTTCGTGGCAGGGAACAGCAGTATCTCACTTCGAGATACTTCGAGTGTAAATCATTGCTGTGTTCACTGAACGGACCGTCTGAGACGTGACTGATGACTGGACAACGTTGAAATCATGAAGTGATTCCGGTCTTCTATTTGCTATACATGTCAATATCTTGCTTAAAACTGGAATTGGCAAACATGATGCACGCACACAATGATCTATATATCTCAGCGCAATATTCTGAGGTGACTGTGATGAGGTATTGGAGGGAAATTTCTGAGACAATGAAGATGTTGCTGGTACTTTTGCCAGGAGATTGACGACGTGCTAAAAGACGTGGTGCACTAAGTGGCTGCAATTCCAGTATTTGGAAGCATACCTGTAATTCATTTCCCAAGCCTTGCATTCTGACCATCTAGAAGCAACTTCGAGCTTTCAGTGCATGGGATGGGGACCCCCAACCCCAAACAATTGCCTAAAGATGATTCAGTTTGATAGGGAAGCAACAGACATCCATCAGACTTTTGAGGTCAATCTTAGCATCTGAAGATCGGGTCTTGTTCACCTGCTTCAAGGATGGATATCCTTGACCTCCTCGGGGCGCTTTGTGCGCGGAACCGCCCT
This sequence comes from Symbiodinium kawagutii, assembly GCA_009767595.1. NCBI lineage: Eukaryota > Dinophyceae > Suessiales > Symbiodiniaceae > Symbiodinium > Symbiodinium kawagutii. The sequence continues at coordinate 6,774 of VSDK01000585.1, read as the reverse complement.
CAGTACCGGCGACACCAAGCTATGACCAACCCAACTTGCCAGATGGGGAGGAACCCCTGGAAAGCCATGGAGAGCCTGCCATGTTTCCAGTACCAAGATGTACCAAGTACAGGCCGTATGAATCTTTCGATTCAATTGTCAATGGCAAGACCTGAAAAAATCAACAGAATCAGACAGACTGGGAAGCTGTCGGGATGCTCATTGATCCAACGGAAAAGATGTGAAGGTTCACATTAAATAAGTGCAAAATAAGGTTGGTGGATACACAGTATAAACGGATCTCTCGATGTCATACTGACCTAGCGGCATTTCACGACTGGGTTTGGATGATCTATAAGCTGGGGGTACCCTTTTCAGTAGCGAAACCAATCACTTGGGAACTAGCATTTCAATTTCTGGTTGGTGGTTCAAACATTTGTTATTTTCGCCAGTATTGACAAGTGGTTGGTTGGTTGACTAATATTTTTCATAGGTGTTGAAACCATCAATCAGATCTGTTGGGTTGAGCTATCCCCATTTAGTTCACAGAGCCGCATATCTTACTCTTCCAAGATGCTTGCGCACAGCTGTGAGGAGCCAGCAGGGCGTGTAGCCACAACGGGGACAAGCATGGCGAGAGGGCCAAAGTGTGCCGCAAGCTGCATCATATCCGTAAATATATTGATCAATTAGCACTATTTCTATTGTTAATATTATTTGAGCTATCAAACTACAGCTGGTTTAGGCTCACCAAAATGTCCATTGCACCAAAATAGATGTTGCCATCTGAAAAAGGCCTAAATTTCTACAGCACTTGAGACATCCGGCAGCGCAAGAAGCGCTGCCGATGCCTGGGCGAGCACGTGACGCCTGGTGTCTGGCAAAATGTCAGAGCCATGGTCCGTGAGCTCGCTCGCGACTTGGCCTCCAGAGCCAGTGAACCAAACAGCCCTGGCGCCATGGTTTTTCTTAGCATTGTAATTAGCATATTATGTGCAGAAAAGGAAATTGTTCCTGGAAATTCAGTCCTGCAACAATTTGGCTGGCCACATATGATACACATGGTTTGCCTATGTAAAGACATACATATGAGCAGTCATCAGAATTGGGGATGAACACTTCAGTATTGTTCCGGTCTTGAGGTTGCAGAATGTGTTCAAAACCCGCACAGATCCGCATAGCAACATGGGCCCGCCCTGGCAAAAGATGCAGGAACAAAAACATGCATAAGCGACCGGAGTGCTATAATTCGTGATGACGGTCTGGACATGAGTTTGTCCGATACTTCATACTTGCATTTGTACGTACATGTGCTTGTAAGTATGTAAAGACGTAAATATATGGTTATATGTAATATATGTTGATGGTGCTGATTTGCTAGCATCCATGGAATGTTTCTAGTTGTCAATCTTTGGAGGTTGAGCGATGATATTGCACCATACCAGGAAGTTGAGATTGGAAAAAATGAGCTGCGGCGCTGAAAGGTGGGTGCCTGCATTTGATGCACACCAGACCCTCCCTTGACCAAAGCTGTCTTGGCAGACAAATGAGTGCTTTTGCTTGCAGACAGAGGACTTACTGTAGCCAAGCACAGTACTTTGTTCCTAGGATTTTGTTCAATCCGATTGGTAACTCTTGAAACTTCACACATGGGATGAAGTGCTTCTGGTCTGCAGCATTTGCAGCTGACAGCTTCAGTAGCTGTGAGCCACATGTCACATGTAATTAGAGTGAATCATACCAGACTGAGGAGCAGGCTGCTTCACAGTGAGCCTTTTCAAGTTTCACTCTTGGTAATCGCACACATGAACATGAAACCTCTCAAGAGATCGCTGATCTGTCAACCCCACATAATATTCGGCATGGAAATTGTCGCATGAGATCACTCCACCCCAAGCCACTGCCACTGCTGTTTTTTGTTGCGATGAACCGATGGAACATGAACCGATGCAGCTTTTGATTTCATCAGCCTGGTGGCCCAACGAGGGCTTGTCATCATTTGTCATCGCTGGGGAGGCAAGGTGTTCATGCCAAAGGCGACGAAGTAAGACAATCACAAGGCGGATGCCTATGTTCTTCAATATTCTTTGTGCAGATGGAACAGGATGTGAGTCGTTGCGAACGATCTCTACCGCTGCTGTTGATATGACTGGCTGCCCGCTCCCGCTGCCAAGGATAGCTTCCTGCTAAGCAGGTGAGACAGCCCTGCTGTGTCACGGGCTCAGCAGAACTATGGCACCATCAGCTGTTGGTGCTCTCAGAAAGCAAGCTGCATAGAATCTGAGTTTTTTTTTTCTGGGAAAATCTAGAGGAAAACCATAGAAACTTTAAGGAAACCCTACAATTGATGGTCAAACCCAGTGATAGAATCTCAATCTTGAGACCAGATGAGCACACCCATAAGGACATGGATGTTCCAAACGCTACATTCAAGCTTGATTTGGATATGGCCTGCCAAACTCAATATTGCAAAAATCAAACCAGGTGGTAATGATAGGAACAGTCTCAATGATTTCAAACCGACTTGAAGGACGATGGGGCATTTTGTCAAGCAACCAAGGATGGTAGCATGGCCACGAAAGAAAGGATTATCAAGCTGACGAGGCTGCAAGCTTGTCATAATAGCTGGCAGTACTTTCTGTGCCACTTTCAGGTCCAAGATAAGCGGTTCCCCCTGACCACCCCAAGGGTACCATGTACCCAATCTCCAGAAGCACTGAGGGGCCATGTCTGCAGCTGATGTTCAAATGTTACAGAACCCGACGGAGGATGTCCGGTGAGATGCTTAGTGGAGAAGTGTCCGAGGAGAAATGGTGAGAATCCTTGGCAAAGGCAGCATGGAAAATGAGTGTTTTTTGAGATGTGCCTTTGGCATTCTGTGGCATTTGCATCACAAGACAGAAAAAGAAACCTGGAGCCTGATCGTGGCCAAGAATAGCTCCAAGGGTATCATCATTGTGCATTTTTGAGTGGAGAGGCTCTCCAAAGTGATTGTCCTTATAAACCATGTATAATCCTTATCACAACTAACCGATATAACAATCAAGTAAGCAAAAATCCAGTAATAACCAATATATATCCATAGCCATGTAGATTTTAACACTTTCCAAACATCCATCCGAAAGCGGCTTGAGCCCAAAATTCAGGTCCCTTGAGGCAGACCTTGAACAGCTGAAAAGGACCGCACCCGTTGTGGAGGGTTCCAGTGGGAACCTACCGGTGCTTGTCACCGTTGTCTTCTCACCATGATGATCCGATGATGGATAAAATATCAGGAAAAAAGCTGTGCACATGCGTATGTGTGCTGTGTATCTGTGAGATCCAGGCCGCAAAAAGACATGGAAGGGCCGCGAACGGCTTTTCAGGACGGTGGCTGTGGCCAGTCTGAGTACCTTTTGCTTGGGCTACAACACCGGCATCGTCGCCGGTGCTCAGAAGGGTATCATGGAGGAGCAGCCGTGCGATTTGGGATTTCAATCCAAGAACTCTTGGAGAAGGATCTTTGATGGCCATTGATGGTCATTGATGGTCATTGGTTGATTGATGTTGATTGTGAATGAAGGAAATGTGAAGAAAAAAAAATGTGAAGAAATGCATCCGAGTGACTTTACAAGGACTAATTACAGTACATCCCATTGAGAATCCCACGGATGTGCCATTGGCGTCGCCAGGATTTGCACCTCACAAATTTGGCTGTGGCAGAGCTGGTCAGTGCGGCGCTGTTGGGCGCCACAGTGGGAGCTCTATGTGGACAGGCAGCTGGGGCACATATGCGTGGAGATTTCCCACAGGCTTCTTGAACAGGTGGATGCATGCTTTCAGGTGAGCAAAGAGCATTACACACATGTGTATACAGAAACATATTCGTATCATGTAAATATGTGTATATACGCATATCTTATTTTTGCGCAAGGAGTATCAAGGAGTCCTTCTTTGCCACCAAGAGGGTTGTGTCTCTGCAGCTGTCGCCAGTCTGCCAACACTCTCGGTCGGCGACGGGCGCTGCTCACGACTGCAGCTCTCTTCGTTGTGTCTCCGTTGCTGTCCGCGGTGTCTCCCAACTATGCGGTGCTGCTGTTTGCGAGGCAGGGTTGTGCACGGCCTGTCCCTGGGACCCTGTGGTGTTGCCAAAATGCCATTGATTTTAAGAGTTCAGGAGCTTGCTTTGCACGTTCCCAGAGGTACAGTAACAACTATAAGAAGGAATAGGTATGCTGATACAATCTCAGACATGTTTATTGTGATTATATGTAATTATGCAATTATACGCAATGTAAGTAATTTGATATACTATGTTATATTCAGGGTATTTGGGTCTGATTTCGAAGTAATTGGGGTCTAAACTCCCAATCCATTCTGCCCCCAATCCATTCTGCCGCTGCGACCGCTGCGGGCCGCTGCGCTGGCCGCGACTGGGCCGACCCCAACGCAGCTGACCTGAAAAGGACTGGCATGGGCTTGGGATGATTGTGGCGTGGCTGGTGTGAGGTGTTAGGGGGACATCATGGTGAATATCGAGCATTTGTTTTCCCCCCGTCTTGCGAAGCTTCAGTTTCGCGACAGATACCCTTGTGACAGTTGTGATTACAACTGGCTTTTTCAAAGCTACACTAAGTAGATCAACGGCCGCTGTCAACGACCATAGCAAAGCCCGGCTGCTTGCTCATGGTCAGCACAGCTCTCACCGCTGAGCTCATCCACAACTGAATCCCTTTCTGGTGCTTCTCATTCTTAGTGAGCAGATCATCGCCTTTCTCCATTTGGGACACTGCATTCTTGATGAATGCAGCCTTGGTCTTTCGAAGGTCATTGGTTGGGAGGTCGCAAGGCATGTTGTCCTTCGTGAAAGCATCCCTCAGCTCCTACACGGTATCTCGCTGTGATAAAGGATGCTTTGAATTAAATATGATATGTATGACTGATCACACTCATACTTCACATGTTTAAACCATAAATGCACATACTAGTATATATACACAGATATCTAAGATATCCAAGCATTTTACCTTTAGGCATGCTACTGTTAGAATGTTTTTTTATGAATGGAATCAATTTGTGATAAATATGTCATTTGATGATTTACTGACTGTTCCTTGATGATCTGTAAAATGGATCTTCCCATGAGCCTACCACCGAACCCCCCAAAAAAGAACTGAAGTGTTTGCAGATTTCTGTGAAAAACCATGGGCGTAGGTTTAGCAAGCAATGTATGGTCTCCTGCGGCATTGACGGTTCCTCACTTTCCTTGCGCTTGTTCCCCTTAACAGGGTTGGAGATGGGCTTCTCGGACTGCTTTTTGTCGATGGTAGGCTTCTCAGACTTTCCTCCACGATGCTGCTTGGACTTGGGGCTGGCACGCGTGCGCTTGCCTGGGTCAGTCTTGGCGGGCACACGTGGAGAGCGTTTGGGTTTGGTCTCAGCAATCTTGGGGTCAGACTCCTCAGTGGTCTTTGGAACACCTTTGCTGACCCATCGATCATGCCACCGTTTGCTTGCCAATCGGTGGGCTGCTTTCCTTTGCTCTTCCGTTTGTTTGGCTTTGCTCTTGGGATGGGTTCGCCTCTTGCGATTGGCTTTCTGGGGCTTTGTCTGAGATGCGTCATCACTGGGCGTGTGATGATCTGTCTTGGAAGCGTCACTGTGCTTGCTTTGCTGGTCATCAGCGAGCTTTGGCGTGTTCATGTTTGGCGTGTCATCATCATTCTGTTGCTCACTGTGCTTGCTTGGCTGGTCATCAGCTTGCTCTGATTTGTTCATGTTTTGCTTGCCATCGTCATTCTGCTGCTCGCTGTGCTTGCTTGGCTGGTCATCAGCTTGCTTTGGTGTGTTCAGGTTTTGCTTGTCATCGTCATTCTGCTGCTCGCTGTGCTTGCTTGGCTGGTCATCAGCTTGCTTTGGTGTGTTCAGGTTTGGCTTGTCATCATCATTCTGATGCTCGTTGTGATTGCTTGGCTGGTCATCAGCTTGCTCTGGCTTGTTCATGTTTTGCTTGTCATCATCATTCTGGTGCTCGGGCTGGTCATCAGACTGCTTTGTCATTGGGAAAGTCTTCTCAGTAGCGCCATGGTCGAAAAGAGAACCGTACTTGTCCAAGTTCAAGTACCTGTTGGGTTTCAAGACTTGGGCGTCACTCGTCTTTTCAATCTCAGCTACAATGGCGGAGTGCCTACGTCGCCTGGTTGCTGTAGATTCACATTCATGATCTTTCTTGGGTGGAGGTGAGAAATTGAACGCCAAGGTCTCCTGAGAATCCATCTCTGTAGTTGCTGCATCCTTAGTTAGCTGTTCATATAGTGCTTTTTAGGTCTGAACCATTCTCCAAAAAACTACCAATGGTTGCTTCTTTTGGGGTCTGAACTGCCCAAGAAAACTTGCTCTTTGAGTGTTGTTTTTAAAGTCTGAATCACCCAACAGACGGTTAGAACTGATAATTTGTGATTTCACATTGATGTCTTTAGTGAGTTTCGGGTTTCCAACAGTTGTTGCAAAGAGGACACAAACAAACATTTCGATGGACAAAACCAAGTTTCCTGGACTGGAGTTGCAAAAAGCTGCTTCGGCGTAGGCTCTTCCAGTTCAGGGCTGACATTGATAGATTCATCGTTCAATTTCCGAAAACGACGAAGCCTTGGTGCAGGTGTAGGGCTCCTCCAGGGTTATTGAGATAGCATCTTGTTTGATCTTGTTTGATCTTGTTTGCATTGTTCATTTCTATATTATCTATCATTGGCGTCTTGGCAACCTGAAGAAAGTGTAGGAAACAGCAACAATGGGTCCTTTCAATGAGGTGATCCA
>VSDK01000567.1:391729-491394 GCA_009767595.1 Symbiodinium kawagutii | reverse complement strand
TGCCCTCGGTTTGAGAGGCAAGGCTGGTGAGCTTATCAAAAAGCCGTAGCCTGCTTGGCATCGGATAATTGTTTTGCTTCTGACATTGATTGCGCTCAAGATTTCCTAGCATGTTTCCACCCCAAGCGGATTGGTGTTGGATGGGCTCAGGTTCAGAACAGATGCAAATGATCCCGGAACAGAAAAGCTAAGCATTTGGCAGCCGCATGAATCCTTCCTGGAACAGCCATATGAACCACTGCCCTACCTGACAGATGGCCAGGGCCGAAGCCTCAGCAGAAAGTTGTCAAAAAATCATGCGCTTCATTTGTCGTGTTGAAGGAACATGTTTTGCTGGTTTGAGGCGGTTTGATCCCGCCTTTCTCGATTGCCTACGTCAAAGGATGGAGACGAGCGCTGTGTTGCTTGATTTGCTGCGAAGCGATCCGTGCTTTGGGCTTGGATGTGGACACTGACATCACTCCAAACTTTAAGGCAAGTCCTCGGGGCTAATTCATTGGCTCTCGATCCATTCACAAGCACAAGCTGGATTTCACCAAGTGGATAAAATTGTTGTGCGGTGAGGCATCTCTCAAAGTCATCCACGGAACGGTGGGGAAATTCGCAACAGCAAAGGAGGCAGTGTTCGCTTCGCGAGGTGCCGTTGAAGGGGATACTATCAAGATAATAGCTTCTACAGGTATCAGGTGATGATGGTGCAGTGTGAACTGTTCATTCTAGTCATGCTACTGTCAGTGCCATTTCGTGATGTGCAAGGCATTACGATGGCTCATGTTTCCACGCGCCGTGCGCCTAACGCAATGAACTTCTTGCGTCAGCTCGAAGTTCTTCGCAAAAGCGGTGATGCAGCCGACTTCACCGTCGCTCCACTTCATCATTGGGTTTTTACTTGGATTGGTTAATGGCCAAAAAGGTGCCACTGCCTCGTTAGCAGGATCCTTTCATTTGTCCGTTCGAATGCTGGCACTAGTAATAGTATTCCGCCAAAAGCACATCAGGTATTGTCTACGTTGTCCATACAGGCCAACAGTGCTTTCCAATCATGTGGCAGAGCAAGAAGCAGAGTTCGACAGCTAGAAGTACAACTGAAGCTGAGCTCATAGCCTTCGCGAGTGCCCTCTTTGGTGAAACATTGCATTTGCATACAATGCTGGAAACCCTGACGGAATCCCAAGTTGACATTCTTTTCGAGCAAGATAATCAGGCAACCATCACGATTATCAAAGCTGGCTACAGTGCCAAACTTCGTGGAGCAAACAGAGTTCATCGAGTGAACATCGCATCCGTCCACGAACAACTCGAACAAGAAGTCTTTGACTTGGATTACTGCACATCAGAATCTCAGCGTGCAAATTCTTTGACCAAAGTGATGCCACCAATGCACTGGCCAGAATCCTTGAAGCAGCTTTGCATCTTCGCACCGTAGGTCCGTAGGAAGCAGTAGCTCGCAGGATTCATAAAACGAAATTGCCCACAAGACAGATGTCTTGATGGTGCCTGGAATGAACGACATATTCCCGTGTACAGAATGAGGGGGGAGTTGTTGAAACACATACATTCCACCCCCGGGATATGTCCACTCATTTTGTCTTCATGACGCCTTTACATTTGGCTCAAGCGCACTGAGAAAATAGGCTGCGCTTGTTGCTGCACCTTGTGCATGTCATTTATTGACCCCTTACTGGCGTGGCTGTGGTAAGGTGGTTCAACTAACTTATCCATTACTTGGGGAGTCACCTATGCCTATGGCCCATGTATATTCATTAACCATCAGTAACAAATTAATTAACAGTCATCAATATCAATTAATCATCAGTCAATTGATTAATTTAGCCACCTATCAACCATCATCAATGTAACCACCTATTGATTGATAGATTACCTCGGTTAAACCCATCACTAACTATTACTTAAACGCCATATGGATAGCTAACCAGAACCATCATTAACCCTCACGAATTAACCATTGATAACATCAATTAACCTCCTATTAACCATGAATTCACTACTGTAAACGCTGTGTTTGTCAACAGTTTTCTGCACGGGGATGGTGATTAGCCATTATCATGCTTAATGAGCGACCTATCAACCATCATTAACCATCATTACCCATCAACTAGCCATCAACCAGCCATGAATCCAGCGCAACAATTGACCATCAACTAACCATCCAACCAAGCTGCCTAACTCACCAGTTTTCACTAACTTCACTAACTAAACCATCATGAATGAACCATCCATAGCTAACATCCACCTCCTATGAACGGCTGCCTTAACGCCCTCCACGGCTGCCGGGGCCTCACCCCGCCCCCCGGCCCCCCTGCCGCCAGGCCGCCAAGGCGGCGGCGGAGCGCGTGAAGCGCCGCAACAGCTCCGTGAAATTGGACCGTGCCGCCACGGTGGTGCCGCGGCGCCGGGTCCAGGAAGGGGAGCTCACCGCTGGGAAGTCACCAGCGAGATATGGTGGTTGATAGGGTGAAGGATAGGTGATTAGTAGGTGACTGGTAGGTGAAGGATGGATGAAAATCGTGGGTGATTCATAGGTGGTTTAGTGGGTGAAAATCGTGTGTGGTGGGTGATTCGTTAGGCTGATTGGTGAAAATTGTGGGTGAACAGTTGATGAGTGGGCGATTCGTTGGTGAATTATAGCTGATGAATAGGTGATTCATGGATGAATGATAGCTGATTCAATAGGTGAACATGCTGGTAATTTGAAAGTGAGCGTAGGCAATAAACTTATCTACATGGTGATTCATAGGTGAAACAGTGGCGTAGCCATGATTGTTGAGTCAAGTTGTGGTAAATCACCAAGTATGAACCAACAATAATGGCGAATGTCAGGGGAGAATAACCAGGTAAACTAACCTGGAAGTAGACAGAAGTGGAAAGTCCGGACCATTTAGAAGGGTTTTACCTCTACAAATCCCAACAATTTGGAGCTTCCAGGTTTACCAGAGGGGAGCTATGTGATACATTGGAATGTGATCCCAGTTGTGAAGTTTGCCATTCAAGCAGCCGAGTTTTTGGTACTTTCAGGCGTTTCAATCGAGTGGAAAACTCAAGACTCGAGTGGAATGACAAAGCAAATGCTGTGGTTGGAATGGAGGTTTCCCACAAATGTTGGTTTGTATCGGCTCTGAATGGTTTATGATGTTTGGAAATGATGAATCACTATACTGTGCCTGGACTTGTGGTTAAAGGTTGCTTATTGATGTGCTAGGATTATAGTTGGCTCATGGTTTGCCAAATCAGTTTATCAATCAATGCTTGCTCATTCTGCGGCCTTCCCAGTCGGTAAATCACTGCATTATGTCCTGATTTGCCCTCGGAAAGGCAGCACCAAGTTCCACGTTGCAAGAGACATGGGCCAGGAATAGCTGGTTGCTATCCATCAATAAACTCAGCAGGACCTACTCGTCGAAAATTGTGGGATTGGATACAGATGATGCTATGGCCATCCAACGGGTGATCTATATGGTGGTTTCTCAAAATTAGGAACCCCCGCAAATGGATGGTTTCGTACTACAAATGGTTTATGATGACTTGGATGATTGCGGGGGTCCACTATTTTCAGAAACAACCATATGTACCCTGGGATTGTACCCATTGAATTGAACGATGGATGAACCTTTTATGGTAGGTTAAAACCTTGTCTGAAACAGTGGTTGTCGTTGATGTTGTTGTGCCATTAAAACGATGGTTGTTGAAATCGCAGGGTATACACGTATTTCATTATCATGATGATGGATGATAATGTATCATTGTGATGATGATGATGATGATGATGATGATGATGATGATGATGATGATGATGATGATGCCATTGATTATTGCAGATAAGCCTTCTTGACAAAGCCATGTCCTTCAACCCTCACCTGAACAAGTTGGTCACGCCTTGGCAAGTCGCTCCCCTTCCGAGGATGGAACTGGCAGCCATACTTTGTCCGTGGAGGGAAGTCCAGATCGAAGCCTTTCTGCCACCGATGGCACTGGAAGTCTTTCGGTGAACCCATCGGGACGGAAACTGTCCAAGTCTGGAACTATGACACTGGAAAGAGAAGCAAGTGCCTTGGTCGGGCGCTGAACGAAAGGAGGCCGTTGTGGTCAGGGGGATATGATTTTTGGTGGTTGATTGATACATGATATATCCACCATGTGATGGATAAGTCCAGATAAATGTATATGTTTCCCACTAAGACTATGGATGCATGCCGCCAATTGATACTTTTTGGCAAGTTTGTGATTTTTGGCCTTTCCCCAATATTTGGAATGGTTTGCTTCTATTCTCAGAGTGTTTGAAGCCAGAACTCGTTGTTTTTTTACCTATCAATGGCTGATTTTACTTCTAACACATGGCTGGTTTTACCTTCAGAAGATGTGATTTGCTACCTATCAATGGCTGGTTTTACCGGTTGACCTATCAAATCTCTCCCAAAAAACGGGAGTTTTGGTGCTTCTGCCGGGGTCTGCTGAGGTTTGATCCAGGCTACAAGGCGAATCTCTCGCAGCCTGACGCCCACCCCTGACAAGGCGAAACCTCGGCGCCGCCGGAGTTGATAATTGGCTGTGGGTCGAGCAGCTGACCAACCAATAACAATGGTTAACTAGCTGGTTAATCTGGATGGCTTATACCCACTAACTTAGGTTTTTAGTGTTTTTGGGATATGATTGATTTACCATATAACCACTAAAAATATATTTTTAGCAAGGGATCTATAAGCCACCAAGTAATGGTTAATAATGGTTAATGATGGGTTTTGACCCACAGCCACTTGGTTATTAAATGGTGGATTTATTGATTAATTGAGCTCTCAATAACTCGAGAGCTGCTTATTAAGAAAATTGTGTTTCATCAAAATGGCTGAAAACTGAAGATTATTGTTAAAGAATGGTTAATCAAAGCTTGTTATGAATCAACATGTTGAATCAATGGTGGAACCATCATATCAACCATGATCAAACACATTCATCAACATGTTGAATCAATGATTGATCAATCATTTCTGAATTGATTATTGCTGTTGAATAACAATTTTCTGAGATTTGGGAAAGCTGCAGGGATGGTTTTTTTCGCCAGGTGAGCATCGAGAGTTGCTGATGAAATAACAAAATGGTGATTCAAAAACGGTGGAACATCACAAGTGATGAAATGGTGGTTTCTAAGAATAAGGGACCCGCAAAAATGGGTGGTTTATGAGTGAACATGGTTTATAAAGGATGATTTGGGGGGTCCCCCATTTTGAGAAACCACCCCCTTGATAGATTGTAACTTTGAATAGACACAATAGAGACGTATAAATACACACTCTTGTACAATATATTTTTATGATAAGTGGGTAAGCAATGAATCATTAGTAGTGCTCAAACGATGGTCAATAATTGGTCTCAACCATTGTTTGAGCACTGCAAACCAATTATGAACCATTGTTACAAACCATGATTGACCATTATTACTAACCTTGATTTACAACCATCAGCATATTCACCATTGCTACTACAATTGATCATTTACTACTAGCCGTTAATATTATCAACCACTGTTACATACCTCATGTTTCGCATCAACCACTGTTCCTAACCATCCATCAAGCAGTAACTAATCATGAAATAGCCATTCTTAACCATTGATTTATAACTTATAGCCGTCCATTCAGCATGAGGAAGCATCACCTTACCACACCACCCAGCCAGGTGCATAGCCTGACGGCTGGTCCGGTCCTGCTGGGTGCCGATGGCCCGGCGGACAAGAAGGGCACAGCCAGTGGCGGTGCCAGCGGCACCGAGGAGGAAGGCGAGGTCTGGGACCCCTATAACGACGACACGGAGAGCTGCGTGGGAGGATCCTCCATGAATTTGGAGCCTTGGAAGTGCCCGGGGCCTTGTGGGAGCTGGTTTTTGTGGGAACAAATGGAGGAGTTTAATGGTAGATGCAGCTAAAAAATGGTACCCAGCTATTGAATATTGCTTAGTAGTTGTCGATAATGGTTAATAGCCACATATAGCCAACTATTGGTACCGGAAGAATGGAGGTTTCTCAAGTCATGGGGAACCCCACGGTTATATATGGTTTGTTGCTGAAAGTCATTAATCGTGGATGATTCGGGGGTACTCCCATTTTGAGAAGCCACCTAATTGAGGAAAAAATAGTAGATATCATGCTGTTTAATGGTGGGATTTGTAATGGTTAACAAGCAAAGTCACAACTAACTCGTGGTGTTGAATGATGTTTGAGAATGGTAGATCCAGCTGTTTGTCAATGGTTAATGATCAACTACGTGGTACTGCCATTAATGTTGATGAATGACACTAAGATGTAGGATTTTGAGGTTGCAATTCTGACCCAATGTCGGTGAATGAAATGTTGGTGAATGACAGTTCTGGGTGATTCCAACCAGCAAAATTAAATTCCCCAATTCAGGAGTCTGTGATGATTATAGATTTGGGGCCGGTGAACCCAACTTTAATGGAGTTCTTATGTCATTTTCCGGGATGCACAAGCCAGGGATGATTCCCTCAGATATCAAGGCTTTGTTCCACCAGCGCATAGTTGACATCTTTGATAAGAAAGCTTAAGAGCTGACCAAGGACAGCAAGTGTGGGCGATGTTTGGATAATGGCTGCGGGCATCGTCATTGATGCAGCCATGACCAGCATGCAGCACTAGTCTGGTTGGTGGTTTTAAACGTTTTATATTTTCCCTAGTAATGATTAACAATTAGTTGGTTGACTAATATTTTTCATAGGGGTTGAAACCACCAATTTGTAGTGGGTGCCCATCCAACCCAGCCGGTTTTGTTTTTCTTGTGATTTTCCCCCAATGGAATGTGCAACTCAGGAGATGTTCCTGGAAGGAGAAGGTGAAGGTGAGAAGAGGAAGATACCTTCCAAATTCATCCACGGCAACTTGGCACTGCTGCCCCCCCCGTGTATCCAGATGATCCCAGATGTAGGCACAGGGCTGTCTGAACCTCAGCATCAGTTGTTTCATGGCCATAGTGGGGGACCTGGGGTATCCAAGGGGAAGGCCCTTGTTAGATGCAAGTAACTCTATTGTGAGGTTATTTTTGGGTTGGCACTACCTTTATTTCGGGCTGGTGGTTTCACATTTTTTTCAGTAGTCATGAACAATTGGTTGGTTGACTAATGTTTTTCATAGGGGTTGAAACCACCAACCAGTCTTGCATTCCTTTTCGTTTGCTGCATTCTTCCAAAGTACATAGGGAACATGCTTGGTGTTGAAACGTAGACTGGATTAGTATGTTTGTTGCTGCCAGCACTTCATTTGTCATTCACTGCCACATCCAATTCTCCTCCAAAAAGCTATATTTGTCCTTGAGATTTGTGATAGCTTATGGCTAGCTTTTTAGTGTTCAAATTGATTGTCTCCCATGGTGATTTGTCTTCCAAAGAAATGATTGCGCAGTTTTGGTCCCTTCCGGTGGTAGGTCAATCCGGGGTGATTTGACGTTTTCTGTAGTAAAACTTTGCCTACGCCAACACATCTTTTGCTAAAGATTATCCATATATGTCATGAATCATGTTTGTCGCCTTTGCTTATTCATGATGTAGATTTATAGGCTTACTGATTGTGCAAATATGTACAGTGTGTATATAGATATATCAATAGTAGACACATAAATATGCCCACATTCATGTATTCACGTCATGCACATGAATAGAAATAGATACATGCACACTACGTTTACCTATCACCATAGTTGTCCACTTGAAAACAAGCTGTAATTGTTCGTTATTATTCACTTATTTGGTACATCTTCACATACAGGCAGTATCATGCAGTTATGTACGCACTGATGCAACTATCGGCTATCCTTAGTTCCTCGCAGTAGCTAAATTGAAACCTCAGGAGAAGTGCAGGCTTCATGTGAGGATGAAAAAAGAGCTCATGGTGTCTCGGCCAGTGATGTTGGGGACATAGCAAAAAATGTCTCAGCGGTGTCAGCAGTGTCGAAAGACTCCTTGTTGGTTCATTCCGTACTGGCTCTTCTCGTTGTTGCTGTTGCTGCTAATTTACTACATGATCCAATGTACGACCGCATGATTGAGCCAACCCAACAATATGTAACTCGAACAGCAACTATCGCGAAGAAAGCTACATGTATGACATGTGCCCACCAGCGCAATGAACTTGCTGTGTCATGTGCAAAGAAGAGTGGGGTAGACTCATTGCAGTATTGTAAAACCCATTGTATACAAGGCCACGATTTGTCATACTCCAATCTTTCTCCGTTGAAATCCCAGAGTTAGTTTGCCATCGTTAAGATCAATGCCTGAAGAGGACGACCACCACGGCGGCTAATGCTAATGCTATTATTCCTACTATTACCATGGCCGCTGCTACTACTTTTTACTACTGACACTACTACTGCTGCTGCAACTGCTGCAACTGCTGCTGCTACTACTGCTGCTGCAACTGCTGCTGCTACTACTGCTACTGTAACGGTGATTGTTTTACATTTTGTTTAAAGTCAGAGACTACTCCAAACGACTTGCACATGGCCGTGTGCATATAGACACATAGACCAACCTTTACATATATTTACTATTCATGTTCCTAGAAGTTGGTCTATGACTAAATCTATGTAAAAGATATATAGAGAGAATGTTTGCCATCTATTTAGTATAATTATTGCATATTTGCATAGTATATTGACATGGAATAAAGATATGCATTGTATTATTTATGTTTGTGCCTACATGTGCAGAGACACATCTTGTTGTATCGATCCTTTCTCTCGAAGGAATATTTTGTCGGCATCGCTTCAATTTCATTGGATTGGTGGATGTAAACGACGTCCAGAACATGTTTTTGCCATCAAAATCATAGGTGTGAGCCGGTGATCCACTGCCATGGGGAACATCCCCATGGATTTCCAAAATCAAATCCTGATGCCACGGCTATCGCGGCTATCACCATCCGTTGGCTTCTCAATGGCTGTGATCCCGGTCTGGATGATGGAAGGTCATCATGGTCACACATGGTCCCCAGGTATAATTCACCTCCAACTGTACTGATCAAGAACCATCATGGTCGGTTATAACCATCGATATGCCCCATTGTACTCCAAAGTACATAACCAGAATGGCATCAAGCATGATGTTCGGTATATAATTCACCCATAGCTCCAACTAGTGATTTGGTTTATAACCAACTATCAGTTGATCACCAACGATTAAGAAGTATGAAATATCGAACATATCCCCAACTATATTCAACTATGCCTATAAGCAAGTATAACTTGATGATGGCTGACTGGATGGCTTATACCCACTAACTTAGGTTTTTAGTGTTGTTGGGATATGATTGATTTACCATATAACCACTAAAAATATATTTTTAGCAAGGGATCTATAAGCCACCAAGCTGATCATCAGTAAGCAATATGATTGATCCAGCCATCACCTCGACCAGCACCAGCTCTGAGGGCAGCTCATGCCATGCGAAACTCGGTGCGCAGTGCTGCTGAGGCTTTCACTTTGGCACCTACACCCGTGGCAGTTCGCGCTCCCGCTGCGGGGACCGACGTGCGTTGTGTCCAGGACAAAAGGCGGAGGACTACATGGGTTCCTTGGCGGCGACTGGGTTCAGTTGCATGATCTTGATGAAATGAAGAGTGGCTACTTGTTTCGTGTGTGGCTACAATTAAAATCCTCTCCATCGCCCCGGCACCATCAATTCACCACCGTTCATCATCATTCAATGGTAACCATAATTCACCACTATCAATTCACCATCATTGAACCAGAACCTAATAGAATTGATCACTCTCCATCACTCTCCATCATTCAACCACCATTCAACCACTATCAACTATATTATTAACTACATTCGCAAAACTTGATGTTTCCATTCGCTCCCTGTGGCGCTTCACCATCATTCAACCACTCAAAACTATTAGAACATCACTTCCATCGCTCCCACTGAGACCACTACTTCAACCACTATCAAAACTTTTATCCACCATGGTTTTCCCTATAGTTCGTTGGTGAACTTATCCCCCATTGGTTGATTCATATAGACCCAGAGCCATTGTTTTCACTACAATTGTTGGTATATCCCTGTGATTGTTGGTTGTTATACTCTATTATTAACCATTAACATCCATTAACCAGTTGTTCAATCAGCTAGTTGTCCAGATCCAAATCATCCATCAACTAGCGCTTCATCTTGTTCAATCTGGTGATGATAGTGGTCATCAATCAGATAGTTGTCCAAATGGCTGTGGGTCAAAACCCTTAGTCCCCCTGGTTCCCGATCATTCACCATTGTTTTCCCTATCATTGTTGGTTATTATCCCCATGAAATTAATATTGACCCAGCTCGCCATATATAGCTGGTATATCCCTTATAGCTGGTATAATCAACAACCATTCAACCACTATTACCTACTACTAACCACTATAAACCATCCATGCACAACCACCAAGGCACAGCTGGTTCTAACCATATTAGACCATCCATTCAACCACTATAAACACCTGGCTATGGGTCAAAACCCTTAGTCCCCCTGGTTCCCATCATTAACCAGGCTGTTTTCCGTATGAAATTGTTGCTTAATATTGATGGTGAACTGCTTGACCCATGCCCATCTATAAACCATCCATCAACCACCATTCAACCACTATTAACTACTACCAACCACTAATTGGTCGTTCAATATTGATCCATAGCCATATCTAGCTGGTATATATCCCCTATAATTGTTACTTATCATCCCCTTTTATCAACCATTAAGCAGCTACTTAACCATTGTTGTTGGTTGGTTGATATTGACCCATAGCCATTCATAGCTGGATATAGCTAGTGTATCCCCTATTTTTGTTTGTTGTCTCCTATTGTTAACCAACCACTAGCTAGTAGCTCATAATCATAAACCATATGGCTGTTTCTCAAAATAGGGGACCCCAAAAATGGTTGGTTTATTACTATCAATGGTTAATATTGGATGATTTGGGGGTACCCCCATTTTGAGAAACACCCATATAAAGCCAAATCATCTTCCATCCACCAGGCGCTTCGCAAAATTCCGACGTCGCCTTCCGCGTGTTGACCTCGGCGCGCCGGCGCCGGTCCTCGCTGCCGGTGCCCTCGCGCAGGGGCTCCAAGGACCTGAGCAGTGCGGGGCCGGACCCCGGGTGCCCGGGCTCGGAGCCTTGGCCGGGCGAAGGCGGGTGGAGCAGTGGTGGGTTGGTTGGTTGGTTGGTCAGTGATGCTTGGAGATCTGTTGGTGATGATGAATTGGTGATGGGTTTTGTTAGGTTGGTTGATGTTGGTTGATTTTTGGTTGGAGATTTGTTGGTGATGAATGGGTGCGGTTGGTTAATGATGGTTAATGATGGTGAGTTAGATGGTGGGTCCTAGCATGATGGGTTGAAACTGTGGGTGATGGTAAAACTGGTGGAGATTCATTGGTGCTGATGGACAAGTTGGTTGGACATGAGGTTTGTGATACTCGATGATTGTGGATGTTTCAGTGATGAATCTTCCGAAGAAGTTGATGAACATCCTGATGTTGATAATTTCCAGATATCAATATCTCCAAGGTTGTGGTCAATCATGTCGTCATATCCCCATAATTGTTGATTAGATGTTGATTTGATCAGCATATGCAACAACACTACGCTTTCAACCTTTCAGCATTTCCACTCAATTAGTAGAGTTTATCACAGTCTTTCTACTGATGGAGTTTAGCTCGTTCTTGCGATGGTGTGCAACAAACAGATCGATGCTTTCTAGGATCCTCATGATTGCAATTCATTTGGATGGAAGCTGTATACTCACAACTTGAACATGAATGATCTACAGTGATCGTAGTTGACACCTCACCTCAACAAAGCTCAAAGTCAGCTACACTACTATTTCGTTGTATTCGAACCAACTTTGATATGACATGATTTGCCTAGTCGAAAGCCCCTGAGCCTCATATCCCAGCTTTGCTGTCAAAGTCTCAGTTTGTGTTCGTGAAATCGGATGACCGTTTGCTCAGATCTCCATAGTTGATGGATCAACCACCATTTTTGTCGATAAACGTCACCACACGTTGCTGGGGGCAAAATAGTTCTGCTCCACAGTACTTGGTTTATACATGTTTATAGTTCACAACCCCCACCTGGGAGGTATATGACCCAACTATACAACTGGGGATGATTGTCTGACAAACATATTCCAGGGATGGGGAGCCACCAGCAAGCTGGCTTGCAGTAGTATTTGGTCATACTGCTTATAGGCTTAGATGATAATCTCGTATTGCCAGCTACTGGCATATGAACCAGCTAAATATAGCTCATCAAGGCTATAAGCCAGCTATATGCCATCTATAACCCCCTTATAAGCCATCTATAACCCCCCTATAAGCCATCTATAACCCCCCTATAAGCCAGCTATAAATCCCCTACAAGACAGCTACCCCCATGACCGGCGCGCCTCCCAGGAAGCCATGGAAGCCTTGCTGGCCGCTATGGGCCAGGATGTGGTGGAGCTGGACCGCTTGCAGGTCCAGCGGAGCGAGTGCAAAGTGGCGGACAAGTGGAAGGTGGAGCTCTGCTTCTGGGAGGAAATTGATCGGTGCTTCACTGTGGTGAATGGTGGAGAATGATTTCATATATCTAAACTGGAGCTCTGCAAATTAAATATAAATTGTATATTAATTAATCATTGTAGTTTATACACGAAATCAACAGGGACTGGAGGTCCAAAACTGCTGGTTGATCGTGGCTGACATGCCTAGCTCCCGAGCTCCTAGCCTGTATCGCCGTATCCCAGCCTGACCATCCATAACGGATCGGGAGATGTCGCCAGATTCCCATGGCACCGAGAGATTTGACGGCGATGGTTGGTTGACTGACCGCGGACCCAACTGGCTGATGCATCAAGTTAGCTGGTGATTTATAGCTGGTGAATGGTTAATGATGATAAATCAGCTAGATAAATGGTTAACATTAATGTATAGCTATAAATCATAGGGATAGCTGGTGATTTATTGAACCATTAATGGTTAATGATAGGGTTAGATAACTGGTTAACAGCTGATCCATCAATGGTTCAATGATACGTTATGATAGCTGATCCAAGTAATAATAGTTGGCTGATCCATTAAGTTATCTAGCTGGTGATGTATAGCTGGTGAATGGTTAATGATGATTAGTATGATAAGTAAGAATAGTGAGATACAAGCTATGGCTGTGGGTCAAGCAGTTCATCAGCCAACTAGGGGGGGATCATCACCAACAATAACAGGGAAAACAATGGTTAATAATAGGGGAACCAAGGGTGCAGGATTTTGACCCACTGCCATATATTCCAATAGTTGATGTCGAAAGATCAGTTTGAATGGCAGAAGAGGGACATGACAAGACGAAGGTGGAAGTACTTGGAGATACACTGACAGTTGGATTTGTTTCACCCACTGCCACTTCGTGCCCTGGGTTGCTGAGAGATCGGTATACTACTTTCACCTACAGATAGACCTTATATATCCTACCGCAATCATATGCAATGGCGGTGACGACAGAGATGGTACCTGCCCAAAGCCTTTGAATTGGTCAGCCATGAATCACATCCGCGAGTGCCCACGAGGCCACACGCTCACAGACACACAGGTCAATACAATGAACAGCAAGTGGTTGACACCTTCCGAGGATGTCTTGACGTTTAGAGTTGTGCTGCTTGCATATGAATGATTGTCATCCAGTATTTTGCAGTGGGCATTGCATCATGCAATTGTTTGCGCAGAATGGTTTCAGTCGGTATCAAGGCAGGCAAGCTTGATGATACATTTACAACCATTTCCCATGTGCATTATCAGGGGATCCTACGCTACCAGGGGTTTGTTGAGGCTACATGTACGCTGACTGCCCCACCGAGCGAGTGGTTGAGAAGAAAGTGGAGGTGGGTGAATGTTCAGACGGGCGTCAGTAGAAATGGATATCATTTTGAATCCTTGGCAGTTGTACATCCGACGTATGTTCACGCTTGAAATGGCTTGGCACTTGTAGAACCCTTGGGAGCTTTACTTATCGCTGCTGGCTGGTGGTTTTAAACATTTTTGTTTGCCCTAGAAACGTTTTTATTTGCCCTAGAAACATTTTTATTTGCCCTAGTAATTGTTAACAAATGGTTGGCTGACTTGCGCATATTTTTCATGATGGGGATGGTGACCACCAACCAGGCTGTTCTCAACCACCGTGCGCAGATGGACCAGGTCCAGGTGGAGAAAAAGGTGCAAGTCCCCGTGGAAGTGCCCCGACCACGGCCCCTGTCAGACGACACAGGTGCCCCGTTTCGGGATCCCGGGGGAGGTTGTCCATGGGGCCTACCGCTGACCTATGAACCAACTGCATCCAACTACCTGAGCTCCACCTGGGGATTCAGCTGATGACCCCCGCGCTTGGTGGCAACCAATCTAGGGTCAAGATCGCTGCCATGGCACAAGCCGTTGGTTCTGGATCAACATGCCACTGGTTGAAACAGCAATGAAACAACCAATACTGCACAAGCAATAGACAGCAATACCCTGCAATACCCCGCAGTTGGAACTGCAAGAAATTTTAGGTTGGGTCCTGTGCACCCGGTCCCCCACAGCCAGGCCAGGGTATGTTGTGGTTTGGAACACCCTCCACTCAGCATAGTGGCTAGCAACAAGTATCCAAGTTTCACAGCACGGTTGAACTATGTTGGACTCTGATGTTTGATTTTTGTTGGATCTGGATCCTGAAATATTATTGCCAAGCAGGTTGTTGATTGTTTTGATTGCTGACATTGGTTTTATTGCCAAAGAATTTTGCCGAAGTCAAGCTGTTTGTTGGAGTTTGGATCCTGAGATGGTTGTTGGAGTTGGTTGAAGATGAGTCTGAACAATCCCACAGGTGAGTAGAATCGTTCCCGGGGCACTTGAAACGAGCCGATGTTGGCCAGGAGGTTGCGGTGCTGTTCACATGTCAGTTGAAGCTCAACAGATACTGCGCTTCCACATCTCATTTGATGGATGGGTGTTTCTCAAAATTTTGGACCCCCAAAAAATTGTTGGTTTATTACTAAACATATACATGGTTATATTACTATACATATCCATTTTCTAATACCCCCAACCAATTATTGGTTTATTATCATATATATACCCCCAATAAATCATGGTTAGACCGTTGGATGATTTCTGGGTACCCCAAACTGACGTTGAGAAACCACCGGATAGACCTGGCTCCAAAGATGTACCGGCACTGCAGCGTTTTCAACCTGCCTCGCAGGCTGCCAAACGACGGGCATTTGGTGCTCCTACTGCGGTGCTCCGGGGCATACCAAAGCCAATTGTCCCCTGCTCGCTGCATTGAAACGAATCAAGGACTAGTGACCTGTCCAAGCTGAAAGCCGCTGATAGCCAGCCAGCCTTATGGCCCGAAAAACTTGCCCCATCCACCGCTTGAGAAAGGATGGATTTTTGTTTGAAACATTTTCGTTTTGGGACATTTGTTTAGGGATGTTTAGGGCTACCATTTGTTAAGACAATCCAGGTGGAAATCATTGCAGCTAAAGAGACAGAAATCAAGTTTAAGGTTACAATTTGTTGATGCAATATCCTGGTTGAAATCAGTGGGAACCCAGGATCAACCCGGATGGATAGTGTACACGTTCATACCAAGGTACCTCCAAAAAAAGGCAGAAGATGATTTGGCAGGTCCACCAAATCCAGGCTTGGTCGATTTGTTTGAACTCTACAGCCAAGACCCAGTGGCAAGTTATGGTGATAGAAACTTAAAATCCCCCCAGGGAAGAAAGTTACCATTGAGCGACGTTGGTTTTTGATCGATTATCCTTCACATTAGCTTATTAGCCTGCATCAATCATGTGTAAAACATGATTGATCAATGGGTAATTTACTATACTATACTGAACTGTCCATAGCCATTATTTGTACACCTCTTAATTTGACGAAGCGTTATCAGCCACTACCATTCTTCTCCTCTGGTTCTCCAAAGAAGTCAACCAGTTCCTATTACACTCTGGTGATCTAACATAGCTGGCTGGATAGTCCACCAGCTATGTAGATCACTTGCCTATTGGAAATGGTGATTTTCCAGCCAGCCATGTTAGATCAACCAGATGGTGGTTTCTCAAAATAGGGGTACCCCCAAATCATCTAACTAGTTTATTAGTCATTTCTAGTAATAAACCAAGCATTGTTTGGGGTTCCCCTATGGCTTGAGAAACACCCAGATGGCTGTGGGTCAAAACCCCGTACCTCTGGTTCCCCATCACTTACCATTGTTTTCCCTATGATTTGGTTGGTCATTACCATTGTTTTCCCTATGATTTGGTTGGTCATTAAAAGCCATTGTTGATGGTTAATATTGACCCATAGCCAGATGTCAAGCCATAAAATGGCTGGTTCATTACTATACATGGTTAATAATGGATGATTTGGGGGTTCCCCTATGGGTTGAGAAACACCCAGATGAACAATCAACAACTCATCAACTCCGTGGCTGCACCAGGAGCTGGAAGACAAGCTGGCCGGTCCGCAACACGAAGACTGTCAGCTCTGCGGCTCCTATCATCATGTCCGCCCCTCACGGGTCACGTGGGTCACGTTGGAGCTGTCACGGGTTCCCGCAGTGGTCTGATGAGTTCGCGATGGCACATCAAGTGGTGAATCCAACGGAAGAAATGCTGGTGAATGATGGATTGATGGGAATGGTTGCTGAATGGTTTCTGAATGGTTACTCAATAGTTACTTGTTGATGGATAGATATATTGATGGGAATGTTTCATTCAGCTACAACCTAGGCAAGACTTGGCACAGGCTTGTTGATACTCCCAATGATTGATTCATGGGAACGTTTCATCAATGAGATTGACCAAATATTCACCATCATGAAGCGTTGGCAGGGAACCAACTAGGCACCACGAAAGCAGGGAAACTAAAGACCTACCGAAGACCGAAATCACTCGCTATAGAAGAAATTTCATCGCCTTGAATAGGTAAACCAGCTATAAATGGTGGATTTCTCGACTTCCTGGTTAGTTCACCCCAGAGTGTGGAGACCATTGTTTTGGTAGGATGACTCACGCGGATTGCTGCTTTTGATCCCTCCGACAAACATACAAGACACTCAGAAACAAGTCAGGAATAGATTCCTTGCTGACGCGCAGGCTTTTTGCGGAGTGTTAAGGCTTATAAGGCCAAAGGATTAGCAGAGTATTTGCTCCTGTGCACTGATTTCTCTGTGGAGCTGTGGATGATTTTGGCTTGCTAGAGTTGAGCATTTCCTGCCAATTCAAGGAATGCAACATCGAGTTTTACCCTGCTCGCCTCGTTTATTCGCAAACGGAGGAAGACCCAGGTGATGATTCATTGACGAAGATGCTTTGATGATCCTTGCGGCTTTTGGAAACCAACAGTAGTGATATAGCAGCAATAGCGACCAAGCCTCACCACCGATATTGCCCATCATGGTCATTACAACTTTCAGTAACCAACAATAAACCAATAGACAACATTGGTATCATTAGTCAACCAACATTGACAGTAGCAATACATGTCACTAATTGTCAACGAAAGTAGTTCAATTTTATCACCAGCGATTAGCACAATTTCCTGCGCAGATCTTGGCCATTTATCAGCCATAAACTGCTGATCTACCATGGCCAGTTACCCTTAGTAACCATGCATATGGTTCCCCAACTTGCCCCCCTTCCCCTTGGACCCCTTGAGTTAGTACCCACAACGGGCCAAGCCTCGCGGACGACCATGGCCCATCGCTGGCTTCGCCCTGCCTCAGACCGCACCCTGGTGTCCAAAGATGAAGAAGCCTCCGGGAACCCCTGTGGGTGCCTGGGTCGATGCGGCGGCTGTGACAAGCCAAGTGGTAAGAACCAGCCAAGCAGCAGCCAAGAACCAGGCAGCAGCCCTCGCCTTTACTCGCCATTCAAACTGCCAAGAACCTGCCAAGAATCAGCCATAAATCAGCTCAGAACCAAGCAAGAACCAGCCTGTAAGCAGCAATTGTGGTCAACGATTGGCTAAGAACAATTCTAGAATAGTGATACCTCCAGGAACAACAAGTCGCTTTTTGATGGGTTTCTTGCAACAACCGTGAATTACGTGTAGCAATACTGTGTTTTTGACCAGCAACACCAACCAGCAACTCTGTATGATATGTATGCCTCAGCGATACTCATGAACAATATAATTGTCGTCACAGGAAATATCAACCAACCATAGTGCCATTGTGGGAATTTGCCAATCAGCAACAATAACCAGCAATGAAATTAGCAAAGCCAGCAGTAGTAGGTTCGTCCACTAGCAACTTGCCGCCCATCATGTTGATAGGACCAGCTTTCTGCGTGAATGTTTCGCCAACACCTCTCGAGTACCCTGATGCGCAAAATCAGTCCTACGAGATCCATCATGCTAAAAGAGATGTTGTCGATGTCATCCATGGGTGCTTTTGTCAAGCAACCACATTTCTTTTTTTACTAGCACTGTTGGAATCGATCAGGAATCTCAAAAAACATGACTGAAATCACGGTCCTAAACAGTTTGATTGCAGTGGCAATCAGGAACCCCTTTTAGCTACCCCTCATTACACCATGATTGGCATCACACCTCCAAAGTTAACCAAGCCTTTGGTGGCTGAATCCAGCCAGGGCATTCAGAGACCGTGATGTGGTGGAATCTCTCCAATAGCCTGGGCAATTCAAGACATGATATTTGCATATGGTGGTTTCTCAAAATGGGGGACCCTAAAAATGGTGGGTTTATTACCAAAAATAGTTAGAAAAGGATGACTTGGGGGTACCCCTATGACTTGAGAAACCACGATATTGAGGGGGAGATTCTTGGATTCTTATAAAGTAACAGTACAGATATGACACCGCATGTATTTGAGATCTCAAGCAAAACCAAGATTTTGTGCTGGTGGGGCTGCAGGACAATCACGCCAACATGCGTTGTACAAGGGTCACCACCGTGGTCATCAGCCTCCCAGGTGTACAGACAGATCCCAGTTGCCAACTCTGCGCACGATTCGGACACTTTGCCCCGCAGTGTCCTCTCCTGGCGCAACTGATCCTTGGCCCCATCAGTCGGGTCTTGCAATGATGGAGCTTGCGAACAAATGGAGGTTTCTCAAAAGAAGGGACCCCCAAAAATGGTTGGTTTAGTACCACTCATGAGGTTAATAAGGGACCTCTATTTGGAGAAACCACCATGTTGCCATATGTTGCCCAAAAAAAACGACTGGTTGGTATTGCTTCATGATTGGCGGGCTGATGATGAGCCCAGGGAGGTGCTGCGTTGTGGGTCTTCGAGAACGCCTTGGCTCCGCGGTCATCAACAAACATCCTACCTGTCTCAGGTCAAGGTTGAAGCGCACGATGAATCGTGGTGACTCACAGCACATACCTGAGATATACATAAAGATATACATCCATAGCATATCTATACATGTGGTATATAGGATATCAGCGCATATCAGCGCTATGATTTGTCGACCTTGGGAGTGTAACGAAGTTCTGGAAGGTGCATGTGCAAGAACTCGACGAAAAATAATCGTTTGTGACGAATGGTCAATGGGCACTGACCCTTCCAGTGGGATCACCCATAGCAACAACAATGCTAAAACAAGCCCCAGCAACAACATCGAGATAAACCAACAACCACATCATGGAACATGTTGATCAAACCGTGTTTCAATGTTAAGGTTAAGGCAGTGCTTTGAAGCTGGTTTGTATCATGTTCGGATGCTTCGGTTCCAACCTTCCTAGCTTACAACTAGCAGCAGCTTGCTTGCCTCAAAGTCCCTGAAGAAGGAATAGATTCCATGGAGAGGTGTCAGAAAACCCCTGTTGGTGTGCTATTGTCGTGGGTTCATGTGCAATTCCATGTTTTTCCCTGTCGGAAGATCATGAACCGATTACACACTGCATAATCTCTGTCTTGTTTACATAGCCAGGAATCCAAGCGGGTTGAAGGTTTTGGACCCTGGATCCTCTCAGGATGCAGCCAAAGGTCGAAGAGAAAGCGGCCCGAATTCGCGTGGGTGGAGGGTGGCTTATTGCTCCACAAGTCCCGGGATTGAAGGACCCTGGGGATGCTCGAGAGTGGTGCGTGATTCGTGCAGCAACGTTGCTGTGTTCTGTTGTGTAACAGCAACGTTCAGCAAACAGACAAGGTTATGTGATGTTATATGCGGGTCTTGAGATAAACCGCAGGAGCTTCCAGACAATGTGTTGCTGCCATCAGCCGCATTGACTGGCAACAGCAGTTGTGATTGTGCCAGTGGCAATACTTTCTTCTTCAAAGATGTGTTTCTTGCTACTGAAGTTGGCAAGACGCACAGACACAGCCTGTTCAGTTCCTGTTGATAACCCAGATGCTCCATGCATGGTAAATATGCCTACATTGGGGTCATTTTATAGGTAAATGTAGGTAAATATACCACAGATGGAGCATGTGGGGGGCCTGGTTTCTCCTTCAGCGCCTCCAGGAGGGAGGCCTCAACGAGCACGATGCATTGGATGCTGGGTCATCCACCTGGCGACAGAGCTATGATTTTATGAATACTTGGAATTATACAATGAATGAACCATTAATATTTGGTGGTTTCTCAAAATAGGGGGCCCCAAAAAATGGTTGGTCTATTACGATAAATGGTTGATAAAGGATGATGTAGGAGTACCCCTATTTTGAGAAACACCCATTTGTTAATTGATTAACAGGATTACCACTGCCACTACTTCAATAGAATAATTCAATACAACAATTAATCATGAATACTTGGAATGATAGGGGATTCGAACCATTGATACTTGCTAATGACCATGATTGTAACCAGTAATTAATAATTAGTGATTGGTGTTGTACCATGTGGTGCTCAAAATAGAGGTACGGATGGTTTACCACTACAGTATAGATGATGAAAAACAACTAAAGCTCACAAAACTGGATAGTTACCCTTCAAAGATCTTCAAAGTTACGGTTGGTGCTTTAAAACCTTTTTGATTTTCCCAAATGTATTAACAAAATGGTTGGCTGGTTGACAAGCATAATTTTTCGTGAGGTGGTTCAACCACCAACCAGTATAATTGGTCTGCTAACAACCATGCGTAAGCTATGGTGAATAGTTGGTAGTATAGATATTAGCCATATTTTAGCCATGATAATCGATGGGGGAATCAATGATTATCAGTCATACCATTGACCATGGCTCATCCTCGAAGTGATGGGGGAATGTCACGGCCTGCTGCTTCCAGCATGCACGGACAGGGATGTCAAACATTCCATACAGGTTGTCAATAGACAAGGGAGCCAGTGCTATAAAAGTTTTAATGGAGGTCATTGGTCTGAGGGTTATCCCTATGGGTAGTGATTAGTAGACAGGCTTATCATACCAATGTTTTTGTGGGCAGTGGTAGATATCATTGGTTTGAGTGGTTGTGACGCAGTAATCCTTATTGGACACTACCATGAATCATGCTGACATAGCGAGGGCCAACCATAGTTGACAAGTGCTTTGTCAAGGGTTAACGTTCAAGAATCATCAATAACGGTCTAGGGTTGTACACAGCCAAGAGGCTACTCACACCTGCGATCAGTAGGGAAGTCATCCATTTTTGGGCCAGCCCTTATGGTGGATCCCAGGCATCAGTGCTTGGCTATGTCTCCTGCACTTGGGGTACCCACATCAACGTTGTTAGAGACCTTTCAGCAAAAACAACAAGACACTGCTAGAGATCCCAAGATTGCTGGAGCACTCCATTTGATTTTCTGCTCATAACAAGACTCAGTGACCAGCAAGGTGCGGCACTCACATTGCGGAGTCGCGGAGTTTTTCTTCTTGTCAGGAGTTGAATGGTTGGTTTCGAGTCCAGTCTCCCAAGGAAACCAAGCTTTGAAACCAGGATCACCACCTCCATCACCAGTCTCCCTAGGACAAGGTGGGCCCCCCTAGTAGTAAGTTGATTAATATGCTATTTTACTATAGCCTATAGCTATATCTACCACAACTGGTAGTTACCCTAGTTATAAGCCAAGTTAGCTAAGTAAGGGGGCCCACCTTGTAGAAGTCTCCCAAGCTGACCCCAGGGTCACCACGGTCACCACCGGTGCCCTCAGGAACTGTTGGCCTCGGCCCAAACGGCTGGATCCCTCAGCAGGGACGGGCAGGTGGTGCCTCGGCGCTCGGGGTGACGGGAGGCGCTGGGGTGGCAGGGCTGGTGATCCCCTCCAAGCTTGGATCAAGTGGTGTATGATTAACCATGTGTGTTGATCAGTATTCCCCTCCTGCTTGGATTATTGGTTTATTAGGGAAATACTATTGTTGATCAACCATGTGTGTGGTTGAATTGTTTGTTTCTCCCGATGATTCTTCACATGATTGATTGACACGCATAGTTTTGAAAACGTGTTGAGAGAAGCCATGAGGATTCCCATGTATCATGTGCCAATGCATAGAGTCTTAAGAATGCCCTTGCGGAGCTTTACCGAGCTCATTGGTTCGCGGCTGTTTTTGGACATTTGAGCAGTTTCAGCCATGAATCATCCAAATGTGTGTATGCACAATGGCACAGATGAAATGTAGAACAAGCACATTGCGGGTGATAAACACAACACACATCAGTCAGTAAAATATGTTGATACGCTTGACACACCCAAGTGACCCTTCCGAATTAGAGTAATACCATTCTGGAATAGACAAACATATTCTTCATGTTCGACCATTTCCTATTAGGGATGGCTAAATAAACAACCATTTCCTATCAAAAAACACCACAGAAATGCTGGTGTTTCCTACAAAAATATCACCACACATTGATTTTATGGATGTCCATCCCTAGCCATAAGATCCCTAGCCATCGCCCAGGAATACGCCCCGCCGGGGGGCGGCAGCCGCCCCAGCAGCGCCGGACCCGGGCCACGGCCCAAGCCGCCCACCGCGCCAACGTCGCCACGCACAGGGCGGGGGAGAAGCAATTCACAGCAGCTGGGACCAGGTGGTGGTGATGGTGGTGGTGCTGGTGATGGTGGTGGTGCTGCTGCTGCTGTAGATGTTGTTCTTGTGATTCACTGTAGTTTGACTTTGTTTGATTTTTCTTGGCAAAACTAGCGAGAGTTCGACGCTTCACCTCCATCGTTTGGTATATGTGGTAACCACAAGGAAGTTACTTTCGGTGTGTGACTTTATGAGCTTACCGGAGGGTCAAATGGGTCAAACATCACCCACACTTCACAACCACGGAGTCAAACATAATTCGAAGAAATTTAGTTGACAAGTGGATACCATCCATGACATGTCTAATGAGTGGCACCAAGAATACAACCAACCCAACCCTAACCAGCCAACCCAACCCCCACCAACCCCACCACCCCAACCCCACCCACCCCCAACCAACCCACCTATCCAGGGTCGCCCAGGACCTCTCCTCGATCTCAATCCTCCACTTCACCTGCTTCACCACCTGGTAGTGCTCACGTGGCGCAGACCTATGCGCCCAAAGACCCTGCGCGCGTGTTGAGCGGTGGACAGATGGGACCTGAGCGATGCTGGGACTGCAGGGGACCGGGGGACCAATCCGACCCAGGTGACCATGATCAAAGATGGGCTGAGAATCATTAGGAACTTGAGCATCGTTTGTGTTGTTGGCTGGTAATATGGGCTGAGAATCATTGACCATGAGAATCTCATGTGACCATGATAATCCACGAACGATGATCCACAATAACATTCTTGGGTTCGCCGGTGACCATGATGGCTATCCAGGCTATCCAGAAAACGAAGCGGTTCAAACCCAATTGCCAAGCAGTGACACTCCCCTGGAGAGCAAGGGCTTTCCGCTGGTGGCTGCTTGATTTTGAGGGTGCAAGTTGCCCTTGGATCTTTGCATAGCTATCGTGGCCTTGGTGGTTGGACCTTTCCCTTAGTGCATCTCACCACTACAACATCGGCCGAACCAATATTCGTTACTAAAGTTCCCAGGATTATCAGTATCACGCATGTGTGGCTCATCAAGCGTTCACCCGTTTGAAGCAGCTGGTCCTTGTTTCTGCTTCACACGATATGAGACCTGGTGTTTGTGGGCTGCAATCATGCCAGGTGGTTTACATGGCTTTTAAATCAACCTTTCATTTCACTGCCTCCACACAGTTCTGACTGCTGGTGATAGCATGGTTACTATTTCCTTTGTTCATGGTGATGTTGGTATTGATTCAGTAAGTCCTGAGATTCTTCTGACTTGACATTTCGACACCCATCCTAGTTCCCAGCACTGGGGGGTGTGGTTGTTGTTGCTGTTGCTGTTGTATGTTTTCTTCTTCTTCTTCTTCTTCTTCTTCTTGTTCTTGTTGACTGCATCGCTGTCAATGTTTCTCTCTAGCGGCTCCAGCTACCTTGTCTCTTCCGTTCCACCCAACCAGTTGCATCCCTAGTTGCTAGGCCGAGATATATATAGTACCATCTTCATCTCTGTTTGGCAGAATGCAGCGGATTTAGGAGGCCCAGCCCTACTTTGTTTAACGTAAATTGGTTTGAAAGGCTGTTAACAACCAACATCCTGGTATCTACAATCAGCTTCTCATCTACATCAATTTTACCAGCAACCCAAAAAGCCTATCAACCAGCCTCGTTGGTTCTCACCCAACTCACCCGTTGCATCTCGCTGTTGCTGATCCACCTGGGACTCACCACTACCAGTCACACCTGGCACCTGGGAGATCCCGGAGCGCACGACGAGGATTCAAACAGATGGAGGAGGAGCGGCGCAATTTGTCGGAGCGCATCAGTAACGGCCAGGGAAAGGCGCCTTCCCAAGGGCCCCGGGGCTTCATCATTGGCACCTTTGTGCAAGGCGCGGGGATGGCTGGGCTGAAGTTGGAGGTTGAGGTGGGCTGATGGGCTGAAGGTGGATGTTGAGGTGGAAATGACAACGAATGACATGTCACGAATGACATGTCATGAATGTGCCACGAGGAGATGTCACGCCACTTGACGTCATTGCCGGTTTCCGGAAATTCTTGAGGTGTTTCGGAGGTATGTCAGTATGTCTACTGAAATTTGCCAAGTCAGATTCAAATACCTTTGAGTCCAATTGCCATATAGACCTCACCAGCAACACGTGGGTGGGCTCAAGCAATAACGAAGTCAAACAGTCATGGGGGTAACCCAGTGACCTATGTCACAGTTCTTAGTTGTTGGTTGGTTGATTGAGGTTGATTCTTTGTCAATTTGACTTTGCGGTTCTGGATTTTCTTGCAGCTTGTTTTTTCTGTTTTGGACTCTTGTGGTTGTTGGTTGGTTCTTGATGATTAGGGAGGTTCTATTTAGTGATCATCCGCATAAACCACTCCTCAACGGCTGGATCTACGCTCCCCTAGATACAACTTGGTGCATAAGGCCATTTAACATCATTTAACTAAAGTTCCATCTACCAGAATTCTTACTTACCCCAGTTAGGACCCAACTTCTAGCTGGTTCCGGGGCCCACCTTGTACCATCAGCAGTTCCTATAGCAACCACCCACCGCACCCAGGGGCTGTTCCCGGGGCGTCCCCCCGCAGGTAGCCACGACCGGCATCGCCTGAGCAGCGACACGGGGCCTCGCACCATGTACCGCGTGTACCGCAGCGGCATCTCGACGGACTCCGCCATGGACACCGATACCTTGGAGAAGATCGAGAAGATGCCTGGATGCGAATCAATTGGGGGATGAAAGTTGGTGATGGTTGATCTATATTAGGTGGGTTCTGATGGGTTTTGGATGGTTAATAATGATTATAATGATGGTTAACTAATGATGATTTTATAATGATCATACTGCTGCTGCTGCTGATGATGATGATGACGACGATGACGACGACGATGACGATGACGATGACGATGACGATGACGATGACGATGATGATGTTGATGATGATGATGATGATGATGATGATGATGATGATGATGATGATGATGATGATGGTTAGTGCTAATCATCAACTTTAGGGATCTATACCAACTGCGCGATATGGGTATTTCCCGAGGGAAAACAAAACATCATCGACAGCATCAACTGGTGTAGCACTGCCACCCATTTTCATCCCCTACAGAAACCACTATAGCGTGAGAATCCACCATGTAGTTGTTGATTAACCATCATTATATTCTCTCTCTATATATATATAGTTTTCATATTTATATATATATATATATATCATTATCGAATCAGCCGTCAAAAAACATCAGAAACCACGATATAGATCCCATCCAGGGTTCTACAATCAAAAACCATCATCACAATCAGTATGATCATTATAAATGATCATAGACCATCAATCTAGATCACATCAGCATAGAAACAGCCGTATAGTAGTTGTTCAACCATGAATCCCTATTGACTCCATAAAAGCCACCATAGAAATCAGATCCCATCCAGGTTTCTATATTCAAAAACCATCATTATACATCATCATTAACCATCAATATAGAGCTCTATACTGATCGCTCAGAAATGTATAAATCTCTTTTCTGATCACCATCACATAGATCTCTATGGTTAATCAATAGAAAACACCATTGAAATCACCATGCAAATCACCGTTAACTATTGATCTCCAAAAAAACACCATAGAAATCACCTTGAAAACCTTCATTATAATCAGTATGATCACTATAAATCCTGATTATTAACCATCAACATAGATCACCATTGTTATAGACAGAAAGAACTTCTATTATTGACCACCATTATTAGTTATAATCAATATGATCACCATTATTATTTGATCACTATATTTCAATGTAGATCTCCATAAAAACAAAAAAATACCATAGAAATATACTGATCAATTATACTGGATCACTATATTTCAATGTAGAACCCCATAGATATCCCAAGTTGGGGAGATCCACTCCGACTCGCGTACCTTCTGAGGAGATCCAACTCGCGCCGCAGCTCGCTGGCCAGCGTTCGCTCGGATTCTCCATGCCTTGGTCCATGGTTGCCGCAGCGGCGGCGGCGGGTGGTGCTGTGCGTGGCTTCACGGTGCCCATGGGGTGGTCATAGGGTACGACCTTTGGGGGGATCATAGCTGGCCGGTGGTTTGATTGACTTTTTTTTTATTTCCCCTAGTAGTTACTAGCAAATGGTTGGTTGACTCATATTTTTCATAGGGGTGGTTCAACCACCAACCAGATAGGTTCGTCATGGGTAAATCACAGGTAAATTACAGGTAAATCATCGGTTAACAAGTGGTCAATCATAGGTTCATCAAGGGTCAATCATCGATGAATTGGTGTAACATGGGTTCATCATAGTTGAACATTGTTCATACTAGTTTGGCACCATGAGATTGGTATTGTTAAGAGTAGGTTCATGCCATGGATTATGATTGTTATTACTACTGTAAGTGGCAAATCAAAGGGGAACGCTTGCTTAGATTTTAGGTCCATGTGCTCATAAACCACCCTTCCAAGTTTGCCTATATAGTTGGTGATTCATCCGACATATAAGAGGGGTTATCAATATAGATCTAGCATTCATCCATGCAGGTAGTCAATCATGTAGTTAGTTATAGCAGGTAATCATGGATGATCCATAAATGCAACAAAATATAGTTCGAGTTGATCATAGGAACTTCAAGTTAAAAGGGATGGTTGATGGCTGTGGTGGATGAAATGGGAGCCAATGAAGTTCCACACTAAAAAACAGAAATATGTTTCATGGTGGAAGGACACTTTACAGTAACCTTGGTAGGAAATATACCAACTACATAGGATCGTATGGCCCACCATCCCAGAAAATGAATATTTTTTCTTGGAGACCAACAGCTGGACAGATGCACCAAGGAAACAAGTTCTGTGGTGGGTTTGGTGTGAAGCTCAATGGTGCTGGAACAATACAATTTCCAGTCCCAGACGATTTTCTTCGCACGTGAAACAATGAGAATTTCAATGTCCACATGATTCAAGCTGCCAAAGTTTCGCCATCTTTTCTGGTCCTAGATTCAATGGAGTTGATAGTCATTGACCATTAGTAGCCACTACTGGTTGATTGTTTGTTGGTTATTTACATTCGCAAAGGTTAATGCGTTAATTGATCATATTGACACCATCAACAACCCTCAATACTAGCCATCAATTAATCATCATCAATAACCATTCACAATAATTAATCATCAAAATAATCATTGATCATCCATTGTGGTTCACCAATTCATTTATACAAGTATCTATATATGTACATATAAACTTACATTTACATAAATGTATACCCACGTATATGCATTTACATATTTCATACATATATACATATATTTACATCTACATACATGAATTTACATAAATATTTACATATATTCACATATAAATACATGAATGTATTCATATATATATATATATATATGATATATGTATATTTATTTAAAATTACATACATACACGCATGCATATGTATACAAATACATTTCTATGTTTACAACTAGATGTATTTATATATATATATATTTATTGGTATTTACATACATACATGCATACACATATATTTCATATGTTTGAATATAGACCATGAATTATCCATCATGAGCTTCATTTTTTTGAGCCCAAAAACCGCCTGTTCGTTCTTCCCTAGGTCTCCCTGGTGAAGCCATGGGCGAGATCAGCGGCATGTCAGGCACCGAGGATGAGGATGGCCACGGCCATGGCTGCGCGACTTGGGAAGCAACGAGAAGGAGATGGGGAAATGGTCAATGAATGGGTTGAATACTAGTGGTCATGATTTGTTAATCATGGTGCCTCTCAATGAATGGGTGGAATAACTAGTGATCATGGTGATTTATAGTTAGTTCACCATGTTAGTTAATCATGGTATTTATCATGGTTAATTGGGTTGAAATGCTCATGATTCGTTAATCATGGTGAATTATAGTTGACCATTTCATGCTTAGTGATCATGTTGACTAATGGTGAATAAAGTAACCAATAGTCACCATGATCATGATTCGTTAATGATGGTGACTCTCATTGAATGGGTTGAATCAGGGTTGAGTCATGAACATGGTTGAATTATGGTGACTATTGATGCTAAACAAATATGATTAGCCATTAAGATCCATGAAGCATGAGTGGTGACCATGAATTACTAACCATTCAGCATCATTAAGCATTAATCATCAACGTATCATAGTGACTCTTAATGTTTGATGACCGCGGTTCTGAATAGCGTTCTGAGACTTGAGAAATTATCAACAAATGGTTGACGGTTGGTTGATGCTTCAACGATGGTGATGAAAATGGTGAATGGCATAATGGCGACCTCGCGGTTAATTGATGGCAACAGGAATCACAGAGAATCCATGGCAGCGGGAAACATGGTGACCATTGATGGTGAACAAACTGGTTAAGTTGTGGTTAAATGATATTTAGTTGTTGAGATTTCAAGATCATATGGTGATGGTCAGTTTTAACCTTTACATAATATATAGTTGATCAGTGCATCAAAGATTAAATGGTCAACCAAACAAATTAGAATTGGTGAACTGATGGTCAGTTGAGGATGAATTGGTGGTGAATGAATGGTTACACGTTCAGCAAATTTAATCAAGCATTGGTTTGTGATTCGTAACAATCTGCATTGGGTGATGGATGATATTTGCATGTGTTCTTGTTGCTTCGTGGTCCGAACATCAGGGCATTTATCACACAAACACACATATGGCAGTGGGTCAAAACCCGGTACTGGTTCCCCCATCAGTAACCGTTGTTTTCCCTCTGATTGTTGGTTATTAAGCACCATTATTGGTTGGTTAATATTGCCCCATACCCATATGTTTCTTTTCCGCAAACACCGGCAAGTTCGAAGCTGCCGCATTGATGCACAATGCCGAATTGTCATAGCAGATTCTGCATCACACAATTGTGTGACATTGCAACCAATTGTCAAATCAACGTTGATTCTAACCATTGATTGCCAACCACAAACCACAATCAACTGTCAAATCAACCAAATAACCATCAATTGTCAAATCAACGTTGCCCACCACCCAACTCTCCTTTTGCACCACAAGGATCACCAGCATTGCCACGGGCACGGACACGACTGCAATGGCTGCGACTGCGAGCCTCCGCAGATTATGATCGTCCCAGCTGGCTCAGCAACTGAAGCAGTTCGGAGGCGCGTCCTGCAATGACATGCGAAATGGTCCATGGTGATCTTTTCCGCGGGAATCACGGCGAAAACATGGGGAAATGTTGGTTTATAATGGGAAAATGATGGTCAATGACCAATCAACATTCTTAGATATTCTTAGACAAATCATGAGGTCAAAGTAGCAAATCATGGTTAGAATGATAGTAGAACCAAGATTGATTCAGCAATTATGCTGGTGATTACTGGTGATCGCGGTTGTTAGAACCAGCGAATGATGAGGAAACGTGATGATGGGGCTTTAGTGATGGGCACTATATAAGCAATTTTGCCTTGGAACTGAAATGATTAGAAAGAACTGTTACTTTGGTAGGATGGTAAATGTCTAGTGGTTTATGAAATGAGTTATTGGGGCTGTTGAACTGGACAAAATCAAGCTTTGAAACCGTGTTGGACAAATTCAGGGCATCATGGCGTTCACATTTGGGTCGAAATGGAAGAACACAATTGAGCACCTTTATATTAAATATGGATGTTTCTGATGTGAGCCACTTATATTAAACGTGTTATAACTTTTGTATGGTGGTTTGAATTTAGCCTACGATTTGCTAGGCCTTGTGTTCGCTTCAGATTGGTTTTACCCCGGGTAAAATGTAGGGGAGCGACATGTGGTGGAACAGCAAGTTGTAGGCAAATGACCCTGGTAAGAATCAGGATGCAAATTGTGGGGAACAACATGTTCAACTAAAATCACTTCCAGATTCGAGCTTTGCATTTTGTAGTCTCCATGTTTCAGATTAGGAGAGGTAAAATGTAGTTTTGGTTGGCGTGGCCCCTACTGTAGGTTTCATTTTGTAGGAAGTGGTTGTTCCATGGGGGTTGCCATATCCACTACAAAGAGGGGGTGTCTTAGGTCCCTTACCATGGCTCATTCCGACCTCCCTTTTGTAGGGAGGTTGCAAAGGGTCCAAATCCTTTTGTAGACAGTCTGCCTGTTTGTAGAAAAACACCTGTGCCACTTCCTTTTGTAGAGGCTCTGATCTTTTGAATTTTCAGATCACATGAAATAGCTCAGATCATTTTGTAGTGTCATATCTTGGGTTTTCAATGGTTTTAGTGCTGTTTTAATAAATTTTGGTGTCTTGGAGAGCTTTGCTGTTGGTGTCTTGCTTTGCGTCTTTGTTGTGCTGTGCTCCTAATTTGACACTACTTCACACAAAATAGCATTACTTACTTGACGCGACTTGACACTAATTCAGACTAATTGCCATTGCCGTTAAGTGACATTAAATTACGCAACTAGGAAGTAACGGGCGCTAGCTGACACTCATATTATACCATGTTTTGCTGGGAACAAGTGACAGGAGTTGCAACTTCATGCAAGGGTTGGGTACGAAATGCATTTTGTAGTGAAAGTAAGGCGGTTGTAGCGTGCATTAGCCGCCCACAACATCAGGAAACACCGGGCACATGTCCCTTTGGAACGCTGGTCCTCTGGCTTTAGTTCCCTTGATTCCCTTGTGTTCTTTGATTCCTCTTGAATTACATTAAGTTTCGGTGTTTTGCTTTGCATTGCTGTTAATATTGCAATGCAGAAGAAGGAAAAACATTGGAATGGCACAGGTTCGAGCAGCCGATCACTTTCCTACAAAATGCAACTCCACTGATCAATGGAATCAATGTTTTTTCATGTTGTACTTACATTTTGACACATCTTCAATTCAACATGTTGTTTTTCAGCCCCATTTTCCGGACATGGTTGGATAGACCTGTATTTTGTAGCAACCGGTTTTCATTACAATGTAGGGAATAAATGATGTAAAATGTACGTTGGAAGAGCAAGTTGTAGCTTCAAGGTTGTGTTTGCAGCTTTGAGCCTACAAAATGACAGCACCCAACGGCACTAGGGCAATTCAATCCCCCATACTTTTGTTCTATATATTTATTTTCAGAACCGGGGACCAGGGTACACATTTTTGTTCATTTTACTTCGATATTTGCTCATTGAATAATTGATCATGTGCATATTTGATCATTGATATTTCATTTTTCTGTATCCGCAACTTTGTGGGCCTTTGCCAATCTACTACAATCTGAAAGAAACCAAAGAAACCAAGAAAACCAAGAAAACAAAAAAACCAAGAAAACCACAAAAAACAAAAAAAAACAAAAAAACAAAAAAAACAAAAAACCAAGACTATGGACCCAAGACCCTGTACTACCCATTGGCTTGGTTTTTTTGTTTTTTTTGTTTTTTTTCGTTTTTTTGGTTTTCTCGAGGTTTTTGCTACTTTTCTAAAACTACCAAAAAAACCTTTAGATTATCAACAAAATACTAACCTTATGCCCCAGGCACTCTGGCACTCTACCTGGAGTTTTTGGCCTCTACCAATCTATTACAACCTGAAAGAAACCAAAAAAAACAAAAAAAACAAAACAACCAAAAAAACCGAAAAAACCAAGACTATGGACCCAAGACCCTCTACTACCCATTGGCTTGGTGTTTTGGTTTTTTTTTGGTTTTTTTGTTTTTTTGGTTTTCTCGAGGTTTTGACCACTGTTCTAAAACTACCAAAAAAACCTCGAGAAAATCAACAAAAATACTAACCTTATGCCCCAGGCACTCTGGCACTCTACCTGGAGTTTTTGGCCTTTACCAATCTATTACAACCTGAAAAAAACCAAAAAAAACAAAACAACCAAAACAACCAAAAAAACCAAAAAAAACAAGACTATGGACCCAAGACCCTGTATTACCCATTGGCTTGGTTTTTTTGTTTTTTTGTTTTTTTTTGTTTTTTTTGGTTTTCTCGAGGTTTTGACTACTGTTCTAAAACTACCAAAAAAACCTCGAGAAAATCAACAAAAATACTAACCTTATGCCCCAGGCACTCTGGCACTCTACCTGGAGTTGGTGTTTTTGTCTTTTTTGTTTTCTCGAGGTTTTTGTTACTTTTTCTTCCTTTACCTTCCTCTGTCCCCGTTTGTCCCTTTGAACTACATATGATTTTTAATTCTAAAGAATATTGCAATACCCTTTAAATATTAAGTTACTACATCTTAATACATCTTATGATTAAGAACAAACACCACTTTAAATTCACAAAGTGTTTTCCCATGATTTCAGAACAATATTACCTCCTTACAATTACAAACAAGCATATTGGCGTAGCGGCACGTGTCAACTGACACTTAAATAAAGATAGCAAGCTTTACAACATAGTAAAACCAATCAATTGAATTCCATTGTAGTGACTTCATGGTACAGTTAATGATGTTTCTATAAATCTTCACATTTCAGTACACTTCAATGACATTTTGGGGTTTTGAGGCAAACCTGGAGCAGAGTAAATCACCAAAAAAGTGTACTACCACAGTCCCCTGCTCCCTTTATTTTACCATAGTCATCCGACATTTGATGAAGCCATGTTCCCCAGCGCAACTGGCTCAATTCTGGGCACATGGCTGTAACTCACCTTTCGGAGATGTGGTGGTACCGCTATGGCCCTTGCCGTGGTTGATGATGTTTCATGATAGTTGCTGTTGATGATACTTCACATTGATGAATGAATTAAGCCGTGGCTGATTTTGCCATTGCTGTTGATGATACTTAATGTTGACCTTGGATGAATAAATTTGGTGGGCCTATTTCTTGGGGGAGGTACTTTATTTTCATGGAAAAGCAATGGGCGAACGTGGGGGACCACACTAATCGACCAGGGTTGGCAGTCATCCGGGGTTGGCATTAATGATGACTAGTGACCGTTATTGATGGTTATTGCTGGTTATAGCATCTCCAGTCATCATCAATCACTAGTATCAGTACTGATAACCATCATTGACTAGTGATGGTTATTGATGGTTATTGATGGCTACTGACAGTGGTGTATTGATGGTTAAGCTGGTTCACCGCAACTCCGAACCCCATGGTCATCTAGCACTGAGATGTTGCGGGAGGGGACTGATGACAGTGGAGTGAGGAATGATTTCTATTTGCCATTCTTTTGAATGTTGCCTACGTCATGTAAATATACACATTATTTATATCGTTTCATAGCTAGATAGATACTTTGTTACTTAGATATACAAGTATTCCCTCACTGGCTGGCTACAGACCTCAGCATCAGTTACTCCAAGTAATCATTGCTGTTGTGTGGCCCCACCATGGCAAGATG
The DNA here is from genome assembly GCA_009767595.1 of Symbiodinium kawagutii. Taxonomy (NCBI): domain Eukaryota; class Dinophyceae; order Suessiales; family Symbiodiniaceae; genus Symbiodinium; species Symbiodinium kawagutii. Next base: position 457,083 of record VSDK01000567.1, on the reverse strand, counting down.
GCAAATTATGTGGCTCTCAATGATCAAGCAAATGCTCAAACCAGGTCGCTATTTCCCAGGTGGCTGGTTACACAACCACACGCAAGGTTTACTCCAGCTTCTGATGCTGCTTTTGTTGTCTTGAAGATATGTTGTTGCTGCTTCTCTTGCATGGTGTTCCTGCTTGTCTTTGAAGATATGGGTGTTTCTCAAAATAGGGGATCCCCCAGTTATCATCTAATATTTGTCATTTAGAGTGATAGTAATATAGACCATCAATTTCGGGGTTCCCTGCGACTTGAGAAGCCAGCATATATGGTACGGTAGTTGTTCCACCATAACTTTGTTTATTAGCCCCTGTTATTCACCATTTCTGGCAATAAACCAGCCAGTATATAGTTGGTATATTACCATTTTTGTTGACGTCACATCCCTCTCACTTGCCCTAACTGGCCACACTGTCGCAGGTTTTCCAACGCCTCCAATAATTCCTCCCGGAGTTGCAGCCCCTCCCCGGATGATGGAAAACCGCCCTCGCGGTCGGCAAGTCGAAACTCCTACGACGGGAAACCGCCCTCGCGGTCGGCAAGTCGAAAATCCTCAAGATCTTCGCCCGGCTGAGTTGCGATCAGATGGTTTTGGGTGAATATTGATTGACTATTTTAGAAACTATTTAGAAACTATGATAGTGATGGTGAGATGGTGAGATGGGTGATCAGATGGTTAGACTAAATGTAAATAACCATGTAACCACCACTATCATTGGATATAATCATCTAACATCATCGAAGCATCTGGTTGTAAAGAGTTTCACCACCCCCATGAGCCAGGGGTTCACACCCCAGCGGACGAACCGTGACTGGTCATAGCGAGCTAGGGATGACTTCACACCCTTCACCCACAGCCAGATCGCTTGCCAACCAGCTCTGCTCGCTTGGTTTTTTCGGCTGGTTCATGGTCCAGTCCACTGCCTTTTTGTCGGAAAGTTCCTGGTGCAATCCCAGATGTTTGTGGGAACTGATTGATGAACTGCAGCTGAGACTCATGAGTGGTGTTTGGGCCACAAGTTTCCAAAGCTTTACGAATCTCCTTTTCAGGAAGGACGGGGCACAAGTGACTGTCAGAGTACAGCACCCTGCTGTATATAGCTTTAAACAATTAGTTTTTCCCGCCCACTTTGGTGCACCCTGGAAGGGTGACACGCGGACCAAGAACTCCAATCGCCACCCTAAGAATAGAGGTCAGTTTATTTTCATCGATTTTCTGTTTGTTGTTTATTGAAAGTTTGTCCATAGGTCCCATAACCATGATCATACCACAATTATTGCCTCTCTGTTTTATACATATACTGGATTAAAGTCGCCAGGACCATCTGTGAATTCCCCCAAATGGATGTGGATCCAGTGTCGACATCCAATGGATTCATGGTGTTCCCAGTTTTGTGGGTTGGCATCCGGAATACAACGGGGCTACCCAGACCCAGCTCGGCTCAAACATTGCCAGAAGAGCTGAGTTTGGTCAAACCTTGTTGAACTGGTGCTTTGTTTTGAGCCTCTACCGGTTGTATGCTGTTTGGTCGAAACCGCCACACAGTTCGAAATGATACAAGACAATTACAAGCACCTACTGGTTCACCACGCTAGCTGTACTGGGGGCTTTCACTCAAGCAGGGGCATCCTGGGTGTAATGTCCTATCCCCCTACTGTTGTTGTTGTTGTTGTTGTTGTTGTTGTTGTTGTTGTTGCTGGTGGTGGTGGTGGTGGTGCTGGGTTTGTAACCCACAGCACTTGGCAACCATCCATGATCAGCAGTTTCATATAGCTTAGAAGACCGAGGAAATCTCATCAGTCATCAGATAGTTGACTGCACGTTGGTCAATGAAGATGACCGACGGTGGAGATTTGTTGTTCTGCATCAAGCAAGGGATGGTCATGCAACTCTTAGGATCAACATATGACCTGAGGAACAGCGATCACCGCAATGAGAGCCACTAAACTATCCGAACTATAGCCGCTTCAATCACCACAAAGACCACGACTCGACCTCTTGTGAGACCACCGCGGCTTCGCAGTTTATTTTCGTGATCCCCATGGATTGACCCTTCTCCATGGTTCAGGACGATGCTTGGAGTAAGCAGCAGTGGATGTTTCTTTTCCGAACGAGGCTTGGGAGATTTCTCACAGGTATTGATATGCATACTTTAAGACCTTAAGATCAGTGGATTCATTAAACCAAGGTCTCCATCCACGCCCACCCCCACTAGCGTATGCCATTTCTCAGATATATACATTAAATGCAAGATAGTTTCTTCTTGAAGAAACGACGCCAACCGTTCTGAGACGACCAACTGTTAACAACCCTGGGCTGTGGCTCAACTGTGCCGGGTAAAATCGCTGATGCGTCAATGGTGTTCTTGGTTTGGCTGGGCGATCCTGCGAATCTTTGAACCTTAGCTGCCCTCAAGGGGCGCTGATTTCGCGTGACCTGGCGTGACCAACACCTCTAGGTGTGACGAGACCAGGGTCCGCTTCGGATCACCAGCAGTGCTGAAAGCCAGGTGAAATACCTTTCTGCTTTGAGATCATTCACCTAGTGCAGTACTTGGATGTGCATCCCCAGGTAGCAACTGGTAACCAACCATTATGGTTGGAGTGGGTTATCAACTACCTTATTGTCGGGAATAGAACCATGGTTCTAACCCCGGCTGCTCATCCATCCAAGTAATCTTTGTTTGACAGTGGATATACACTTGGAAACTCACAGCTTGACATAGCTGGAGCTTCCAGGTGGGGTTCCATGACCATTTTCCTATTAAAAGGTACCCTTTTGCTAGGGTCCGTGTTCGTTTCCAGGAGGCTATCCTTGATGTCAGTCATTTGGGCACCCAGAATTTCTGCATAGATGGGTGAAGATAGTACAGAGTGCCGGAGGGTTTTGAGAAACTGGTGGGACACATGGAACAATGGTTTGGTCATCATCATTTACAGTTTTGAATCCGACCTGCAACTCGCAAGTAATTGTATTCTCTCTCACGGTTGTAGTAGGGTAATCAAACAGCAGCAGATTGAAAACATCGATCATATTGCCATGTTACTTGAGATTACTAGTGGGAAAACTCATCATGTTCTGTACGCTTTCATTAGAATTGATATGCTGCAACATTTTGTTTGGTTCGTATGTTTTTATCTCCTGCTCGGTCTGGTGTATGTTTTTGTCTCCTGCTCTACATTTTTTCTGACCTTTCCATGGCATGGGTTCGCATTCCCCTCCAATCATTTCTGTAGGAAAAAATGGCTTCCAAAACATGGCCTAGCTTACGGTGATGGTGAGTCAGGGAAAAGATTGCTGGTGAAGGAGTGGTGAATGATGACTTTGCTGGTCAAGCATCACATTTCTCCAGTCGTGTAATAAATGGAAGCAGCTGGTACCAGTGGCATCACCTGGATTTGCTGGAAACGGAGCTTGTCCAATGATCCGATCCTCCCCCCGTGATGCCAAGTTTAGTGGTGAGTGTGAGTCAACAAAAAGGCTACGCCTCGCCAACGATGTGCTGGATCCGACAGGAAAGATACGCGCAGAGAGTTAGCGAGCTTTTCCCAACATTGATCAAAATCAGCTGGGTAAAGCTCGCGACAAACCAGCTATTTCCCATCTGGGGGTTTCTCAAAATAAGGGACCCCAAAAATGGTTGGTTTATAAATGACTTCTAATGGATGGTTCAGGGGAACCCCTATGGCTTGAGAAACCACCATCTAAAGAACGTTGCAACACTGGGTATGGCGACCAACAGCATAACGACGCAACAGCTGAGCGGGGTCAACATTCACCCGCCGATAACGGGGGATGGTAACCAACGATGATAGGGTAAAGGAATGGCTAATGATAGGGGAACCAGGGGGACTAAGGGTTTTGACACACTGCCAAGTTACAAATTGCAGGTGGCTGAACTACCAGTATAATCATGGTGAACTGGCGAATAAGCAACTACTGAGTGGGGGTGTATATCCAAGCAAGCGTTGACAAAATTCAGTGATTCGTTGATTCGGCGTTTCCGTATTTTCACCATTCAACTTCTATTATAGACATGGTAGCATGGTGACGTTTTGCTTTGCTGGATTGAGTTTGACTGGCAAAATGTGGGGAGATCAGAGGCATTCAGATGTGATCAAAGCGAACAATGGTAGCAACCAGCATCCATTCCAGCGGATCCAGCGCTGTACCAACCCGTCGACGTCAGACGTCGAAAGAGCAGCGCTATTGTCGAAGTGTCAGACTGGGAATTTGACTGGTCATGGGGTTTTCAAATTCCATTGCTTTAGACATGGCATGAGGACTATTCATATACTATTCTGGGTGGTGCTTTGATTTAGATGTCTATTTTTCCCAGCTGTATTTGGAATGTTTGGTTGGTTGACGAGCATATTTCAGAGGGGTTGAAGCCAGCAATCAGCTATTTATCATTAGAGATTGCTGGTGGGACGTGGTCATGATGGATGCACGGTACTTTGGCACCCATATGCTTTTGGCAGCACAATGCAGCACGTATACATTGAAATGCAAGTTTTTTTAAAATATGTATTGCACGGTTATAAATGCATATGGGTATTTGCCAAAATAGTGGTACCCCCAGTCAACCAATGGTTTCCAAGTAAAATTACCACCTTCTGGTGGGGCCCATTGGTTACCCTATGGCTTGGCACATAACAATATGTACGTAGCAATCACCAACGATCGGGCCATGTACATAGCCTGGAGATGCCTGGAGGCCTTCTGGTTGGGTTCGGTTGACCTGTATCCAGTCAAGTAGCCAAGGCCAAGTGTTGGTTTAGGGTAATTACCGGTGGTAGTAGACATGAACTAGCTTATGACTGGGGTAGTCGAGGTTGGCTGGGTCAGAAACCACTTAACTAGAATGAACTACTAGGGTGACTATATGAACTCAACCAACTCAACTGTATCAACCACTTACTAGATGAACTATATGAACCAGCTTGTGGAAACTATATGAACAAGCTAGTTAAGTGGTTTATGAACCAGCTTGTGACTAGCATTCATTTGTTCACATACATTTGTGCCTGAAGGCACTGGTGCTACTCCTGGTAAGCTGGCAAGCTGTTGCTGTTGTTTGTTGTTTGTTGTTTGTTGTTGCTGTTGCTGCTGTTTTTACTGCTACTTGCTGAACACGGTTTAGTTTCTTTATTTACACGGCTATGAAGGAAATCCTGGTACCTTGTGTGAACATCCCAAGAAAAAACAGACTAGACTAGCCTTTGTTCGGATGTTCACCTCCATTTTGGGATATGCATGTACCGGCATACTTCGAAGGCGTACAACTTGATAAGGAACAGACTCTGTGTCAAGGTCTCTGAATGCTGGGGGAACAAGCATCTATCGCAACAGGTACGATCCAGATATCGCCTCGTTGCTGGAAAGTAGCCGGCATGATGCCGTACTCGCAAGGTTACCCATGTTGTCCTTTCTTAAGATTGCTCATGGGGAATCATCAAGCATTGTGAATCACTGTCACTTTTGAGCCTTAACCACAACAGTATCAACCATGACCAAACTTGATATCCATTATGAACCATCTTCAAAGCACGATCAGCCACGAGGGACAGGGACCATCTCTTTAACATCACAAATCACCATATTCAACCTTGAACCATCAATCAATAATCAACCATCATCAATCAGCATCCATGAAATCACCAAAAAATGCCACCCAAAAAATCACCATCCCCTGGCTGCACTATCAGATCATCATAAGCGTCCATGGCCGAGGCCAGCCCTGCCCGTTTCGCAGACCCCGAACAGCGTCAATCGATGGTGCGCCGAACGGACCCGGGGCATGGAATTTCTGCTGCCGGAACGCTGTGTCCCCCGCTGGTCCACAGCTGCAGGTTTTTCAGTGCGGAAGATTTGAGGCATCAAGTGGTTGAGGCTATGGTTATTCAATGGTTGTTAACAATAGTTATTTGATGGTCATTCATTGATGGTTATTGCCATTTATTACCATTTTTTGTCAACAATGGTGATTCGATGTGATTCGCAATGTGGTATAGAAATTTGATGATCGCAAAGGTTGATAATTCATCAACCGTTGTGATCATAATGATCATCAAGAAGCACTCTGAATAACAATTGCCAACGGTTACATGATAAAAAAATCCACGGATGATGGTGGACACGCTGGTTGATAAAGTCGACCTTTCCCTCACTGAGCTGCCTTTTCCAGGTGAATTCGTTGATTGACATGGGCTTTGCCAGAGAGCAGGTGGAGCCGGGAAGCCAAGACGGTGCCGGTGCTGTTGGCTCGTGCGCGGCGGCCGGAAAGCCACGGTAGGTATCGTTTCCATGTCGATATCCGCCATGTTGCCGTTTGCAGATCTTCAATGTCCATATCGATCAACAGGAATGGAGAATCAAGATCGGAATGTTGGTGTCTTCGGCATCGCTCATATCCGAACTGATGGGTCGCATGTTTGGGAGCCATGAGCCCGTCCAACGCCACCCGCATCCCAAACTGATCAACAAACTTCGTCTTTAAAGCTGCAAATGTTTGGGGTGCACCATCAACAGATACACTTTGGTAATCTAACATAGCAATGGAAAACCACCATGTTTTATTGAGAAACCCCGGGAGACCATCAATAATTGGTGGGTTTTCCACTGCTATGTTAGCTTACCAGAGGGTAGGTTCCATTTGACACATGACAAAGGTTCCCTGGTCGATCATTGCCATGTAGTCTGATGTTGGCTGGTCATTTGGTTGTTTCTTAAGAATCTTCAAATTGGGGCACGCCCAAAATCATCTCATAATAATCATCGTTTCTCCCAAAACCAACTAATATTGACAAGCCCAAGGTTGAAATTTTCGTAAACCAACTATCTATGTATAAACCACTTATGTTTGTGCCTCTATCAATGGGCAACTATTCATAGAGGCTCTTAAAAAAGCCACTGGCCATGAGAATAGCTCGATTGCCCATTGTTTCTCCAAGCAGAGCACTTCGAAGGAATGGAAGCGTGGATGGCTGGGAGCAGCTTTTTCATTGTACAAGGTGGACCCCGTTTTGCCAGCTATAGTTGTTGGATTATACCTAGGGTAAGTACTTGTTGTGGTATATACTATAGTTAAATGACCCTATACACCAAGTTATAACTAGGGAGGCCCACCTTGTAGTTTTTTTCGGAGCGCACTGACCACAACCATGAAATCTGGCATTCCAACAGAAGCAGAGACAGTTGAGATATGTTTCTTGAGGGGAAGTGACCTTGCTGCGAGACCCTTAAATGTTGATTTTTCAGCGTGAGAATCGAACCACCCAGAACTGTTGTAATTCCGATATACTAACCATTCATCGACCATGGCATGTTTTTAATTCATGAATTGAAAAAAACTTTCATTAATCATTATTCACCGCCTCGGTAGTTGGTCATGTATCCTCCTAACCATGAGTCAAACATTGCTTTTGGATATGATTGGAGCGACTACAATGGTCGATATGATTTCGGGTTCCCCTGTTTTGAGAAACCCCCATATACACATGTTCGAGGCTTCCAACCGTTCACCTTTGGAAACAGCTGAGGCGCCGCATGAGCGAAGTAGATCAAAACAGTCGGCCAGTCTCTTGGCAGATAGTGGGTGATGATGGCTACTGGCGGGTCATGTTCATCGGGAATTAACAACCGCCATTAAATCAACCATTAACTGGTTGGTTTAACATGGGAATTTTGATTACTTGAGGGTTGGGGGTGTTACCATTTTCATGGCAAACCACGGCTTTTTGGGGAATATCCAACATTAATCAACCAAGGGGTATCAATCCAGGGTTTGCATGCGTCGGCAACAAGTGATGACTAGTGGTGCTGAATGATGGTCAATCACTGGCAGGTCATGATGAATGGTGATTGATTTCGCTTAATGTGGGTTTCTGATTAGTATCTACCTGTTGGTTTCATCTATTTTCATTACTTTAGGGGGGGTTACACTAGTCAGAAACCAACATTAGTGGTGAATGCTACTCAATGGTAATCCATATGGTGATCCATGGTGGTTAACCAGTGATTCATACGCACATTGACTATCGGAAGGTTTTTGGCCCGGCTCCTTCCCCAGACGATCTCCCTATCTCAAAGGGTATGGTGTAATAGTTAATGGCAACAAGCAACATCCAACAATATTGACCATGGTGAATCATCAACTGTTGTCATCACTCTGGTTGGTTCACCAGGCATCTCCATTTTCGTCCGACTGGTGGGTCAATCACCCACTAGCCAATGGTAGCTTCGGGGTTGGTGGAGGGGTACACGCTTGAATGAATAGTTATCGATCTATCAATCTATCTATCCGTCCATCCATCTATCTATCTATCCATCTATGTGTTCATTTCTATATATGTCTATAGTTGTACATTTGCGCACATTTATCTGTATATGGTAGTGACATATCATGTTCGATCCAGCACCAGCAGATAGTCAGGTCTTGTCCAAAGGTTTCAACCCTGGCTGTTTCTCAGGACATTGCCACCATGATCATGCTCATGGTGCGGGCCGCCAGCGGTGTCCTTGCAGTTCATTTGATGGTTGGTTGTGACCCCACTGTCGCATGTTTTCTTGCAATTATTTGCATTTGCATGTCACCATGTTGAAACTTCATAGACCGATGATGCGTCCATACGTCACATACAACATACAGACATGCATGAACACATGCACATACACACACACACATACACACCTTCATTTGCAGAGACTGCGACCCATACATACTTCTGCATACATGCATGCATACAGGCATACAGGCATACAAGCTTATAGACAGGCATACAGACAGGCATACAGACAGTCAAACAGGCATCTATACCGCCATGCTTGCATAGACAGGAAAGTGAACACACGCACACACAATTACACATGGAGTTGCATGGCCTGTTGGTCTAGCTTGGTGAAATTGACCTTGCCCAGACAACGGTATGTGCCCTTCACATCGTTTACGAACCATCATCGTAACCCAGTGTCACTATTGTGGATGCAGCAAACTAGCACACACTGTTGCCCAGTGCTTGAACTTGATGTTAGGAGTCCAAGAATTTGCACATTGTTTAGTACTGCTTTATCTTATATAAATCTGTTCAGATGTGTACATGTGTATTGGCATTATCGTTTTCAATTTGGGCATTGATGTAATGTATATACATCTCTGAATGCAAATGCAAATAGATACGTAAATACATGTTTTTTTGCATACATGTACAATTTCTGTCACGTACATCCGTCCACTTAGGATAATTTTTGAATTTTTGATACCATCCTTGGAAAGGCAGCATTGAAGATGAAACCTGTCTCATGTCAGAGCAAGGCTTTATATAATCTACTGAACCCTTTTAAGGGATACAGTATTAGGTGGTTGCATCAGCTCAGCTCATCTAGTCCGGAAACAGGATAAGAGTTTGGTTGTACTCTGATAGGCCCAGAGGCACACCAGCCAATGCGGTGTATATGTATATATATATATATATTTATATATATATACGCATATACATAGTATATATGTGCACGCATATAGCATATATTTACATTGCATATATGTATACCTCCGTACATGAGTACTTCAAAGTTGCGTGGGGTTCAACCAGCAGTATAACTCTTAACCGCTTGATAAGGCTTGATGTGTTGCTGATGGATCGCTGTTGCTAGTATTGATGCTGGTGGATTGCGGCTTTCAAAGTCTTCAATGCGGGTTGGTTGGTTGGTTTCTGCCGTCCACAGGTTGAGATTAGGAACATCGTGACACTGTTAAAGATGAATAGAGCAGCCGGATGCAAGTGCAACCATTTTGCAGAATCATAAGCGACCATGAGGCAAGCAACCAACAATTTTGCTGACTGATTACCAATAAACAATTGCTACCTTTATTTTGTGGTCATTTATTCATCATGGACACGCAGCAATCGATGAGAGCTTGGCAATGACTGACGACTATAAACTGTTGGTCATTCTTAGCCATTCAATTATTAATTGTCAAAAACCGTTCTTAACGCTTATATAACAACAGTTGATCCTCATTAATTATATACTGTGAACTTCGTAGCCACAGCCCTAGCAGTGCCGGCGGCCGATGTTGCTGATCAATGCAATTGGGAGGCACTGTACAGCCAAGTTTGTTTTCACCATCAAAAGCCAGAACCATCAATCAACCATCAATAAACCATGAACCAATCATTAATGAATGATCACTTAACCATCGTCCATTAATCAATCACAAGTGAAGCATTACTTCACCATCACTTCACCATGATTGATCAACCCTTTGTTATTGGTTGACCATCACTTCACCATGATTAATCACTTAAACGTCACTCAACCATCACTTCGACATCACTTAACCCTGTGGTGATATCACCATTCTCAAATCTTGTCTTGGTGCTGCCCTTGTCAGACCCCTTGGCTTTTAGGCCGGCGAAACCGTCGGTGAGCCGGACGGGCCCCCGGCGCCAGTGGCCCCCACACCAGAGGCACGGTGGAGAGGAGAATGGCGGGTGATCACCGGCTGCGAGTTGAAGCAACGGTGAACAAGCAGCTAAGAATCAACTAGAATTGATGGATATTCATGGTTAGTATAGGGGATTTTTTCTAAGTGGGGACTATAGTACAACCCTATTGAGATCAGCTAAGAATCAACCAGAATTAATCGATATTTATGGTTAGTATAGGGGACTTATGGTAATTAATAAGGAATAACCAGCTAAGAATCAACCATATTATTGCACGCCGCAGAGGGAGTCTGGTCAACTCAACCCTACTTCCATGTTCTCAGGATTCCGGAGAAGCATGGGCTAAAAAGAACCAACCATAATTAATGGTAATCCAACTGGTAACCACTAAGCTAGGGGCAATTATATGTGTACGAAAATAATTGCATAGGATCAAGACATATATTTAAAACAAAATGCGCAGGGGTCTTCCCCAACAATCAGTCACTGAAGACCCTTATACATAGGCTTGATTGAGACTGTACACAAATGATGAGAACCCACACTGCGTGTCCTGTTAAATAAAAAGTGATTGGGAACCTGCCAAGGACTCTAATGTTGCACCATGAACGCACCATGACTTGCATTTACACCAACACTTGGGTACACTTGATTGGGTTGACTCACTTGAGGTACTGGTAGGATATTGGTACAGGTGCTTCATCATCATACTTGTGATCAATCATCGGCAACCAGCGATTTACCATATGAATGGTTGGTCTTACCAAAGGATTGTTTGCAAATCATAGCTTTGACATATCCCCACAACTGGTGACCTACCCCAGTGCCACTCCGACAAAGTGGCGGATCTTCAGGCAGAAACTGCAGCAACTCCGACAACGGAAGATTCAGGACTGGATTTCGCATGCAGTTTCAAGACCCATACACCGTGGGGCCCCAAATGATTTAGAACTAAGGTACGTTGGTTGATAGCTAAGATTTACTATCTTTATGTAGTTGTTTTGGTTCATAGCTAAGGTAACTAGGAGGTCTAGTAGCTGTAAGCTGAATGGCATTAGATTGCTTATTTGGCAACTCATAGCTAGGGGGCCCATGTTGTAATTGATGGTGGGTAAAAAGTGGTTTCCGGCAAGTAGCAAAGGTTCCTCCATGACGTTAGACCAGTCGAGCGCTTGTTTCTTTATCTGCAAGCGTTCCTGCTCATTAACTTTCGCTTTTCGTGGAAGCCAAGTCTACTGATGGTCTAAGACTTTGAACTGAGCACACACCACCACCAACAACAACCACCCGGCAAAACTCCTGTTCCGCCCAAGCCTCCCAGGAGTCAAGGCTAAGAGCGCCGCAGAGTTTCAGGCGTTGGTGGCTGAGATGTTGAAGGACAGCCATGGGATCCCTCTCGGGCTGACTTCTGAGGAAGGCGGTTGGTTGGGAGGGAGTGATTTGGAGCTACCAGGATCAGAGCCATCCTCTGGTCCTGTCTGGTTCTGCGCTAGTGGAAAAGTTTGGCCCGGATCCACTTATTAGAACTGTTTGGGGTGCCACTTTCATTTCCCACCTGTATGAATTCTTGACAGCTTAACCTGGACCCAGTCAGACAACTTAGAGTCAGACCAAACCACTCAGTGGGTTGAACTCTAATTAGTTTCCGTTTTGCCTCTGGATAATGACCCCAGTCCCATCCAACGTAAAGAGAACCTATCAATCCCCAAGTATCGTCCCAGTTTAACCCCACATGCTACATAGGAGCAGAGACAAATGCTTTTGCTAAAGCAGTTCGAGCTTAGAACAAAACTTGGGGGAAAAGTAATCCCTGTCCCTCCGATGGGAAAAATGAGCTTGTCCAGCCGATATGCGAAAAATTGGCTGGTCGTCCGGAGTGTCTTCCTTTTCAATCAGAGGTAACCAGAGCCCTCGACAACTTCTTGCTGTCACAAAACTTAGGCCCACGACAGGTTGGTAAACTTAACCAACCACTAATCCTTGATGTGGCCTTTCATGGCACCCCATCCGAATATGATCTTGCATCTTCTGAGACTCACCTTAAGTCTTGGAAACGGTATACTAGGCTCGGTAGAAAGAGCAAAAAGCCTTCTATTGGGAAAAATACAAAAACCTTCAAAACCAACAAAAAAACCGGGTGAAGATGTGAGGGATGACATCGCTTAATTGCCTCAGCAGCGGAAGGCTGCCACAATTCGGAATTTATCTAGGCGCTTGGTGACTCCACCCCACAAGTGGGATGGGATTCAGCACATTTGTGCTCAGTCTCACCCCAAGGACCGTCTTTGCATGGAGCTACCAGGAGGGTTCTAAGCAAATGCTAGCTGAGGATAGGCTTAGACTTTGAATGGCTATGGGTCAATATGAACCAACTACAAAGGGGTTGGGTTAGGTGAAGTTTAGTATGGTAGCCTAATATTAGACCATAGTAGACCATGAAACTGTGAAGGTTTTGTGCCAACATTGACCAACAAAAAGAGGTTGGTAGTTCCATTCCAACTACTGGACTGGTTGGGTCATTTCTGGGACCTGGGACTGCCTCAGTACCAGGTATTGACACACAAGTAATTGTGTTGGTGCAAACAAGCTGGCACATGCATATGTATGTGTATATATATATATATATACATCATTTGCATGCATTCGTACATATGTGTGAAATGACCCATGAAGACACATACAGATACACATACATGCACATGTGTATTTATGTCTGTATAAATACACTACTCATATTGTTTACCTAAATACGCTATATATATATATATACATATATACACTATATAATTATATTTAAATTATATATATATATACTGAATATACTGACTACAAAAAAAATATGCATGTCCTTTACGCTGCTGCGACCAGGACCTGCTGCCACGAATCTTGCTCTTTGGGCGGCAGGTGCCCAAGGTGTGAAGCGGAGCTGCGGAGCTGGTGGCACCCCTGGAGACCGCAGGAGGACGTGCACAGCAACAGCTCAAGAGATCATCAATCAATCGATCAATCATCAAGTTTTCAATGATTAATCATCAAGTTTTTGAATCACCCGTCATTACCCGTCATCATCAGCAACATCATCAGCATCATCATCATCATCATCATCATCATCATCATCGTCGTCATCATCGTCATCATCATCATCGTCATCATCATCATCATCATCATCATCATCATCATCAATCATGGATCATCAATCATAGATCATCAATCATGATCATCAATCATGATCATCAACAATCATTGTTTGTCGTCATCGTCATATTGTTCCTCACGTGTGAAGTGAAGAAGCGGCCTGGCCTTAAACTTTATGGCCATTGTTGACAGACTTGAGGTGATGTGCGGCCAAGTTAGGTAGTGTTCGATCATGACCACACAACAGAGTTTCACACAGCGGAGTCAGCACAACACACTGCAAATGGCCACGCCATAAGCGACCAAGCACTTCAAATTCTGAGGGGGTTGCTTTGTACGTTACTGTGTGGTATCTCAAAGCTGGCAGCATTTCCCCACTGTTTTGCTGCTGCTGCTGCTGCTGCTGCTGTTGCTGCTGCTGTTGGTGTTGTTGTTGTTGTTGTTGTTGTTGTTGTTGTTGTTGTTGTTGTTGTTGTTGTTGTTGTTGTTGTTGTTGTTGTTGAGGGAGCTGAGGGGCGGACAAGGTCATGGATACATGATCAATCCGTGTCTGTCGACTTCGTCCTTGGCTCAAGTCGGGAAGGGTGCGCCAGCGCGGCGCACGGCTGCAGCTACCGTGGCGTTCCTTTCTCCAAACCAGGGCGGCTGTTGGCTTCGATGCTCAGTCATGAGGCTTTGGGTCAATTTTCACCAGCAATTTCATGAGGGATGATTTGATCAGAAATAATAGTTGGAATATGTTGGAATGCAATGGTTGCCGGCGATACACCAGGGGTACCAGATGGCTCACAGCCAGTGAGAATTGTTTGCTTCGTTAAGGGCTGCTGTTTGTGTTAGTCGTGAGAATGAACATTTCATTTGAGCGGCTAATCAAAAGGAACCTCTCTTGTCACTGGCAAATGCTGGTTAATCCATGAGCACAAAACATATTGGCTAATGATGAGAATAGACGATCACTTGCTGGAAATGGATGATTACAAATGGTTTGCCATAATCCTCTCCCCAGGATTCTTGTCAACCCAGCATTGGCAAAGCTGGTGTTTAGCGCCACAATGCTCAGCTCAACCACGAACTGAAGAAATGGTTAGCTCGTTTTCTATGAGCTGGTCAGCGCCCTGAGCCCAACCTGGCCCATCCATTGCTCCATGTCTCAGTTGGTGGCACGTCCGCACGTTGGTTGCCAAGGTGAGCTGCCCAGTATGGTGGCCATGCGGCAAAAGCAGAATGATGGAAAGTTCTTCCAGACCACCAAGCGCGGAGAAATCCAAGAACTCAAGGACTGCCGGAGTTTGCCGCCAGGCCGGACTGCCACGGAAGACTCAAAGGATGGATGGTCGAAAATTCATGTAGCGTGAAGTACAAGTTGTACAGCCAAATATCCATGAATTGGGTAAGAAACAGCTGTGTTTCCAGCTGAAATTGATCAGGGGTTGTTTTGGGTTACTTCATTTGTGACAGTACCAATGATGTGCATCTATATCAAGTTATAGGTTGTTTCTCGAACAGGGGACCCTAAATCATCAAGTTTATCATTTTTAGGGATTAAGCTAAGCAACCGCCCACTGTTTTAAGAAACCACCATATGCATCCAGATGCATCCAAAGCTGTACTTAACCATTATGTAAAAGTGAGTTGTGTGGAGCAGCTGTGACAAAAATACAAATCTCAAGGTCTGCACTTATCAGTTACGTTGGGGGTGAAACGCCAAGAAAAAATAAAAATAGTAGGTGGTTTCTTAACATGGAGGACCCCAAAAAATGGAGGTTATGACTCATGACTAAAAATGATGAATCATGGATCATGGATGATTTGGGGGTACCCCTAGTCTGAGAAACACCCGTTGGTCTATAAATCCGTACTAAACGGTCGTATTCGAGAGCAGAAGCTGTTTGGTTTTGGGTGTGTGGTAGGCCCGTTTGCAGTTTTCAGTGCTATCCACTTGTTTTTGCTTCTATAGCACGCAAGAGCAGAATGGTTGACCCAATTTGCTGGCGCTTTTGGGAGAAGACAGCTGTGGAACTGAAGCCAAGTTGTGCCTTGCATGAATGGCTTCCACTTCAATCAGGTTCATCGAGTCATGGCCGCTGCTGAGTTGCCTGAGTCCTTCTGGGAGCAAGAAGATCTGTGCCACGATTTTTGGGACCACTCTTCCAGCCGCGGGCGATTGCGTACCTATAGATTATTGAAAAATTAGTCTTTTTGAGGGAACCCGCACAATGGTGGTTTATTACTGTAAATGGTCGTTATAAATCATATATAAAGGATGATTTGGGGGGTCCCTTATTTTGAGAAACCACCAAATGATTGCTCACGTTTGAATGACAGGCCTTTTGTCCATTTCACCACACCACAATCAGATGGGTAAATCTTGCATGCACACGGATCATGGATCCACCCTTTTTTCGCCATCCTTAACCAGGTTGCAGTTCCGCCTGTAGGAAGAGCTTCATGCCAATGACAAGCAGAAGCAGAAAGACGCTGTCAAGAAGGTGGGGTGCTTCACCGCGGGCTTCGCAACAACGCTCGAAGAGTTGCTATCCCAAGTTTCGCGGTTCTACGGGTGTTTTTCGATGTGCATGTGTACAACAAATATGCATATGATGTAATCAAAGTATGAATATGCAAATTACTCATTACATTTGCTTGATCGTTGCATATATATATATATTTGATATTTATACATAAAAGCGTTCTAAGATTCTTGTGATCAACGAGCTGTTCCCCGCACCAGTTCGGGGGCGGCCTTTGCTGTCAGATGGGCTGTTTCCAGGTGATCGCCAACATGACGGTGGGAAAAGACGTCTCAGCGCTCTTTGCGGATGTGGTGAACTGCATTCAAACAGACAACGTGGAGCTCAAGAAGTTGGTCTATTTGTAGCTTTGGCCAAATGGTGGTTGGTACCCCCAAAATTGTTGGTTCATGACTGCAAATACTGAATATTGGATGATTTTGGGGTACCCCTATTTGGAGAAACCACCAAATCATCCTGTGTGTTTTGGGCTATACATGATGGTTGATGATAGTTGATGATGGTTGATGATTATTGGTGACGGTTTATGATTTTTGATGATGGTGAATGATGGTTGATGACCGTTAAAGATGCTTGAGAACGGTTTGTGATTGTTGATGATGGCGTATGATTGTTGATGACGCTTATCGTATTATGGTGTTGGTCAATGATTATTACTGCAGGTCAATGGCAGTGGCTAGTAGTGATTCATAACAATTATGATGAAACAGTTCCCAGAAATGTCGCAGACATGCTTCGCTGACTCATTCATGCGTGGGAGAAACTACATATATGTATACATACATATGCAACGATGCATATGGTAATGTATGCAAATGTAGTGAGAGCATGAATAAAGTAATTATTATACTACAACATGAATGATTCATAGTGAATAATCCAAATGATGAATTGCCAAGTGGAGTGATCAATGATGGCAGCAACGCTGTTTTGGGTTAGCCTCATTACGGCTTCAGGAGATCTTGGTATATTCAGTAACTAGTAATGAGTACATAGATGTATGTATATATGATATACCAGGATAGATAGGTATGCCCTGCGTGCAAGACAAGTTAGTTTCGTTTGATTTGAGTTTTCTAATTTCGTTTAGTTTTGGTTGGGTGTACACACTTTACTGTGTTTCCCAACACTTTCAGGTGGGCGATGAGTAAATCCAGTCTAATTATACTAATCTATGCACATCTCACCGATGTTGTCAGTTGGGCGTTTCTCAAAATAGGGGTGCCCCCAAATCATCCAATGTCTATTATTTATAGTAATAAACCAACCATGTTGGGGAGTTCCCTATTTTGAGAAACCCTCAGTTGACCTACCTGTCAATTCTCTGTACCACCGAGTAGCGACCAACACTTTTCATAGGTCTGGACAAGGCCCAGCGTCGGCGCAGTCCCTGTTGAGGTATGTGATGAACTATGCCAAAGCACAGCCGGAACTTGTCGCTCGCACGAGTTCATGCTGCCGTGGGGTGTTGTCATTCTATTTGGTTTATGTTTGCATATACAAATACATTATGAATATACGTATGTTACATTTACTGTAAGTATATACATATATATATATATATACATTTTTTCTATTCACAGTATATATCTTATTTGAAGCCGGGTGTGTATATAATGGCATGTATAGCATATATCAGATAAGCAGGTATAGTACGTATAGGTGCTCAGCATTTTTTCATGCATTTTGGGCCTCACAATCTCGCCTTAAGCAACAGTTGGAGGCTTCTTCAGGGTTAGTCCATTTGGGGTAGCCTTGGCAGTAGAATCCCAGCGGCTGCACCCAGACAAAAACATGGTTGATTCAAGATGGATTTGACATTTTCTTGGGCCACCCATCCGACAGAACACGATTGGTTCACCACGTTGTTATCGACATCAGTAATGGCTAATTCAGATTCCTAACGGTTCAAACACGTTAGCCAAGGTTTATCATGGTTCATCAGGCTTCATTTTCTGGAGGGGAAGGGCCTGCCCGAACCATCGTCAGCCGCCTGGAGGTGTTCCTTGCGTTAGTAAAGTGAGGGATCGCAACTAAGGTTTATGAACGGTTATGAGGAAGACCATCAAGACGGGACGCATATCAGCTGATGATATCGATTCTGCCACCACTCAAATGCGAATGATCATGTCCCCTGAATCAAAACAGAAATCTCCCCATGTTGATTCAGTGCAGTGCCTGGTTTGAACTGATTTCAACTAGTAGACTTAGTTGAATTCTCTCAATGATCATGCCTGATTTCACCTGATTTCGTCAGTCTCCCCACTTCCAGTGCTCAGCACGACATTGCTCAGGCCATCCTAGCGATCAACACCTTCAGAAAGGATGCCACCGATCCGAACCCCTTGATCCGCTCATTGGCTGTGCGGACCATGGGATGCATTCGCCTGGATCAGGTGACGGTGCCTTGGTTGCCGCACCACCGACCACCAGGTGATAGGTGTAGTGAATTGGTTGTGACAATTAACCACTAAACAGTTTTAAGAATGTTGGTTGATATTTTTTTTGCCAAGCGATATGCGGCCCATGTTGGGCTACATGTCAGCAGCAGCAACCCTGGTTGGTTGATAATGGTTGATACAAACATAGTAGTTGGACAACAATGATGGCTTGTGCATAATGATGGTTAATAGGAGTAAGAACCGACAATCATAGTTGGAATGAAATGGTGACTGTCAGATTTGTGCAACTACCACGACCGCCATCCACTGTTTCTACAGATTTTGCAGCTCTGGCCGGAAAGCTCTGGAGGTATATGCGAAGGAATCTGGGTTGTGGTTTTACTGTGGTTTTGAACATTTTTTTCCCTAGCAATTGTTAAGAAATGGTTGCTAGACAAGCATATTTTTCTTGACGGATTGGTTCAACCACCAACCAGGAATACGTGCAAGCTGCATCACGCTGCCATGTTTGGTGGGGTAAGGGCTGGCTATTCTTGGAAGTGCCATGGAGTCTTAGGCATAGCACGGCCAACTTTGGGCAGGTACAGTGTTAGGACATGGTGGTTTCTTGAAATAGGGGTGCCCCAAGTTGTTGTTGGTTTATACTGTAGATGGTTCAGATTGGATGATTTGAGGGTACTCCTATTTTGAGACACACTCATATTAAAAAACAAACATTCTATTACTTTCCTCAAGATTGGTAATACCGGTTAGGTCAATGAAGGAATCATGGTTATTCCATGTGTGTTTTTTAATCTGGGTTATTTGAGTGCTTGTTGATATATATATATATATATACCTGAACATCCAAACGTCAACAAAAAAGTTCTCAACCCCTCATTCGAGAACTTTTTACTCAAACGACGAAAAAATTGAAGAATGATGCAAGTCGTCAAGTTTTTTCATCTCGTCAACTTTTTGGAATTCGTCAACTTTTCAGAGTAAAATATGCAGCAACTTTGGCACCAATGCCATCCATTGACCTCTTGACCTTTCACATCCTCTACAATCAACTGATCTCGTGTAGCCAAATCGGAGGATTTCCCCAAATTTGACCATTTCAGGCGAACAAATCGTCAACTTTTCGGATTTGAGACCGAATTTTGCATAGACTTGAGAAAATCAGGAGCGCAACTCGAGCGCAATTTTGCGCAACTCGAGCGCAATTTTGCGCAACTCGAGCGCAATTTGAAAAACCTGTAGTTTGGTCCCAAAATTTGTCAAGAAATTGTTTTGCATCAATTTTACGTAACACTTTATGCATAGAATTTGGTTCGTTGAGGGGAAAGCTGCTTGGAATGTTTATGGGGATGTTGTTGTGAATGGTATGCTGCGGCATTGTTTGTTGGAACCCGTCCTCAATCGCATCAAAAGATGGATCAAATCGTCAAGTTTTTTTTACCTCGTCAACTTTTTGGATCCACGTATGGTTTTTGGCCAAACGATAACAAATTAAATCGAGAACAAATTTCTTGTTGTTTCAGATGTCTAGGTAAATTCTTTCCGAGTTCAAGCAACACAACTTGCCCATCACATCGAGTTCTCTCAGGAATATTTGCTGGAGCCTTTGCGAAGGTGTTGTCAGGACAGCTGCGCGACCAAAGCTGCATCATGGTGCATTGATGGCGATGGTTCATTCACAGCGATCAGTCATGATTGATTGTCGATATAGATATGGTGATTTCTTAAGTCATAGGCGAACCGCTAGTTCTCATCCAACATGAACATATGGTGGTTTCTCAAAATAGGGGTACCCCTAAATCATCCATTTATAGTCATTTAGTAGCACTAAACCAACCATAACTTGGGGGTCCCATATTTTGAGAAACCACCATATAAAATCACAATGTCTAGCAATAAACCCGCCATTTTGCTGCAGAGCTTCCCCCCATGTTGGTGCCACCACCCCGGTACCCTGCCTGGCCCGCACCTCCCGCACCATCCCTCCGAGCTCCACGCCGGTTCGCGCTCCAGGATCACGATCCCTACGTGCGAAAGACCTCAGCCATTTGCATCCCCAAGGCGTAGCTGATGGGCTCACCCTGCTGCTGTTGGTCCTCAGGTTCCACCTATGGATACTGATGTTGGTATAGCAGGGTACCCCATCAGATTCTTCAGGATGTTTTTTTAAGAAAAATGTGAGATCCAAGTTTGGTATAACAGTTCCGCTATCATGAACAAAGGTTTGGTGTATCGCAAACCTTTCGATTGCTGGGTGATTTGGGAAAGGTGGATTGGTTTCATCCGGAGGATTGAGAGCGCACTGGATCACATTCAAAGCTGTAACTTACAATCACTATAGACCACAGACTTATGTTGATGTTCTCTTAGGTGCTTAGTTGTGTTGTGGCCAGGACAGGAACCAGCGATAGAGCTTGATGTTCATAGTCTCGGGGTCCCCAACAGTCACCTAGACCCATGGACATGAAGTGTTTGCCATTGCTGCATTGAATTGTTTTTTGAAAGCCTTACAGGATCAAAGATTCAAGTTTCAGGTAAACCATCCGCAAATTGAGAACAGCATTTCCATGGACAACCCCCAATTTCCAAAGTTGTGTATCCACCGGAGGCTACCGCCCAAGGTTTATGCCCTGTAAATGGCGTTCCTGCAACCAAGGCCGGCGGCGTTGGGAGGTTCATGGCGGCAGCCAGGTCTATGACATCAACCCCGAGCTGGTGGACGACCAGGGCTTCGTAGACATTCTGAAAGATCTCCTGGGAGACGGGCGTCTTGGTGGCGCAGCTGGGAAGCTGCCCCGGCCGTGGGGAGCTACCGGTCAAGGGGTACCCCAAAGCTCGAAAGCTGACGTATCAGATGTAAATCTGGGGAGAACCTATGGGTTTTTGCGGGAGAGTCTTTAGGAAAGCCTCAATTAGAATTTGTCTCACACTTAAAGGCTTTGGATGCTTGATTGCGTTTCTAAAATGCTGCCAGTTGTGGTGGCAATACCTCAGAAGCTACTGAAATGCATCCATTGAGCACGGACCAAATCCTTGATTGGTTGATTGCTGGGCTTCGGGCTTGGTTTACCTAACGTGGATTGTTGTGATTTTCAGCATGCATAAAGGCAAACCCAATGCACCAACCGGTAGAGGATTGAAATTGTCAAAGCTTTGCAGCGCTATTTGAATCAGCAACGACACTGATTTGTTGAGCGCACCAATGATACGATCCGCATTTGTACATGTATACAGAGCAATGATCCCCATTCGGTGGTTTCTCAAAATCCCAAATCATCCTTCATAAACCATGTTTAGTAATAAACCAACCCTCTTTGGGGTTCCCAATTTTGAGAAACCACCATTTGTACGTGGTATGATACCCATCTCATTTGTCACCTAAATTTGTACCCACATCTCCCCACTCATCCCACGAACATCTCCAGGGCTCCCTGTAAGGAATCCCATGGTGGTGGCCAACGCCGTGGCCGGCCTGGCGGAAATCAGCCAGACCTGCGGAAAGGATCTGCTGGATCTGGACCGGGGGAACATCCCCAAGCTGCTGGCGCGGGGGCCCGGTTGAAGCGCCGGGGGTTGGCCGCAGCTGGGCAGGTGCCCAGCTGGTGAAGGACCAGTGGTGGGAGATCACGGAACTGATTGGATGGTAGATCACCACCTGACCAATTTGAGACCCATAGTTTCAGAAGGTGGTGATCTACCATCAGATTGGATAACCCATAGTAGATCACCTGCTGATAGTAGATCTCCTGTTAAGACCCATAGTTTCAGAAGGTGTCGCTGCTATGATGAGATTATTAGTTGATGGTATGATTTAGTAGTGGGTTTGGTTTGTGAATGACCGTTGATGGTTGAGTTGTTTGCAGCTTCCGTATGATATGATATATTCCCTGAGACCGATGTGTGCTTTTGCGCGCCGATCCTGTTTGATTTGTTGATTTGTGGTGATGAAAAAATGGAATGATATGCACTGAAAAGCAACAATCAACAACAACCTGTTCCATGGTATTGTTTCTGGAACTGACATGATTGCAACCCAATACGAAACTAATAAGTAATAGCAACAACAACAAACAACGGCAGCAGCAGCATCAGAAGCAGCAAAAGCAGCAACAACAACAACAACAACAACAACAAGAACAAAAAGAACAGAAACTGGCTGTATGTTCAGAATCCCCACCTACCTCTAGGAGGTACTGTACTGGTATTAGAAAGTGCATCTTTGCAGCTCAATTAGGCAATGGCTGTTCCGGATGCAGTTTGGCATAGCAAAGTTCTCGACGTGTTATACCACTGGGATGAAGTGTTGTCGAACAACTCATCGAGCTTGTGCACAACTCAATTAATGATGATGATGATGATGATGATGATGATGATGATGATGATGATGATGATGACGACATCGTCGATGATGAAACTTACCAGGACCACAATGATGGTGATGATGATGATGACGACGCTGATGGTGATGCCAACCAGATAAACGGAATCAAAAACACCCGACGCTACAGGTCAATCAAGATGTTGTTTTAATCTATATAGCTATATATCATTGCAGAGTTTCCCACTGAGAAGCTGGTTAATAAGACATTGGACTGTTGTTATATCATGCCATATCTACTATAAACCCATTTAATCCCAGTAATGTTCATCCATGGATCAACAGTTGAGGGGTACCACGTTTATCGTCCTATGGGTGGCTTATCGCTGTAGATCACCATGAGCTGCACCACTGCCATTATGGGTAGGGTTAATAGGGATATGGACGCATGACTGAGTTACGGATGCATGGTTCGACTCGCTAGGGTTTAGGGATTGCCCTATGTTTAGGGTTTACCCTAAGTTTACCCTAGGTGTAGTGTTTATCCTAAGTTTAGGGTGTCATTGGGTATCTACAACTATCCCTGCATGGTTGAGATGACATTCGATGACTATGGTCAATAAGTACCGTATGTTTTGCATACGTGAATGAGATAGCCACCAGTAGTACCACCTTGGTGATGGTTCTGATCATGCAACATGTCCAGAATCCTAATCCCTGCACTTCCAGTTTCCCCCTTTCTTAGGTAGCCATGCCCAACCAGCTTGTGAAAGGTTCCAGATCTTTGTAGGCACTTAGTTCTATACCGATTACAAAATATACTACAATGTGATGGCCCTCAGTTGTGTGATAGCTCAGACTGGGGAAACCCTCAGACTGGGGACAGCACCCTCGCATTTCACCGTTCTCATGACCTTTGCGCATGTCAAGATCCACACGATTTTGCCGCATCGCACAACGAGGCAGCCTTGAATGAATGCAACGAGTGGGGTCAGGTGTTCATTCTGGACACTTGGCGGCGCATCAGCGAGCTTTGGAAACATGCGGAGGAAAGCACCAATCACTTGGGGGTATACCATAGCCAGTCCATGGCCCATGGCATACCATGCTGGGAAACTGCCAGGTTTATCAACCCAACCAGCTCGGTTTCACAGTTGGTCGCGGAGTCGTCTCGGGATCAACGCCCCCTGGACTCCCGACCCGCTATGCATCAGCCGATGTCCTGCTAGAGGATGGAAGTTAGATCTAGTAGCCATGGTGTGTCATGCAGAGCTATCTCATTCTTGAATTGTTCATTGAAGAATCGCTATAAACTAGATTATTGTTGTTGCATCCAAGTTGTTTGTGCTGCTGCATCCAACTCAATTCTGTGATCTTATTTGTAAAGATTTATGACAAGTGGTTTTCAACAGAAAACAAGTGCTGTGGCATTCGGCTGTCCACATTGGATATCCCAGGTAATTGTAGGTGTATTGGCATAAGACATTAGACATATCGACGGTTTATTTTTTTAGCATAATCCATCATGACGATAATCGGTCAGAAAGTTGGCTTTCACTGATGCCGGATGTTCAAGTGCTGGCTCGGCTCAAAAGAGCCTGCCAAAGGGCAGTGACCCATCTCGGCAGATCAGATTCACCGGTTTTTGGTATGGTGTAATGTAAGATATACATTGTTTTCAACATTTTATTCTGGGCATAATCATGTGCAACCCATGCATAGGTTATTCTTGAACAGCCATTGCTTTAGCGGTTTAACCTTGCACAACCATAGGTTTACCTACAAGGTGGGGCCGCCTAGTTGTGAGCTGGTTAAGATTCGCCATTTCACTAGCTACTTAATCTTGTAGTTGCCCTGGTTAGAAACCAGTTGGCCAACAGCTATGGTCCACTGATGTAGCTACATCCAGATTTGTAGGTAGATGTGTACACTGATAGATGGACATATATACATTTGTAGATTTATTAGATTGGATCGGATTAGACATGTGTGGACAACTAGGCCAAAAGATATATCAGCACAATTTGTCTTCATGGACGTTGCAAAATTCCATCCGAAGACAGAGATGGAAAGACAAATACAAAGATGCAAATTCCAAACATTTTTCATTTTCTCTAGTAGATATTAACAAATGATTGGTAGACTTGCGCATATTTTTCATAGGGCTGGTTCAACCACCAACCAGATCCACTATGAACCATAGTTAGCCATAGAAAATCCTTGAAGTACAGCAACTGGTTCATAGTTAATCCAACCAGATACTTATCCACTATAGTTAGTTATCATCTACCCTCTGGTAAACTAACCTGGCAATGGAAAATCCTCCATTTTGCCAGGGAAAACCCTGGGGAAACCATCCAGTGGATTTTCCAGCCAGCCACGTTAGTTGACCAGAGGGTAACTGAGATCATGATCCAACTATACTTAGTTAGTTAATCATCCACTATAGTTAGTTAGTTAATCCAACCAGATACTGATCAGATAGTTTTCTACAGTTAGCCACTATAATCCCTTGCCACTACCATAGTTAGCCATGATAACACTGAGATCATGATCCAACTACGACGCACCCATCCAAGCGCCATCATGGCGTCCGCCCCTGGACGCCACCCGCCAAGGACGCCTTGGCCACCTACGAACCCACGGGTCCCAACGATGCCGAGAGCATCACCGAGCGCGTGACCGCGCGGCTGTCGCATGCCAACCCTGCAGTGGTGTTGACGGCCATTAAGGTGATCTTGAAGTGCATGGAACACACAGAAACTCGGCTGATCTATAGCTGATTCATTAGGTGATAGGGGATAATGACCAACAGCCATTGAGGTGATCATGATCTATAGCTGTGGTTAGGCTGGTTAATTAGCTGGGGATAGTAACCAACACTGGTGGGATGACAAGCACTGCCATATCTCGGCATATTCGTGATGAATGATGAGATGAAAGGCCAGAATTTAATGGATTTGTCATAACCAACCATCAATCGTCAATAACTGATGGTCAACTAGCTGGTTTATGGGTGATCGTAGGAGATAACCAACAAGAATAGGGGCATCTTTGGTTAATCAGCATTGATTATAGGTGACTATTCTGACTCAACAGTAGCAGGACCTATGGTTGGTTGGTGGTCAGTAAGATTGGCAGGTGGTCAATCACGGGGAGAACCTGGAGCGTGAAAGCAACTATGAGTATACATTCAAGTACCTGCGGTTGCTTATTCAAATACCATGGAATACCTGGTGCACGGGAAAACCTGAAGTAGATCCATTGGTACTTCAATGATCTTTCCTGCTTGGCCATCCTTGGTTCATCAGCAGTGCCGAGCCTGGCTGCTTGATGGGGCATGAAACTCGGGCAGTCTCACCTCCCTGGGTCTGTTTCCACAAGGATCCCCACGGCTGGGAGGATGCTGGCTGACCCTCCCTGGAAGCGCCAAGCTGCCCAGGAGAATCCAGAGGTGCTGCGGATGTTGGCCAAGAAGCTGAATCCTCCCTTGGCCCCACGGCAGGTCGATATCGGTATCTCCTTTTTTCGTTGCAGCAGATGGGTTTGTCCACGGTGGAAACTACTCAACATCCAAGCTGATAGCAATCATTTGGGGGTTTCTCAAAATAGGGGTACCCCCAAATCATCCATTTATAGTTGTTTATACTAATAAACCAACCATTTTGAGGGGTCCCCTAGTTTGAGAAACCACCATTCGTAGAAACTGAGATTTTTGGGTCACCAGTCATGGTAATGTCGGGCCTGCAGATGAAGACATGTTGAACATGTTGACTCGTTCTCCCAGGGAGGTTGTTTTTTTTCTTGATTTCCCTGGCTTCACCTGCAGCAAGTTGGGCAGAAAAACTACCAACTTTGGTGTTCAAATCCGCAGTGGGCTAGTATACCACCATAAAACCACATAGCCTAATCTTGGAAAGGTTGATTTATTGACTACGATTTTTGGCATGGATAGTAACCGCCAACGGCTAACAGTCTTTGCAGAATACTTTCACCTAAATCCTCATTGTTGTTTTCTTGTTTCCGTTGGCTTCCGGCAATCAAGCATAGCTGGCTGGAACATGGGGCCCCATTGCCAAAGGTAAATCCAAACAACAACTACACGGCCCCGGGCAGTTTCTGTACAAGTGCCAGTTCCAGCCTCTGGCTTGCAACCCCAGCGAATCGCGAATCATCAGCAAACTTACTCATATCACCTAAGTCGCTACTCAAGAGTGGGTAGTAAACTTAGTTAAGTTAGATCTATGATTTGCCCTACACCATCAACCATCAACCATCATTCATCATCAACCATCATCCAATTAGCATGTGATATGAGTAGTGAAGTTGGCCATCGACCATCATCAACCATCGTCAACCATCATCAACCATCATCAACCATCCATCAACCATCATTAACCATCACTAAACCCTCATCAGCCATCATTTTCACCATCAGTTTCGCCACCAACCATCCATCAACCATCCATCCATCTCCACATCTCCCCTTGGCTTCTCTCCACGCCCAGGTCACGCTGCTTTCCAGCGAGCCAGAGGTGCAGTATGTGGCCCTGCGTGCCTGGGTGCTGCCAGCCGGCTCTGGGCGCATCCCAAGCATTGCCCAAGCACTTACCTGTTGGAAATTTCTTAAGCCGGAGGGGACCCCCAAAGTTATGTTAGTTTTTTGTTGGTTAATTATGGTTAGTTGATTCTTAAACCACTTACTGTTAGTTATGGTTGGTTGATTCTGTTGTGTTTTTTGTTGTTAATGATATGTGTGACTATTGCTATACAACAAAAAAACAGCAGTTAGGGCCCCATTGCCAAGCCCCAACAACCAAGCCCACTAAGTTCGAACTTATAACCCCCAAGCATCATGAAACAACTTATTGTTGTGTTAAGCTTGCACTCTCGAAACCTGGAAGGGTCTGGCAATCAGAAATCACCATTTTCAATTGGTAAACCAACTGTATAACTATACAACGGTAGATTTTCCAGTTCCAGGTGCGTTTACCGGAGAGTACTTGTACTGTATCATTGCTGTTTGCCACCCCCTGGTTTTCCGTCCATTATTTCCTATGATCAACACTTCTTGGAATCATTGGTGTCAATCACCATGCAAAAAGCATCTCGCTTTCCAGCGAGGCAACATCCGTCTCATCGTTCAGCGGCGTCCGGGAATTTTGGCCTCGGATGTGAAGATGTTCTTTTGCAAGTACAATGACCCCATTTACGCCTCCTGGCCGTTGGAGCCTTGCTTTTCCCAGGGCTGCCATGGACAGCTGGTGAGAAAGCAGCTGGTGAGGGAAATGGTGAAGTGGTAACGGTTCGTTACGTATGCCCACTGTCAAAAGACATCAAGTAACTTACAGCAAAACATGCCTAACAACAATTGACAATGCTTAAACTTTCACAGTCAAACTGTGGTTTTCTCAATTTGCTGGCAGTGTGGGTGGTCAGAATGCTGGTACTACCCCGATGGCGAAGCACAATTCTGTGTGGCACCGCCGAGGAAAGGGTTTCCAAGGTGGCAGCAAGCATCTTCGGGGGCGCAACCATCAGTACCCAGATGCATTTCCCTTTTTGTCATGCTGCCCAGGGGTAACGCAAAATTTCTGATTTCGGATTTGGCATTCCATGAGGATGGGAGTTGCGGAAAAGAGGGGCTGCATGATGGAGATTTGTAGCTTTCAACGATGCGCAGTATTTGCAACAGAAATGCATTGATGCCGTACTGAAGCACGCATATTACTTATACCTGTTGGTAAAGGGCTTCAAATAGTTTTCATATCGTTGAAGCGAAACCCAAAAGTTTGGGGGATGCCTGTCGGAAGTCCAAGTGCTACAAGACTTTGGGTCTTGCCATATGAGTTATCAGGACCATTGTGAACCACTATGATGAATGGTAGAAACTATATATAAAACAATCATTAGTTTAAGAATGGTGAATAGTAGTCAATATACATGCCAGAAATGAAGAGTTTCGCAATGGTGAATAGCAGCCAATATGTATGCCTGACTTCTTTAAGGTGAAGTTGGAGAAGGTTGACATCATGTGCATGCTGGTCAGCGACAAGAACTTTGACCAGGTTCTCCTGGAACTGAAGGAGTGGCTCGGCTTCACCCTCGGGTATATCAATGACTATGGATAGGGTGTAAGCGTTTTAACATGTCCATATTTAATAGAAAAAACTGGGAAACCTACCACTATGTCCATAACTACTGTTAGGGTGCAAGTGTCTTAACATGTCCAGATTTCATAGGGAACAACACTACGAAAAACCCTGGGAATGACAAGACAACCAGATGCAATTGCTATGCTACCTTTGCTACCATGGACTTCTCAAAGCTGTTGATTCATCCCCATAGTTGGTTTCCCTCCAAGATGCTTGGAGCGATGGATTTTGTGATCCTGTTCACGGAAAAGGCTGACTTCGGATGCGTAATTGACTGCATGCAACAATGAACACCCAGCTTTTTGCTGTAATTTTGTTTTCGGACCGTCAATGACAATCATAGAGTTGCCATTTGTTTGGTTATTTCTTCTCCTTGGTAAACCAACCTTAAAAATGGACACTCTCCGTTCTTAATGGGAAACCCTGAGAAAACATTTAAAAGTCATGGATTCTCCATTGCCAGGTTAGTTTATCACAAGGTAGCCAGTTGAGTGTGTTCCCTGTGTCTACAAAAGACTTTCCCCTATCCTGCGCAGTTTCAACGGGTCCACGACAAATCATCAGTTTTGCTTGGGGCGTTTAATTCTGTTGCTGGTTGGTGGTTTGATTTTCCCTACTAATTATTAACAAATGGTTGGTTGACTGGTTGACTTATAATTTTCCTGGAGGTTGAAACCACCAACCAGTGTTGAACATTGTACCCAAATACCCTGATTGCATTTGGCATTGTTTTCAAATGGCCCTACCAATCATGATCATTTGACGTAGTCACGGGTACCGCCATTTATGGACAACCCCACTTATCCTCATGCGTTATCAACCCCAGCTTGACAGGTAAACTTGTTCATGTCACCAACCTCCAAAACACCAAGATCCCAAAAACATTTTGGGTGCCTCCATAGATGGCTGCACTGCTAAGCAGCAGTGATTAGAGGACGCTTGGGCCAGGGTACAAGTCCGGTTATTTACGTCCCAGTAGCTAGTCAGTTCCCGTCAATAAAGACGCTTTTAGTGTTTCAATTGTTCAGGCCGCAGATGATTTCAATGGCCGATATTGTCGTTGATGGTGGTTCATGACCCCGGCTTTCTACCACATAGGTGAGTTTGTTCAAAAATGGTGTACTCCCAAAACAGGTGGTTTCTTCGCTTCAAAATGGGTATTACTTTTCTGTCGTTACCTCCATCATTTTGGTGGCGTTATCCATTTTTCCCGGTTCACTCTGGGCGGATGACGACCGGAAAGGCACCAGATTTTCGGGCCATGATCAGCCATTGATGCACAGAATTAACCAGTTTAGCATCATCAAGCATTCATCAATCACAATTATGAATGACCCGTGCCACATCCATCCACCCTTATCAAGCAGCAGTGATTATTTATCACCAGCCTTTCATCACTTTGCACAATCCTTCAGCCATGCCCACCATCCACCGTCACCCCGCCAAGCTTCCACCCACCATCGTCACGGTGGTGCCCGTGTGGCCAGGTACGCTTCGGGTGTGGACGTGGAGTTCGTGCGCAAGAGCGTGCGCTCCATCGGTCGCGTGGCCGTGAAGTTGGAACGCGCCTGCGAGCGCGCGATGAACGTCTTGCTGGAACTCATCGAGACCAAGGTGAACTACGTGGTGCAGGACGCCTGGGGCAGAGCCATGGGAGCCACGTGGATGGTGAAGCTGGGGATTGTGACCACGGCACGTCACTAGTGCCCATGGGTGGGTGAACAGCCATGCTTGGATTAGTGATAGGCTAGTGTAGGGGATATTAGGTGGTTAGTGATGGTGAAGGTGATTCATGATCATGGGTAAGCATGATGAAGAATGCCTAATTAATTTGATGCTGAAAGTAGGGTTGGTGTAATGACTATAGGGGATTGGTCAATGATGGCTAATCATTACTCGTGACTGTGCATGATGGTTAAAATGCATAGTGATGGCTTTGGAATCATGCCATGGTTCCTGCTCATGATCAGGGTATATAAACATATGCTTGATGATAACCCTTGATGATCATTGTTTGTTACTTAAGTGAGGATTACTTGTGACCAAGGTTGATAAATAGTGAATGATCGCAGCTAATGATTGTACAATTGTTGATGAATGATCATGTTTGATGTCGGTCTACGAAGAACAGTTGCCAACCAGCAAGCATGCGCAATCAACAAACACTATTAAGCGACGATAATCGCCAATTATCAATTGGTGATGTTGATCATGATGATGATGATCATCATTATCATGACAACATAGTACGACCCTGCATGCCGTCATGTTGTGGTGCAAGTCTAAATTTGGGTCTATGTACATGTGATATGTAATGCGGCCATAAGGTGTATACACAAAGGGGTCTATACGTCAACCCGTACCACTATGGGTACATGGCTGCATGGGTGAAACATATCCTCGATGACAGAAGTCGTATCAACATGCGAGTGGTTTTGGGTGCAATATGTGTCGCACATCATATTTGCCAGCATCCAAACGAGTCAACAAAACTCTGCACGAACCTTTTTGATGGGTGCGACGTAGCTTCCACACGTGGAGAAGCACGGCAGTCGGTACAAACTGAGACTGACATTTGTTTATTCCCGTTTGTGTATTAATCAGCGCCGTAGTAAGCAGCACTCGAGTACAGAGTTGACTCAGTTGGTGTGGAACAGTTGTATTGTTGCCCTGAAGTTGGATTGCCATTCTTCACCACAGCAGTTGGTTCCGATCCAGTGCAACAGTGTAATGCCTTGAGTTTTGCAGTTTTGAGAAAGGAGAGTGATACTGGGGGAAGTTTCAGACTGCTCCTGATTCTCGCGAAATTAGCCCTGGTTAATCAATGATTTTGGTGTTAAATGATGATTGTTGTATCACTGTTAGATAGCCCTTGCTTCAGAATGAGAGACTCGGACTATGGCTACCAGGCCTGGTAAGGCCATCGCAAACACAAAGTGGTTGTACAGGCATGCATGTTTTTCTTCTTTTCCTGCGGCGAAGGGGGTTGTGGTCTAGGAAAGATAGTTCAGTGGCTTTAGCAAGATGATTTAGACACAGAAAAGGGATAAAGAGATGGATTTTCCACAGCACAGCACATGATTTTGGATATGTTTTGATAAGATCATTTTGGGACACTATGCTGACTTGTGGTCAGCACAAAAGGGGCTTGTTTCGCTTCCCTCACGAATGACTTTTGCAGGAGTCTTGCGTTGTAGTCAAGGATATTTTCCGCAAGCACCTTGCATGGCAGAATATGACTTGGTTGGTGGTTGAACGAGGAAATGGTGGTCCAAGCTCAAATAGAAGTCAACAAATAGAAGTCCAAGCTCCATATTTGTTGACTTCTATTTGAGCTTGGACCTGGTGGACGATCAACACTCATCATCGCCCCGTACGGTGGTGATGTTTGGTTAATCACATCAACCAAAAATAGATAAAGATAGCAGCATTTAGACCACATATATGTTTTCTATCAACTATTCTCAATCTTGCATATCCTTCAATAAACATGTGTCATCTTTATATACATATTTATATATATATATATGTGTAAATATATATTTAAATACATTTATGTATATATATATATATACATACATACATACATACATTTGTATATATATTTATTGATACATATATAAATTTATTTGCATATACATATATATATATGTATATGCAAATAAATAAATAAATATATATATATATGTGTGTGTGTATATGCAAATAAATTTATATATATATATATATGATTGATATGGTTCATAAACTACATACAAACCAAGAATCCCTGCTGGTTTCTCATCCATAAATCACAGGGTGCGTTTGTTAGGGTCCCCCAAAGTGGATTGGTCAGATTGGTCTGCGGAGCACGGCGTCGGTGGAGTTGTGGATTCAGAAGTTGGAGAACTAACATACATGGTGGTTTCTCAAACCAGGGACCTCCCAAATTATCCAATATTAATCATATGTAGTAACAATGAAGAAGAGTTGCTCTTGTCCCTCTTGGCGTAGCCAGGGGTTCACCAGAGATGGGTGGGAAGAACGGTTCACCCATGGACAAGAAAACGTCATAGGTTCCTTCTCCCTTCAAGCGGAACCTAATCGGAAGGACAGAACCTATCACTGGCTGGCCAGGTTTGTTTTCGTTTTCAATACCTAGTTCACTCGTACATTCTTCACTCAATGCCTAGATCGAAACCATAGGCTGCATGGGCTGCCGAACATCCCCTGTGCCTTACAACAAAGTCCTCCAAGATGCTTGACCATGCGCAATATGAACAGTCCCTCCTTTTCATCATCACTGCCAACCATTCAATGATTATTTGGTTGGTGGTTTTGAACATGTTTATTTTTCCTAGTAGTTATTCACAAATGGTTGGTTGACTAATATTTTTCATAGGGGTTGAAACCACCAACCAGTGATTGTTGATTCCCATCCATTGATCCTCCCTTTGGAACCAGGGATCGCATGTCATGACTAGTCATGACAGATGAAGTTGACATGTTGAATTGATTCGATCCTTTGCCGTTCCCCCAGCCTTCCAGTGTTGATGGTCCCTCATCAAGGGCCGTGTCAACCTGGACAGGGCCACCTGTAGCTCGCCGCTCGCCGCCCAGGTATCCCTCCAGGTACGAGCAGGTGCTAAGCGCCCTGTGTGAATCCATGGAAGCCTTGGATGAGCCCGAGGCCAAAGCCAGTATGATTTGGATCCTGGGAGAATACGTGCCTTGGTGGATGGTAATGGTGGATGGTGGATGCTACTGGTGGATGTGAATGCTGGATGGATGTGGATGGTGGATGGATGTGGAT
This sequence comes from Symbiodinium kawagutii, assembly GCA_009767595.1. Lineage (NCBI taxonomy): Eukaryota > Dinophyceae > Suessiales > Symbiodiniaceae > Symbiodinium > Symbiodinium kawagutii. The sequence goes on along the minus strand of VSDK01000567.1, from coordinate 423,275 downwards.
GGTGGATGGTACTGGTGGATGTGAATGCTGGATGGATGTGGATGTGAATGGTGGAGGTGAATGGTGGAGGTGAATGGTGGATGGATGTGGTGATGCTGTGTTAATCTGGCGGATTTGAGTGCTGATGAATTTCATGTTGGGTTGGTTGGTGGTTGTGAATTTTGTGATGTGAATGGTGGATGCTACTGGTGGATGATATCTTCATGTTAATGGTGGATGCTATCTTGATGGTTCCTGGGTATGGTCGTTGCTATGGTTGCTGGTTGATTGTACATGGTGGATGCTGGGTATGGATGGCTTTGGTGTGTTGATGCTTTTGATATGTTTTTTATTTTCGTCAGTTTTTTGTTCAATGGTTGGTTGGTTGACAAGCATTTTTTTCAAAGGGGTGGTTCAATCATCAACCAGTAATAGTGGATGGTATGTTGATGGTTACCGGGTGTGTTGATTGGAGAGATGGTATGAAGGTGCTATGGTTGCTGTTTGTTGCGCCTTTGTTTTGGGGGGTGGCTTATGGATCTTCCGCTGCAGCAGCAGGGACAACACACTGCCTCTAGTGCAGCTTCCCAGCGTTAAATCATTGGGGTGGTTTGTATGTGATGTTTTGTGCTTGACAGTGAGAACTTGGCCTCTCAATTGTGTGTGTTCATGAAATGTGTAGGGAACATCTTCAAACAGTAATGCGATTAAATCGTTTTTGGAGTTAGGTAAACCCAGCTGTTTGTAAAAAGTCAGTGCTTGGTTCGGCTGGTGGTAACGCTCTGTGCCATGCCTTGAAATGGTATATTGCATTTTAAATCAAAAGTATTGACGACATCAGATGGATGTTATCAAAGACATTCTCAACACGCTTTGGCCTATGCCATGCCACGAACCGACCAATACAATTCACTACCTGACCTCGCAAGTTGCCTATGCCATGACCCGTGGCTTCCCCTGTTGGCTAAGGCGGGTCGCATCGACAATGCCGATGAACTCTTGGAGTCCTTCCTGGACAAGCAGCTGCTGGGAGTTCGCCTGGGATCATTTGTTCAACTGGCACTGATGACTGGCATGATCTCACTGGTTGACATGTTTGCTGTGATGATGCAACAAATTATCCATGATGATTCCTTGACACAACGATTGATTACCTAGTCACCAGTAGGAACCATTGTTGCTGGCGATTCTCTCCATTCTTAAAGCTGAATGTTGGTTGATATATGTTCATGCTATCCGGTTTCTAATAGGGGTATCCCCAGTTATCATCCAGTGCAAGCATTACTGTCATAATAATAAACTGCGACCATTACAGTTGGATATAGTTGGTATATCCCCTAGTATTGGTTTATTGTCCCCCTTGTTCATCACTATTGCTAAGCATTATTAACCACCAATAAACTCTAACCATACCTTGCCCTAGAGCTTCAAACCCTGGGATGACCCCTGGTGCTGACCAACTTGCCGACCGCGACGTCAGGACGCTTTCCACGACGAGCCGCTGTTGGTGCAGATGCAGCTGCTGACAGCCATCGTCTCTCGACCAACAAACAGCTGCAACGGTTGATGAATCTGTTTGGGACTATAGCACGGATCATCATCATCATCATCATCATCATCATCATCATCATCATCATCATCATCATCACCATCATCATCATCATCATCATCATCATCATCATCATCATCATCATCATCATCATCATCCTTGGACTATCATTGTTTTGTCTCTTGGATAGTCACCCGCTAAACAACTTTGTGTAGAAATTGTGTTGTTATGTGTGTGTGTGTGTGTTAAACAATGCTTCGCAATCACATGGTTTTATCAAGGGAACGGATTTTCAGTCATGGCGTTGGGTTCCTGATGATTCAAGGAAGACTCACTCAAAGTGGTCCGATGATTGTGTCCTGCGTGTATATCCCCAGGACCAACCTTGATGTTATATTTTTTCATGTTTATCTTGTTTTTTATGTACCGTTGTACAAGATAATCCCATGTGACCCCGTATAAGCCTAACAGACAACGAAAGAAACACTGCGCCCGCATCACGTTGATGCACTTTTGCCTCAAAAGAGAATTATAGTCATCATAATTCAAGATATCGATTTATTTTACAGAAAATTGTTGTATACAGTCGGTATACATGTTTGTTTTTGTGCTTGGTACATGTGGGCAGTATGTTCGCCCTTGCACAATGGCACTCATTGGAGACCCATGGAGACCACTGATGGCTCCACATGGTCAGCATCAGCGAGGTCAAGCTTTTCCTGCAGAAGCCGTCCAGCACGCAGGAGACTCCTCTCCGCTGCGGCTGGGGACCACGGGGTATCTCATGCTGTCCCTCGAATACGGGGGGGCCAGCGACCAGGAGCCACTGAGCAAATGCTAGGGTGAACTTAGAGGAGCTGGATTTGTGGCCGCGGCTCATGTGGATGAACATCCCAAAAGTGACCATTTCATGAAGTTTTTCTGATGGCTTTGGCCTGTAGCAACCTTCATAAGGGGGTCATATCCATGGTTCCTCACGGCATCGGTTGATCATCGAACAAAGCAGTTGCTCCAACTGATCAGTTGTAGCTTTCAAACCACGCAGTGGATCAGTTGGATGAGCAATGCTTACCACTCCACTGAACAACCATGGCCTGGTGCCTAACCACCTCAGGACATGGTCTCCAAAGTGCTCCAATGCGCCACCGAAGAGTCCACCAACCACGACTTGCGTGACAGAGGTGGCACTTCAGAAGCGATGTCACTGACATGTTCTGTGGTAGCATCAGAATTTATTGTGAATTGACATGGTTCATGATGTTTCATTCATAGCGATTGGTCATGATTTTAGATTGTGGATACGGTGGTTTTTCAAAATAGGTGAGGTTCTAAATCATCCAGTTTATGAGCCATTTATGGTAATATACCAACCATTTTTTGGGCGCCCCAATTTTAAGAAACCAGAAACCACCTCATGAAACCAAACATGTGTGATTTGTTTGACCTTTGTGACATGCATCTTGCTATGAAATCCCCGATGTCAAAAGACTTGGCCAAAAAGAATTCCCGAGTTCAGACGGGCCAGTCCCATTTCGGCCGAACGAGCAGGTCTTGTTTACAGTGAAGACCAGCTCTTGTTCCGATTTTTGATTTCACCAATTCACTAAGGTGCCACCAGTGATTTCTCAGGGCACATTTCTTATTCGGATTTAGATTCATTCCACCAAGTCACTAAGGTGGCATGTGACAGGGCACTGTTACTAGTTTGCGTTGATTAGGGGTGGACACCTCATCATTTAGACGATTTGAGACACTCAATCATACAGACTACGGGATCTGAGATACATTCACACTACTTGAGACGATTCCCAGCTCTTACCCTACTGGTCCTCTTTCTTCTTAATTTATTCCCCCTATTGTTGCTTGATCTTGGTGAATGCCACGCCACGGGGAGCTCACCCCTTTGGGGCCTCCAGGCTACATCTACTGGCGCTTGTTGGCCACCAATCCGGAGGCGACGAAAAGTCCCTTGGTGGTGAGCCATGGTGGACGGCTGTAGCGTAGGTGGTCGTACACCACCTGGTGAGTCAGGATCATCAGCTACATCATATTAACGGTCACTAGTTTTCCACCAAGCTGGGGATTCCTGGAAGCCAACCTGCCTTTGAGGCTGTCGGCAAGCAGGATCTCAGCCTATAGCTCGTACGTCAAGTTGCCACCGTCGTGGTTAGATGTGGTTAACCACTACCGCAGGCAATTTCAATCATGATGGATCACGATGCAAGCTTGCTGTATGCTTGCAATGGATGTTTTGCCATGCATCTCAGGAGTCGTGTTGGGAGACAAGCCTTCCATCCGGGACGACTCCCAGTACATTGACAAGATGCTCAGATTGAAGGGATGATGTGTTGGGACACGGAATGGCTGGGTATGACTGTCCAATATTGAAGTCATAACTACAACAGAGTATGACAATAGGGATGATATGGGATGATGATGATGATGATGATGATGATGATGATGATGATGATGATGATGATGAATATCATGACGATGGTACTTGTCATGTACGGTATGTATCCCGCGTAAAACGTGTCACTACACGAAACAAACTGGGGATGTCCGGACATTGATTGGCCAGGCCAATTGAGCTACTTTCTTTTGGACAGCCTCAAATTCATATAAAAGGGAACTAAAAATTGATCGCGTAGGCAGTTTTCATTGGTGAGAAGGAGATGCGTAGGCTTGCGTAGGCATTCTGCGTAGGCAAAGTCGCGTAGTCATTTCGCGTAGGCAACATAATGGTATGCATTTGCAAAACGGAGCTTTGATTGGTCTTGCGTAGGCGCCGCGTAGGCAACCTTTTCACACCTACCATCCGCGTAGGCAAAACCCCTAGTAAAACCAAATTGCGTAGGCACCGCGAAGGCATTTCGCGTTGGTGTCGCTTTTTAAACATCCAAAAAAACCAAGGCTCAATTTTGCTCATAGTTCGGATGCCATTGTTTATATGCCAACCCATGTTTACCTCCAACATTTCGCGGCATAGAGATTTTGGTGATGCTTAAGCATTGCTTCCAACCATTTTGTTTTCAACCGACCAAGACGGACCATGGCAATGTGAAGTGTCAAGGCACTTTGAGGAGAGTGGTACCGGTAGATAAGCATTTGGATAGTTCTTTGTTTCGTGAACCCGGTTGAAATCACCAAAAATGCTTGATCCAAATGAAAATCACAAAGAAAATGGTTTGTCAACCATTTGGATAGTGCTTTGATGAGCCTCAGGGATCCCGAAAATGATTGAAATTGTCAGAGTTTACCGGTGACCAGCTTGCCTCCATCGCATGGGACCTTCTGCAGTTTTTCAGCCATCCACTCAGCTCTGAAGCCGCCAGCAGTCGCACGTGTTGTTGGCCGGTGATTCTACCACAATGGGAGATCTGGCTGACAACAAACTGCGCAGATGGTAAACCATCAGCTATGGCCATAGCAAGTTATTTGGATCCTGGTGCACATTGTTGCCCATTGACACGTTGGCAAATAGTGTACTCGGTACAAACGGTGGCATCAAGCAATGTTGATCATTATAAATTGCTCACTATGTTCTACCATGAATCAGCTGCATGTTGAGTTTTATCACCAGAGACATCCCTAAATCAGATAATCATTGTCAGAGTCGTTTCAACGCTATTGACCGTTGTCATTCATCATCAACCGTAATCAGTTCCTCTTCATATCTATCAAATCATTATCAACTGCTGATTATCAGTTTTCAGTCATCTTGAAACATATTTACAAGGCCATTATGAACCAAAGTTCTCAATTATCAACCAAAAATGGTATACAAATCATTCACTCAAATTGCGAACCATTTAGTATACCCTATGCTTCCAGTTACCAGCCAATAGTAAGTAACCAGCTGGTTTATACCAGCTAGTTGTAACTGGGGTTGGCTAACAGCCCCTATTTCATGGAAGCCTGGAAGCATGGGGATAGTTAACCAAAAGAGATCTCATCATTTCCTTATCCAAAACCTATGGTTTCTGTACTACTATTTCAAAGGGTATATAACTGTAGCTATAGTCAATAATCAATACCTTTGTCAGACCAATTGCGCAACCAACAAAATCCGACTGGATGGACACCAACTTGATGCAATGACACATAAAACATCCCGTAGACAAAAACGATGACCAAAAATACTGGTGGTTTCTCAAGCCAGTTTGGGGACCCTCCAATATCTCCAATTTGTGGTTGGTTTATTACTAAAAACGGTTAGTAAAACTTTGATGATAACTGGGGGTACCCCTATTTTGAAACCACCAAGAAGTTCGGTAAGTAGTGCCATACCCACATCGCAATCTACAGTACCGATCAAAAAGTGACAGCATGCTGTTTCTGCTTTGTCATTGCTGGTTTATGTCAGGAACTTACTTGAGAAGTTGTCCACCGAGCTGTCTCTGATGAGTACCCAGGAGCAATGGTGTGGATGCGGAACGATGCTGAAGACCAAGATAGAGCAAAAAGTGGTCGTAGTAGTCTAAGCGATAATAGTAGCAGAAGTAGTGGTAGTAGTGGTAGTAATTAGTTGTAGAAGTAGTAGCAGTAGAAGTAGCTGCGGTCGTTGTGGTACTGGTAGTCGTTGAGTACGACATGGATGTCGCCCACGAGTCAATGCCAAGTATCACCAAATTGGGCAGTGGAACATCCCAACCGGTCACCATGTGTGTTGTTCGGGGCCTTGGGAGGACCTTTTGTAGTTCCATAGATAACTCTTTCAGTACCAATGTCAAGCTGCGCATGGTCACAGCCGTGATTGTTATGTGATGTTATATGCCTATGGGTCAATATTAATCAACCAATTTTCTACGGATAACAACCAACCATAAAAGGGAAAACAATGGTTAATGATGGGGAACCAGGGGTACGGGGTTTTGACCCACGGCCATATGTCTGTATTTATTATATTTATTTAATCAGACATGAGACCAGATTCGAGGTGTGTTGGTTGGTTGCAAACGCAGCAGCCACTTTTCTTCGAGGGATATCAAAGAAGAAAGGAGGCATGCCTTGATCCAAAATCCTGACCAATGCACCGACATGCAATCAGGCAAGCAGTTTGACATCAATTGTTCGTATATGGCTATGGATCAATATTAACCAACCAACTAATTGGGGATCATCACTATTGGCTAAATGGTAGGGGAACTAGGGGTACAGGGTTTTGACCCACTGCGATATATGCAACAAACCCCAGAGACATGCTGACAGCATTTCTTTTGCCACATCGAGCTGTGAACCCAGGCAGCGTCTATCACAAGTACGCCGATGAATTCGTTCCCTGGACAGCACTCTGGGACGATTCTGCTGTCAGCTTCCCCTGTAGAGCACAGCTTCAAACATCCGCTGGTTAGCGCCAGCTGGATGCCTTGTTGGGGACGATGCACCAGAAGTTGCTTGGGATGACTTGCTGAGATGGTGTCGTTAAAGACATGGAAGATCCTTGTCATAGCAACCTTGTGATACATCGATACAAATTCCTATGTTGGTTGGCTATCGATGGTAGCATTCCTTGCATCATAATCGTTGGTATGATACAAATTCATAGCAACCTTGCTGTGGTTATTATGCTTCAAAGGGTATGCGCAGCAGACTTCCATGGCTCAAAGGTCCTGGTTGCCTGGCTCTGCATGGTTTTAAGATCTTTCAGCAAGGCACTGTCCTGACGAAGCCCATGACCTGACCGTCATCAGCAATCAGCGACGCGATCCAAGGAAGTCGACCTGCATATTAGCTGGTTATTTCCCATCATCATGACTATCATCGGCGCCATGATTGGCCACCATTTGCCATCTTTAACCAACCCTCAATCAACCGATTCACCCACCAACCAATCAACAAACCAAACAACCAAAAATCAACCAACCAATTCACACACCAATCAACCCCTCAACCCACCAACCAACCCACCACCCTTGGCCCCTTCTCCCATCCATGGCCACCCCCAGGTGACGCGCTTGACCCTGACCTCCAGCGGCCCGGAGCGCCCCCCCGACGAGGACGAGGAGGACGACCGCCAGGACCGGCGCCGCGAAGTGCTCGAGGAGTTGGAGCGTGCCTCGGTGACGAGGCCCATCTTGCTGGTCGTGAAGTGATTTTTAAAGGGATTTTTTTTTTAAGGTTTTTTTTTTTTTGACAAAGGGAAAAATTTTTTTTGACAATGCAACGACCGGCAATGGCGTAGCAACGAGCCTAGTTAGGGATGGCCTCATTGCTGGTTTTGACTTCTAGGTAAGAATGAGGCCATCCCTACGTTAACTATAGAACACAACTATGATATGGTGGTGGTGAAGTCTAGGGAGTAAGTAACAATGCTAGGTGGACATCTTGGGATGATGATGGTGATGGTGGTGGTGATGATGATGATGGTGGTGATGCAATTTCAAAGTGGTGAATTAGAATTAGAACAATACTAGGCAGTAAGAATGTTGCTAATTAACAATAGCTAATTTACCTATACTTAGAGCAATTGTTAAAACTAGCCAGTGAGTGCTAAGTAACAGTACGCGTGGGACACCTAGGGATGATGACCGTGATTATGGTGGTGATGAGGATGATGGCGATGATGATGATGATGATGATGATGATGATGATGATGATGATGATGATGATGATGATGATGATGATGATGATGATGCTGATGCTGATGGAATTTACCTATACTTAGAGCAATTGTTAAAACTAGCCAGTGAGTGCTAAGTAACAGTACGCGTGGGACACCTAGGGATGATGACGATGATGATGGTGGTGATGATGATGATGATGATGATGATGATGATGATGATGATGATGATGATGATGATGATGATGCTGATGCTGATGGTGATGATGTGGTTGTTGTTGTTGTTGTTGTTGTTGTTGTTTGTTGTTGTTGTTGTTGTTGTTGTTGTTGTTGTTGTTGTTGTCAAGTGGTTCGACAGCAACGAACTGACCTAGGTGAACACAAGTTTGTTGGAACTAGTTGTCTATCACAAGCATGACAAGAATCATCCAGCCAATGTGACTTGTTAGCTGCATTACGATCATCATGCTCATGATAGTGGATTAATTCATAGAAGCTAGGACCGCAGTGCTGCAGCAGGTGGAATATTTCCTGACAGAAGTTAGCCGCAAGCATGGAATACCCCCATACCAAAGTGGATCTCAAGTTCTTGGCAGCTTGCAATTTGAACTGTTTTATGTGGCTTCAGCCGTAGGATGATCATCACCTTCGGTTGATTAAGAACCAGGAGTGATGAGAAGTCATGAAGATCCTGCTGTTGGTGGACCAAGCTAGCAAGATCTGATAAGGTAGCCGTCGGCTCAATTATAACTGTTTGTTATCTACATGAGCAACCGACAAAATTAGGTATGAATACTTTAGTATTCGTCCGGTCTTGGGGTTTTCAGAATGTGTTCAAAACCTGCATAACCGATAGGGGCCCACCCACTAACCGGAGAAGGTGAGCAAGGAATTTAGAACACTGTTGAGTCAGCATCCCAGTCACACTCACCCCGCCTGACGTACCCTGAGCATGCTTTAGCCTGACGTACCCTGAGCTGTAGCCGTTACGTGTAGGTCCACTGCATAAGAAAACAATTACAACTTGTAGAAGAAAAGGAAAACGCGAAACGCGCATAACCGATAGGGGCCCACCCAGATTACTGATGACCTTGCGGTTTAGACCTAATTTCGTCCGGCACTCACATGCATTTACCGCATGATTAGATTCGGGGTTCGGTCCCATGATTTGATGCATGGTTATGGAACGCATATGCATAAATGCAGTGTGGAAGTATATTGAAAGGTTTGTGCTGTCTAGGTAGTTCAAGATGGATATAACAACTGGCCCCATTTGATAAGAAAGAATAAGACTGTACATACTCGTGTTGCATGGCTGCTTTAGTGCTTTTGGACTCAAAAACCCTTGCAACCCAACACCCAGTGCAGGCTTTCCCCTTTTTTTTTTCAAGTCCAGTGCTACCATGTCACTGGCATACCTGTTGATACCTGTTGATAGCTTGGCGAGATAGGGATCTCCCTACACAGAGACCTGTTGCTTGCACCCTGACGCCTCTGATAGATCAACAATTTGTTATACCTGAATCCTGAGACCTAATGATGCCTCTTGATACTTAAGGTTGGTACGTGATACTTCTTGTGGGTATCTTAAGTATCTAGTTAACAGGTTGTTATGCCTATTGATACTACTTAACATAGGTTTAACAACAGAGATTCCACTAGAAAGTATTTTTTATTTGTTGTTAAGTATTTTCTAGTTAACAGGTTGTAGATTGCAACCTGTCAGGAATAGATACCTGTTAGGTTCTTATACCTATTGATACTACTTGGGTATCAATAGGTCTCAGGAATTGCTACGTGTGAGCGAGAGTCAAATCTACAGAAAGCAGGTGGCAGGTGGGCTGTACAGATTGCGCATCGCCCAGGTGGTCCTGGTGCCAGCAACGGAACGAGTGGCCGGGCAAGATGAACCCGGGGGCGATTTGTTCTGCGGTGGTAATGGTAGATTCATAAATGTTATGTTTTTTTGAATGGTTAATTGATGATATACTGGTGAATGATGGGGATAATAAGAAACCATAATGGTTGATGATGGCTATTGTTGGCAGATCTATATGGATAAACCGCCAGTAAATAGCTTGGGATTAACCCTCAAAATGCTTGGTCTATCTAATATGGATCTAACAGTACCAGGGAGGGATAGCACGTAGTCAATGACAGGACTCTTCGGGCGGTTCCCAGTTTGACTTATGGATGTTCGAGTTGCTGTTGGCATGCTGGTTTTGCTCGTTTACATGTTACGTTTCTACATTATGTGTGGGTCGGTCTCATGAATGGGTTTGTATGATGAATGAGTACTGTAGTCATACATAAATCCTTGAATAATTAAACCATGCGTGCTAGATCAGATTATTTGACCATCACATTTTCCTTGAACCACGTTTGTTGATGTCTATCAGAAAGGCCAATGCAACTATGGCCATACTAGTTACACCAATTCATAGTTACTAGGTCTGAAAGTCACAGTCATAGTGATACCGTTATACCACTTCATACTTATTCTGACAGTTATACTACTTCATAGTTATACTACTTCATGATACAGTTATACCACTTCATAGTTGTACCACTTCATAGTTTATTCCCTATAGTTCTACCACAATGCCAGCCTAGCTGTAATAATCCCCCGTGAATAAAGTACGCCCAAAATTTTGGGCAAGCACATTTGGTGGAAAAATATCCTGAACCCTGTCTTAATTGTTTCAAATGATCTTTAACAGTTTGGCAATTCATTTAGCAATACTAAACTCAAGATCCAGATGTTGGATGTCTGAAAAAGTTCTCACCCTCAATTGCTCAATTCCTAACTTAAAACCCTATCCGGAAATTTAAAAAATCAATCTCACAAAGGGGGTAGCCTTGAAGCCTGAGCCCTCTGAATAAAATGTTTGTTTTAACCCCCCTAAATAAAGTATCTTCATCTGATGGTCTCTTTTTTTGAAATTATCTTTAACAATTAGGCAATTCATTCAGCAGTACTAAAATCTCTTCTGAATTCCCTGCCAACTGAATTGCTTATTCGTCAATTTAAAACAATTAGGACCCCTCCAGATGGTTTTTTCTACGTGTATTTAGGGGGTAATGAAAGATTAATTTGCAGGCAGTCATTATCACTATAGCTATACCAATTAATTATATATATTTATAACTATATCTCAATTATCATAGTGATTTATAACTATCATGATATATACGTTTACTCCTCGTTATATAGCAAAACATATACATATATATATATATATCCATAGTAACCTGACGAGTGATTAATACCACAGTTATACCAATTATACCACATGGCATCAGGAAGTTATACCAATTATACCACATAACGAGTGATTTACCTCCCTAGTAGTTACAGTCCAGTTATTCCACTTCGTAGTTACTAGGTCTGAAAGTCATAGTTCTACCATATTCCCTATAGTTATACCACTTTCCTATATGGTATCCAGTTATACCACATATTTCCACAGGATATCACTATAGATCCACTATGGATCACTATAACTATACCTGGATCTAAGTTCCATATTCCCAATATAGTTATATACCATAGTGGAGTATAGTTATCCAGGTATAGTTTCTAATATAGTTTTCTATGTGGATAGTATACCCAACTATAACCATACCATATAGTTATATCACTTTCCTATATAATATCCAGTTATACCACATATATTCCCTATAGTTATACCACTTATATAGTATCACAGTATCACTATAGTTATTATAGCCATAGTTACACCACTTATCATATTTATTCCCAATAGTTATCTCACTTTCCAATATAATATCCAGTTATACCATATAATATCCAGTTACACCATATTTACACCATATTTAGACCATATTTATACCATAAAATATCCTGTTATAACCATATTTATATCATATAGTTATATCATGTTTATACCATATATATATATATATAGTTATAGTTATATCCATAGTTATACCATGTTTACACCATAGTTATATCCAACATAATATCCAGTTATACCATATATATGCCCTATAGTTCTACCATAGTTATATGGTGGTTTCTCAAAATAGGGAGCCCAAAAAATGGTTGGTTTATTACTATAAATGACTATGAATGGATGATTGGGGGGTACCCCTATTCTGAGAAACACCTATATCATAGATATCCACAGTTCTATCCATGAGATCCTGAGGCGGTGGCCTCGACCTCCTGGACCTGGGCGGCGTGGGCGACGACTCCCCGGGCCGCTCTGCTGCTCTCGCCGCGCCGCCCAAGGTGCAGGTGCTGCCGTCCACGTGCCGCGACGTAACGCACCGCCATGGCGGGCCACCGTGGGTCATGGGAGTAGCTGTGGTGGTTAGATATGGTGGGTATAACGCTATGGTCGTTAGATATGGTTCGTAGCTATGATGGTTAGTGGGTATAGCTGTGATGTAATTAATTGGTTGGTATAGTATGATGGTTAGTAGCTATGATTGTTCGATATGGTGAGTTTGGTGGTTTAACCTGTCATGTTTGTATGTTTTGATATGTGTTTGTTATGATTTTTGATTGGTGGTGGTTGATGGTTGATGGTGATGCGTGATGAATGGTGAGTGGTTGATTGGTGGTTATTGAACGGTTGGTGAATTACTCATAGCATTTGATTGATGCACAGTAATACTGGTGAATTCAGGGTGTTGATAAGTGGGTTTTGCACAAACTGTTTGCCCCAGATTCTTGCTCAGACCCCCCTTGGAGCTCGTCAAAATTGTAGAACCATCAGATCAACCATCCCCGAGTCAGTTTTCCAGACTCTTGCAGATCCTACTGATTGAACTTATTGGGATGAACAGCTCGAGGGTGCCTCCTTAGTTGTTGGCCCATGCGTGCCCAGGCAAGCTGGACAACATGGTCAGTCGGGCTTTGCCGTTTCCGCCGTCTTTGCCAGACAACGAGGCTGGCAGTGCTGGCAGGAGCTGGGAGGAGCCGCGGGTTCCACCATGGGAGGAAGTCTGCTGGAGAGAGGTTCACATTGCAATGTTCGGTATATGATGATCATGTCGATATCTGGTAGCATTGTATGTTCATTGGTAGCATTATATCACATTACGGTGCATGTTGATATGGCCATGGGTCAATATGAACCAACCAATAATGGGGGGGTAATAACCAACAATAAGTGGGAAAACAATGCTTAATGATGGGGAACCAGGGGTACAGGGTTTTGACCCACTGCCACGTGATCATGATCTGTATCTCGCTGCCACTCTTGATGCTACGACCGCTCTCAGCCCTTTGCAAGGTACGCCCACCTTGATGATGACCTTCAGCAACAACAGCGCTGGTCCTCTCAGTGGATTTGCCATCCAGGCACGGGGCATGGGTACTTGCAGTAGCAGCAATTGGACCGGGACAGGCTGTAGCACCAGAGGCAGTAGCTGTATACAGTAGTTGTGGTTCTTGCTGTTGTCGTCTCAGTTGTAACAATAGTACCAACATGAAAATTAAGCACCAATGATAGCAACCAACAACAATTACCCCACGAAATGGACGGCTTCTTGATACATATTCATACCACACTCTTGGATTGGGCTACAGATACCCAGGTTTTTTTGCAGTGTACTGCCCATCTATAGATGCCTATATTCCGTCAAACGTCTCAAGCCGTTTCAACCCGGTTGGTGGTTTCGAACATGTTTGATTTTCCCTACCTAGTAATCATTAACAACTGGTTGGTTGACTTGCGCATATTTTTGATAGGGTCAACCACCAACCAGCAACATGTTCCACCCTTCCGCGGTAGTGGCTGAGGTGAACAAGAATCCCTTTGGCTTCGCGCCAAAGGAGCAGTTGGTGTGTCCAGAGATTCAGCCCGGCTCCTCTGCCGAGGTGCCACGCTGGGGCTGCTGGGCCAGTGATGGCATGTCAGTTCCAGCTACAGTGCTGTGGGTCAAGCTATACCTGTGAAAACCTGCCATTTTTGGGTTGTTTTTTTCAAAACAATCCAATGATATTGCATATACAGTGTGCGCGTTGGTGATTGTAAACCACCCGTTGGACCAGTTGTGGATAATATTGATGGTATTGGTATCATTTATATCAATTGTCCAAGCATCATGTGGTAAATCTATGATCACTCTGGTTGGATGATGTTGGATGTTGGACCGTTGGATGATTTAAGCATCATGTTTTCTAATCCTGGCATGCTGGCCAATCAGACAAACTATACTCGCAAAATGTGAATTGTGCAGGCAACAGCGTTGGTTTCGCTCGAACAACTCATGGGTGGGAAACGGGTGACTAGGTTTTTTGAAACCTCAAATCACTGATTGCCAGATCCAGCCAACCCTAAAAATGCCTCAGAACAAGTCAGCAAGCCTCCAATCAAACAGGATTGATCACTTGCTTGGGCTTGGTGGTGCTTGGTGGATCAGTCATAGCACCTTGAAGTAGTCAGCACCATTGGCAGCAATTACGGTACTCGAGCATGTTTTTGATGCTTTGATTTCAATGAGGAAGAAGGGAATCGACGCGGCGTTTGTCTTCAGCTGTACCCATACTTACAAGTGCAAGCATTCGGGGAAAGGCAAGAATGGATACGCATGGGGAGCGAGACGCTGCGAAGTCTGTTATCAGAGGCAGACACTCGCCTTCGACCTTACGGTACTCGAGCATGTTTTTGATGCTTTGATTTCGATGAGGAAGAAGGGAATCGACGCGGCGTTTGTCTTCAGCTGTACCCATACTTACATGAGCGGGAGTGGGTGCAAATGCATGTTCAGCAACGTGAACAGTTCGGGCTATGACATCACGTTCTTGAACGACTTGTGTGATGTTGTGTTGAAAACAAACTTCGGGTTCATCCGGAGTACGTTCAACTCACAGCTCATGCGAGACGAGAAGGAACATGAAATGTCATGGTTTGACATTGAGCCGTGGCCTACAACCGATGAAAGACCACCAGCCACATGGAAGCACGATGACACCTACGAGGGTGATAGTTGGTGGCAGGGAAACAGGTCCTCGTGGAGTGATACCAGACGCGATAACAGAAACAAAGCAACGGAAGCTTGGAACGGGAACTCCAGTAATCACTGGGACAACCGGAAAGAGTGGTACGGCGCTTGGGAATCAAAGTCGTGGAGGTAAAAGAGGATAAGCTGTTTAAATAATCTAATTTTAGGCAATTTAAAAAATGAAGAAATACTTATATCATTTTATAATTAAATAAAATAATACCGAGGCACACAGTGCCAAAAAACACACCGGCATAAAAAAGATTAACTAGTTTTAACGAAGGTTAACATCGATATGTTTTACGCAACTTCTTCCGATGAAGAATCAGAAGTAGAAACCGAAAAAACCGTGGCTTTAAAAAGACACTAAAGATTGCAATTGATGAAAATAAGAGATTACAAGATAAAATAAACTGTTTAGAGAGAGAATTGGAACATATAAAAAATGAGAAAAGATTCCCGTATGAATATGATATATGGGAAAAAAGTTTCATAAACCAGGTGATGAATACGAGGTTATTGCCATAAAATTAAAGGAATGGGAAAGAGGAATGATTAATTGGCACACTGGCAAGTTATGTTGTACAAAAAGATATAGCGAATGTAAAGAATGCTTTGATTCTAAAGAGTTGTGTTTTAAGAATTTTTACTAATTTCGGAAAAGTTTAAGTTGATAGCTATGAACAGCAAAAGGTTTGAATCTTTTCATTATGGGTGTTTGGAATTCTTTTATAAAAAGGAAAAAGACGATTATATTTTAATGTGTAAAACAGCTTGTAATAAGATTATGATAGTATGTCCAGACGAGATTCAAAGTATTATACAAAAGAGAGATGAGTGGAAGATTTCAATAATGAATAATTTTATTTTGTTATTTAAT
Organism: Symbiodinium kawagutii; assembly: GCA_009767595.1. Taxonomy (NCBI): domain Eukaryota; class Dinophyceae; order Suessiales; family Symbiodiniaceae; genus Symbiodinium; species Symbiodinium kawagutii. Next base: position 407,327 of record VSDK01000567.1, on the reverse strand, counting down.
ATTTTTAATCACATTAATTATATTTTCAATAAAATTATCAAGTGTAAATATATTTTTATCCATTTCATTTAAATATTTTTCTGTTCTTTTATTTTATCAGAAAACCTTTTTATGATTAATTGTTTTTTTTAAATCATTAATATCTTTAAAATAAAATGGATAGTCATCTCCTAAATGTTCTACTATAGCCGGGTGTTTAACTGTTAATAAAGGGGTATTACGTGCAATACATTCTAAAACAGGATTATTGGCAGAATTATTAAATACATTTAATAAAATAACATTTTTTGATAATAATTCATCATACTCATCATTAGATAAATTTAACTTTATATCTACAGATTTATCATTTAAATAATCATTGTATTTTTCATCTTTCACATATATTTTACAAAACATTTCTTTCCAAGATTTACCACCGGGTAACCATATTTTATTAAATTTTGCTTTTATATTATAAATTGTATTTTGCTTTCTCATCCAAAAACCTATTTGAACAATTGATTTATTTTCATTGTTGAAATAATTATTATAAGTAATTTTTTTACAATTAAAATCTGTTGGATGATATATTGTTTCTACATGTACATTAGTAATATTTTTTCATACAATATTTTATTTACATATAGTTTTAACCAATTACGTAAAACTAGTAAACACAAACATTTATCTAATGATTTAATAGAGTTTTGATTTTTACAAACATATGAAAAATTTTCACAAGAATTATAATTCATTTCTTTAACGAATTCTGGATAATGTATAATACCAATTCATTTTTTAGTAATTGTTTCGTAATTATTTTTTCAAAAGATTATCAATAATTTGTCTTTTCATAAATTTAAATTCATTATATTCTGGATACCATTTTATAACATGTTTAAAATTATTCATCATTATTTACAAATATATCATTTTTATTTTCATCATCTTTATAGTAATATGCATCTTTATTAATAAATATATTTTTTTCATTATTACAAATTTTATTTTTAGGCAATTGGAGCCATGGGTTAAAATACTTATCTACAAAATCTCTTATACCTATGTCATAATTAGTATTTTTAAAAACTTCATTAATAAGATTGTCCCATCCAACCCTATGAGTGATAACATGATCGTAATTAATATTTTTTAATTTCATATGATAGTTTATATAGAATAAAACTTTAAAAAAATGAAAATAATATATTATATCTTACACTTTATAAAAAAATATTACCGTAGCCATTTTGGCTCAAGCAAGCCTGAAAAGCAAAGCTTCGTTCGTTGTCGCATTCGCCTTCTCTTGCTTCCTAGCAAGTATGAACCGTGTGTTCGATTTCGAGCGTCCTGTGTGTACTGGTGTGGTGGATATTCCTTCCCGGGACTTGAAGCCAACAGTTGAAGCTCCTCGCATTGCAGCACCCGCTGCGCCTTATGTGCAGGAGTTCGTCCGTTTTCCTCCGGGTCTCTCATCGCCCGTAATTTTTCCTTTGCTGGAAGATTACAAGGTCCGTGACTCAACCGGCATTCCGTTGAGGAACTTCGAGTTTGCTGACAACACTCAAGTCGATCACGAGAGGCGACTCTGTATTTCGAACTTGAAGCCGGCATATGCTCCGCGGGATATGTTCTGGAGAGTGGATGGAGAATTTGCCCGAAATCTTCGGATGGAGCTCGCTCTCCACCGCGAGGAGGAGGAAATTGAGTTTGTATGCTTCAGGGGATGCCCCTCTGCCCCGAGCTTCAAACAGGACGAGGAAATGGCTACGAAATTGGAGAAAAGCTTGGTGCGCACTGAGGGCGAAAGTCCTTTCCCAGTTCTCCACCGGTTGTAAGCGGGCACAGAGGGAGACCAAATCAGTGGGAAAATCTGGGTGTTTTTATTCGGTTGTCTAAGCCGATTTCGATCGGCTCTGATATATCGGGGTTTTTATTGATTTCCTTACTGGTTTGGTCTTTTAAAACCATATCAGTAAAAAAAATGATATTTATATATTATGTAAAGAATTATTATAATAATATAGTGGCGTTCTTTTTAGAGCGTGTTATATTATTTTCGCCATTATTTAAATAATGTTTTATTATATACTTGACGAATATGAATAACACTAGCTTTAATGTTTTAGGTAATCACACTTAAGGTGTTGTTGTTAAAATTCTATGTTTGACCGATTACCTAAAAAAAATATTTGTGCGTGCAATATGCCCAAATTAAGCTGAGTCAGCTTTTTCTCATGAATTCCGGTGGTTTTCATTTGAGATTTTCTTCTATTAGCACTCACTGGCAGCAGCTCAGGTGGCAGTTGCCATGGCGCCTGGACAGTTGCCAAGTAACACACCACCCAGCTCGCCGCTGATGTTGCAGGTGCCCGGGACGGGACAGGTGCTGAGTGGTTTGGGGCAGTTGGCAACTCGAAAAACACCAGCAACTGAAGTGATAGAAACAGGTTGACCTTTACCCACCAGATTCATAGCTCATGGTTTCCTGTAACCAGCTACAGAAGCAATCCCGAAAAGGTGTGTGGGACACATTTTGCAAGCAAAGACCACGTACCAACAACAGCATGGTGTCCATGGCCGTGGTGGTACCTACTGACAATCCAACAATAGCTATTAATGCGGAAGGTGCCATTCTTTGGTGGCACACTATTTATGAACATGAAGGTTATCAAGAAGATTGTATTCATCAGTACGTGTATGCTGTTGTGATTATCAACGGAAGTGATGATAGTGATGATTGATGATGGTCCATAATAAAGTAATGGTTGATAAAGGCTCATTGGTGATTGATCAACAACCATGAGCCCTTGGTTGGTATTGGGCAAGTTGTTTAATGTTGAGTCAATTTTGTAATATTGGGTCATTATGAACTTACTATTTGGTGGTTTCCCGAAATAGGGTACCCCCGAATCATCCACTAGTAGCTATTTATAGCAATAAACCAACCATTTTGGGGGATCCCTATTTTGAGAAACCACCAATTGATGAATCTTGGTCAAACAATTGTAGAATTTCAATGGTCGTCATCAATACATGGGGGTAGCGCTTGTCTTCATTGGATTTCCGACGGTCTAAAAACATGACCTTTGCGGGCTACGACTGGCAGGTTGATACGTAGAAGGCCCCATCATGCCCCATGCCATGGCTCACCTATTGATCCTCCACTACCGTACGTCCTATCATCACCATTGTGACGCCCCCATGCTGGAACTTGGTCGCTTAAGCCGTTGAATTCAATAGTGATTTATGCGAGCGACTGCTATCCCAGTCCAATTTGGCAATAACTGGTTGCTTATTTTTCCACACTCAACCATCATTCCTGTTCATCTATACATGGTGCATTTTCCATTGTTATACATTATAGGTTGTTTTACCAAAGGGTAACCACAATTACCGCTTATCATATCAGCCATCATTCACCATCAATGTCCCTTTACCAGCCTCAACCATTCCTAATGCTTCCAGTTACCATACAATGGTGGGTAACCAGATGGTTTCTACCAGCTTTTTGAAACTGGGGTTGGTCAACTAATATTATAGGTTGATAACTGGAAGGGTAGGGAACGATGAAGTTCGGATCTGGCACTGAACCAGCATTCACCACATCAATTTCCCTGTACCTTCCTTACCCATGATGAAGCTCCCTGGGTCCCCCAGGTGGCAGTGGGTCAAAACCTTTACTCCCCCTGGTTCCCCTATCATTAACCATTGTTTTTCCTACAGGTTTGTCGGTGATTGTCTCCATGAAATTGGTTGGCTAGCTGCTTGACCCATAGCCATAGCTGGTATATATCCCTTAAAATTTGCAGTTATCATCCCCTAGCATTAACCAGCTAAACCAGCTACTATTGGTTAGCTAACAGCTTGACCCATAGCCATATATAACTGTATATACATATAGCTGGTATATCCCCTATGAAATTGTTGCTTATTATAGCTGGTATATCCCAGGTATATCCCATTGGATTTTTCCAGGTGGCCTAACTGCTTGATCCCCTAGTATGAACCATTAAGCAGCTAGTTGGTTGGTTGGTTAACTGCTTGACCCATAGCCAGGTTGCCATCAAAACCTCCCTGATAATTGTTAGTTATCATTTTCTATTATTAACCATTAACCAGCTAGTTAACCATTGGCCCCCAGGTATCAAAACCTCCCTGGATCCCATTGGGGATCCCCCCAGGTGGCCATCAAAACCTCCCAGGTTGTCCCTATTGTTGTTGGTTGTTATCCCCTTATTATTAACCATTAACCAGCTATTATCACCATGCATGGGATCCCCCCAGGTGGCCATCAAGACCTCCCTGGACATCTTCTACTTCCACGTGCAGTTCGACCTCAGCACCGTTCTGGTGGAGAACGCCGCGCTGAGTCGCGACGAGTTCACGGCCATTTGGCAACGCGTCGGTGAGGCGCAACAGAGCCTTGAAGCAGCCGCCCAAGGCGGCGCCGCTGGGGGTATCGACCATGGCGAGCGCCAGGTCAAGCAGTGGGTCCAACCAATAACATGTTGAAGCCTAGCTGGTTTAGCTGGTTAATCATGGTTAATATATAATGATGGTTAATAATGGTTAATAATCACCAACTAATGAGAAATGATTACCAACTAGCTGGTTTAGCTGGTTAATGATAGGGGATTTTCGCACTTTCGCTCTGGATACCAACGCTGGCTATGTACATGCCCGGCCTAGGCGTGACATGAACAAAATGATAGGATGCAAAGATGATCTTGAGCGACTGAAAATGACAATGAGCGAATGATACCCATAACTGAAAATTGTCGGGGATATATACCAACTACTAGCCGTTCACCAACCAATAGTGGGGGATGATAAGCAATAGGGTGAATCATTTCAACTGTATTAGTTGGTTTCGACCTAGCCAGTTCGGGGACTCCAAAAATGCTTGGTTTACGACGAGGTTTGATAATTGAGGGGTACCCCTGTTTGGAGAATCTCGATACCATTGATCATAGTATTATTATGTATAACGAACTAATGATCATTGATCATTGTCAACTGTAATAGTAATATGGAACAAAGTATTGTAATGATGAGAATGGTAGTACTATGAGAGTCAATCATATAAGTATCAGTGATACTGTATCACCCCTATACGGAGAGGAATTAGTATTCATTTTATTGTTCTTGCTAGCTTGTTAGCAAGGGGATATACCCTGGGTCAAACCAGCAGTTTGATGTGGAGAACCGCTATTTTGGGATGGCTTTACTTTCGATGATTGAAGGTGATTCTGTACAGTATGTGGAGGTAGTTGGTATGTGTAGGTAGGTGTAAGTATCAGTTTCGAAATCTTGAGTTGACTCGTCTGGGATAGTTGACTAGGAGTCGACTCGGTTGCGTAACTGCACCTATCATTTTGTATCATTGTGAGCCAATGCACACTGGATTTACCTGTCCGAGAATTCCCGTTTCCCTGCTGTTTCTTTGGATTGATGGCTCAAAACTTCGCTCCAATCTACAGGTCAGGGTTTAGTTTGGTCACAGACACGCAGTTTATTTCTGTAAGTAGCGACGCGATCATAAATAGAAAGTATCACAGTATCACAGCATATACGGATTATTTGCGTTGAACAAATCTCACTATCCCCGACTCAACAATCAGCCGCTTGGCCAGAGGGCCATCCCAGGAAAGTTGCGATGATTTCCATGGACAGACCACAAGATGCAGACGCTAGGCCCGTTTTGAGGTTGTCAGGCGGTGCTTGTGTCGCTCGCTGCGATTGTTGATGATGCAGGCTATGATGACTTTGTGATCATAGTAAGGCTAGTGATGATGATGATGATGATGGATGATGATGATGATGATGATGATGATGATGATGATGATGATGATGATGATGATGATGATGATGATGATGATCGTGATGATGATGATGATGATGATGATGATGACGACGATGATGATGATGATGGTGAGGATGATCATTCAACCTTTCTTGGGGTTATATCACTGCTTTTACAAATCCGTTTTGAGACAAGAAGATCCCGTTACCCGTTGTTTTTCTTTCATTCCCAAACGCGATGCTCAATATCCTGGCAGTTGGTGAGCGATGCCAGGAGCCATCCCGTTAAGGGGGAGCGAGGCCAGGAGCTACCAGGGGTGTTCTAAACATATTGGTAGTATCAAACATCAATTCTTGTGCATGTCAATTTTTGACCTCGGATGGGTCATCAAAGCCCACGAGGCACGGGTCCAGGGCAGCAGAACACATCCTTCGAAGGAGTTGTGCTCCGTAATCAGTCACATCAAGCCATGGTAGACCTCAAAGTTATATATATTGATCAAGTTGCCGGAGGTTTGTTGAGTAACGCCAGCTAACATTTGATGATTTGAATTTTGGAATGCACATCTGCAACAATGTGTGCTTAAGTTGTGGGTGATACTGGGTTTTTTGATACACTAAATGTCTACAATCTTTACATATTGCACCCACGTTTATTGGTTGCTATGGTCATAGCCCAACATCAACCAGCCAGTGAAATAGGATTTCACTTGTGAGGGCTGCTCGAAGCTCACATTTGTGACCTAAGGAGACCGTCAAAAGCCGCATGGCCAATGACAACATCTGCTACGTGGCGCAGCGACAGCTGGAAGATGCGTGGCATGAAACTGCTGGCTGTTGGAGATCTGCCTTGCGATGAAGCATCCATCAGTGAATTTAGTTCTGTGTGGATGGTCCGGTTGGATACAGTTGGTCAGGCTAGTTCACGGTGCCAATGGTTGAGTCCCAATGTGCTTTCACCTTTGGATGACTTGCACTGGCTCAGTGCGGCTATCAAATGTGACCATCACCAGAATGGCCCCATGTAGCTGCTGGTTTCCGGCTGACCTTGGTAGCCCGGTAGCAATGACGGAAGTGACACCAAAGAAGTGCTTGTTCAGGAAGGAACTTGGCCGGTCCAAATGACTTATGGTTATGTGAGCTCCGCCATATCTTCATTCCAACATTGATCCCTTCCAGTGCAAGCATTGGCTTGGCACGGTGCTGAGGATGGCTCGGTGGCGATGTATACCTCTGCGCAGACCAGCAACAACTGCACCATCTTAGCAGAGGTCACAGTGAGCCCCGGGGACCGCAGTCTGAAGGTGGCCATCAGAACGGAGACTCAGGCGCGAACACCGGTGCGCTTGGGATGGGGATGGTCATGGAGGATGTTGGATTCTTGCAAACCAGTCTACCTAGTGAAAACCAGTATCATTCAACATGAATCCCAGAAAGCCCGAGATATCGCTTGAAAAAAATGTTTGCACAAGATGTTGTTGCACGGACCTTTCAAGCTGGAAAAAACAATTTCACTGGGTGCCAACAAGACTTTCCATGATGAACTAATTGTGCTTTGAAGACATCATATAAACCTGGGTTTGTCATCCAGCAGTTCGCTTGAAGAGTCAGAAGTCTTGAAGCCATCAGAGTTTCCTTGATAAATCGACCGTCTATTTTTATGAGATTTTTTGCCAGTCAAACATTGGACATTGCAAATTTATTTTATTTTCATTTTTTTTTCATTTTATTTTCATTTGGATTTTCATGTTATTTTCATTTGGATTTTCATTTTTTTCATTTTCCATCCCTGGGGCACCTGGAATCCATCAAAACAATGAAAATCAATGAGAAACAATGGGAAACCATCAAAAAAGAGGAAAATGAAAAAAAAATGAAGATCCAAATGAAAAAAAAATGAAAATCGAATCTCAAAATTGAAGATTTTCACTCCGAACCTGAAAATCTTCAAAAACTCGAGGAAATGTTCATTTTATTTTCATTTTATTTTCATTTTTTTTTCATTTGGATTTTCATTTTTTTTATTTTTTTTCATTTTCCTTCCCTGGGGCACCTGGAATCCATAAAAACAATGAAAATCAATGAGAAACAATGGGAAACCATCAAAAAAGAGGAAAATGAAAAAAAAAATGAAGATCCAAATGAAAAAAAAATGAAAATCGAATCTCAAAATTGAAGATTTTCACTCCGAACCTGAAAATCTTCAAAAACTCGGGGAAATTTTCATTTTATTTTCATTTTATTTTCATTTTTTTTTCATTTTCCTTCCCTGGGACACCTGGAATCCATAAAAGCAATGAAAATCAATGAGAAACAATGGGAAACCATCAAAAACAGAGGAAAATGAAAAAACATGAAGATCCAAATGAAAAAAAAATGAAAATCGAATCTCAAAATTGAAGATTTTCACTCCGAACCTGAAAATCTTCAAAAACTCGAGGAAATGTTCATTTTATTTTCATTTTTTTTTCATTTGGATTTTCATTTTTTTTTTCATTTTCCTTCCCTGGGGCACCTGGAATCCATAAAAACAATGAAAATCGTATCATTAGGGGGTTCATGTGATTCGCACCATACAAGTATACAGTATACAAGTATGGGTTGGAGCCAGGATGACGACGCAGCAAAACGCATTGTTTCCAAGCATTGTTGGTTGTTTCACCCAGATGTTGTGGATGGTGATTTGGGAACAACTTAAATGGACTATGGCAATGATCACTAGCAACAGGACTATGCTGACTACCATGGTGGACTATTTTATAACAATGATTTCATAGCAATGATATTCCGACAGCACGAGGATTGGAGTAATGAATGACGATTTCAGACCGTAAATTGCTAGGGAATCGTTACATTTAATTTCATCAACCAACTGCTTGCTTTGACTTCAGGGGTGAGTCGCACTTGCAACATAGTGCGCGGGATGATCCGGAAAGCACCATTAACTACGATGGGTTCATTACCTATCTACGTGTGGCAAGATACCTTTTATGAGGGTTGTTTCTTGCTGATGGTTGCGCAGCTCGGAATATATCTGACATTCTACTATCAAAATACAAATTCAGATTCATTTACACAGACAATCTCAGACTCCAAAAGCCAGTGGGATCAATGAGCCTGCCTTCCCATGTGGGGCCAGTGGGATCAATGAGCCTGCCTTCCTCCTTGTGGTGCCAGGTGCTGATTCCTCTCTACGAGGCATTGGTCAGCAAAAGATTTGCCGCTTGACAGCTCCACAACAATTGACCGCAAGTATCGCTGGAAAAGTGCAGCGGCGCTCAGCGGGGGAGGGAAAGCAACAAGGCAAATCCGCACCCTATTCACATACAATATTTCATTGACACTTAGTCAGTTCAGAAGTACCCAAAAGGCAGCTACGGACCAGTCTTTTCACATACAGTAACTCATTGATACTGCGTCAGCGCTGAGTTCAGAAGTACCCAAAAGACAGCTACGGACCATTGTGGGTTGCGAGTATCAACTACGATGGATTCCGAGTCTTTATCAACCATTGCAAACTCTTGTTTCACATCCTTTATCATTGATTAATCCATATAGCCTATACCAGGCTTAATATCTCATTGATTGCTGATGGATGCTTGGCAATGGTTACAAGACGAATCTTAACCACCATGAAGCAACTATGAATAAGCATTGATCAACCATCAAGAAACCATTAATGACTGGTGATGAACCATGAGTCAGCCGAAAGTTATTAGATGATGGTTGGCTTCTGGTTGGTTTGTGGTTGGCTACTAATCAACCATCAAGAATCACATCAATAAACCAATGACCAATCAGTGATCCATCCACAAATCACTCATCAACCACTAATATCCGTAAATAACCATTGTCTAAGCATCCATCACCATTACCAGCCGTTGATCAAACCATTAATGTCCATCCATAAATATATATATATATATATATATATTTGAATCAACCATAAATCAACCATGAATCAACCATAAATCAACCATAAATCAACCATAAATCAACCATACATCAACCATAAGTCAATCATAAGTCAACCATTGCGAAGCATCAGCAGCCCACATGTGGCACGTTCCTGGCAGGCCGTTCCCGTAGTGGCCGATGCCATGGCTTTTATTGTTGGGAGCTGAGGGAGCTGGGTCCCGTGGTGGGATGGAAATGAGGTGGTTATGTTGCAACTTATGGTGAAACTAGAGGTGAAACTATAGATAACCACTAATGATGGTGAAACTTGAGGTGCTTGTGGTGAAACTGAGAAGCTAGAAGTGGTGAACTGGTTTGAAGCCATCATGGTGAAACTAGGGCTGGTATAAGGTGGTGAGATATGAGATAAAGGCTAAACTCTCCGTAGTTAAGTTTAGTCTTCGGCTGGAATTTGATCAGGAAATAGCTCCGGGACCTGTTAAACGCTATAGTGAACTCCCAAAAACGATAGCCTAAGAACACCCAAGATAACTTAAGAGATTCAACCTTTCAAAAGTCCTGATTTGTTCCAAAATACCCAGAGGTTTGGAACGATAAGCAGAACGGTAACGAAACGATAAGCAAATGTTCACAAAATGTCTTCTTTTCATGAGTTGCCCATCGGGCCCATCCAGTAATGATGCGTTGAAATCGGGTGTGTGAAAGGCTTATGACCACGCCAGGTTCAACAATTTGCTGCTGACACCAGCGCAGCATAATCATCCAGGCAAAGCCAGAGAGTGGTATCCAATAGAATGACCTGAACATAGAAAGTTATATAAATGGAAACAAAAAAGTAATTGAGACACGGCAGATGATGACCTGGAAGCATGAAAGTAATTGACTGCGCATCAAGAGTGTGGTGGGAGAGTATCCAATGTCACCAAACACTGGGAAACGATGTAGCGAACTCGGAAAAACGCTAATAATTTTCAAATTCCATGAATTTAAGTTCAGGTTTTGCCCTGGCTCATATGGTAGTTTCTCAAGTCATAGGGGTACCGAAAATCATCCAGCTTATTAACCATTTATAGGTAGTAAACCTATGAGTAAGCCCCCATCATAGCTGGATGATTAATGGTTAATAACTACATTTATCAACCATAGTAAGCCAACCATTATCTCAAGCTATATTTTTGTTAACCATTCATGGTTAATAACTATATTAACCAGCTTATTTTAATCATCTCAAGCCATAGTAAACCAAGCGCATCATAGCGGAAGGGGTCCCCGGCGCCAAGGTCGCTGTGCCCATTCAGCTCTGGGACAACATGGCGCCTTGGTGCTGCTTTCCATCCCATGGGGCGGCCATGGCTTGGGAGGATGTAGTAGGATGGTTTCGGATGATTTAAAACGGTAATAATGGTAGATTTATCATCAGAATCCATCAGTAGAATGGTTATAATCATGTAGTAGGACGATTTTTCGAATAAATAATGGGGTTGACCAGAATCAATGGTTATATCAATATCTATGGTAGACAGTTCAGATTACAGTATTTGGGATTGGGATGATAGCTATAATGGTTCACAATGGTGAATCATCGGGAAACATGCTTGATAATACCAGCAATAATTACTGTAGGGAAGAATCAACAACTAGTAATAGTAGGCCGGTACTAAACTAACCATTACTAACCATTACTAATAATGAGCAGCAACCATGGTTAGTAATAGTTGGTAATTATCATGGTTTACTGGCTAAATCATGGTTAATAATGGTCAATCATGGGAAATAATAAGCAACAATAGTGGTTGGTTTTGAACGGGGATAATAATGGTTAATAGTAGGGGATAACAAGCAACATACTTATGGTTAAACAGCCAACTGGTTGGTGGTTTGATTGACATTTTGATGATTTCTATAGTAATCATTGACAAGTGGTTGGTTGACTTGCGCATATTTTTCATAGGGGTGGTTCAACCACCAAGCAGATCAAGTCGGCCCAGGTTCTGCATTGAGAGTCAGACCTCGGATATCCAAGTCGTTGACCATCGATTCGGCCAGTTTCCATGATGAGACCGAGCATCACTCATGGCTATAATCGTGGCTGCCGGTTTCTGGATATTTTAGTTGGCTAATATGGTAGTTTCTCAAAACAGTAGACCCAAAAATAGTTTGTTTATCTGCTGTAAATGACTATTCAACTGGATGATTGCAGGGCACCCCTATATCCTCAGAGGTCCCCGTGCCCAACCCATTGGTGCCATGGTCAGCCGTGCTTCAGGTGGGAAAGAATGGAACTGAAGCGAACGCCAACGCCGTCTTCCAGGAGAGATCGCGCGGCTGTTGGCTCAGCTGTTCATGTCTGGGAACCTACCCGTGACTGCGGATGGTTGGTGGCACCTATCCTATCCACGGACATGGTGGTTCCTCAACATAGGGGAGCCCCGCTGTCATCCTTGATACTAACCATGTATAGTAGTCAACTCCGTCCATTTTACTTGGTATATCCCGGTGTTGATAAGCATTGTCAACCACTCACAAACGAAGAAGGTAAACCATTTCTAGCAATAAACTCCAAGCATTCTAGTTGGTAAATCCGCATATTGACCATATTAGGTCCCCCAAAATGTTCGGATAAACCAACATAAACCATTATAACCCAACATAAACCAACACAAACCAACATTAACCAGCATAAACCAACATAAACTCCAAGCATCTTGGCACATTTCTAACCATGTCACAAGGCTTGGCCCTGGCCCCCCATCGGCTCACCAGCTCAGCGCAGCGCGCTGCGCTGCTTACCGTGCAGGCGTGCCTGGAAGCCCTGGGCGAAGATACGACTCCTCCCGAGTGCCTGGCGTGTGTGACGCAGGTCCGGGAGCGGCAGGGATGGTGGTTGCTTAGAACCCACCCAAAAATGGTTCGTTTATAGTGGTTAACCACCATCCAATTTGGTTTATAATGGTGGTTAACCACCATATGCTGGTTGGTTTATAATGGTGGGTTAACAATGGGTTAATAATGGGTTAATAATGCTGGGATAGTTGGTTAAAAATGGTTAGTGGTTAATAATGGATTAGGAATTTGGAATGGTTATTAACAAGGGGATCATCGCTAATAGGGGATATACCAACCACAAGGGTTGATCAAAGAAACCACTGAATGAACTGGGGGGTACCCCTATTGTGAGAACGGTATCAACCAAAAAGGTTGGTTTGTAGTGGTTAACAATGGATTAAGAATGGCTATTAACAAGGGGATCATCATATTTTTCTGGTTGGTTATAAGTTATATCACAGTTCCAAGCTACCTTGCGAAGTGGTTGGTAACCATGGTTGCTTGGTGGTTTCAATCATTTTATATTTCGCCCAGTAGTTATTCAGAATTGTTTGGTTGACTGATATTTTTCATATTAACAATTGATTACGCAGGCGCGTGATTATATTTATACATGTAGTGTCCATTGATATATTGATTGTTGATATCCAATACATGTAAATCATGATAAATACATGTTGTCATCATGATATTGATAATGGTACAAGGAGGGCCCCCAACCACTTATAACTTGGTTTATGAGGTGGGTCCACCTTGTAGAGGATCACACACGATGAACGTCGGGTTCGGCCCGGAGGGTCTCGCGAGCCTCTTACACCGTCGGCAGCAGGCAAGAGCTGCTGGCGCCACGGCGCCACACATCGAACATGGAGCTTTTTTGGTGGACCGAGTGGTGGTGAATGATGGTTCACCTGTGATAAGTGAAAGGTTCACTTGTGATAAGTGAAATTATTGCTGCTTAGTTCATCATGATGATTAATTCACTATGGTGATGATCATCAAGTTTAATCATGATGGTTAATTCATTCATTAAGAACCGACCATTAGTTAAATTGAGATTGGTTAATTGTTAATTTTTGATGATTGACTATTGATGGTTGGTTGGTGGTTCATTGGATATTCGCATCCCAAGCTGATCGTAGCTGCATGGGGGTCATTCGCCACGGTGAACTGGGGGGTCAGTTCACCTTCTCAGGCTCAGATCCTCGACCCTGCACATCCAGCTGGATCTGGGGGACAAGGATCTGGTAGCCCACAAGTTGATCCCGGAGGGGAGTGACTTCAACTGATACACCGGGTAAGTTTAACATGGAACCTGATTTTATGGTCATTTCTTGTAGAGGAAAGCACAATCTTCTGAGGGCTTCCGGCTTCAGGTTCCAGGTTAAACTTACCAGGGGTATGATCTGGATTTATCTATATGGTGATTGGACAAATCCAGATTTATCCTTGGTGATCTGGATTTATCCGTGCGATGATTGATATCCAAGAACAATGGCAGTTGATGACACAGTATTGGTGCTTAGGGTTTCAAATGAGGAAATCCATGTTATCAGCAACCAACCGCCATAGGGGGTATGACAAACAACCGCGATTAAATAGTCACTAATTCATCATCATTAGCTATCAATCACTGGCTATCACTGATTGCCACTAGTCACTGCTTACTATTCAGTGATCACTAGTGGCAATCATTGACTAGTGGCAATCACTGATGACTATCGGATTCTATCACTGGTAATGATCAAACTGTAATCGCTGGCTACTTGTGATACTATCACTGCTTACTATCACTGCGTACTATTCAGGCTATCACTGGCTATCACTAGTGATCACTGCAAGCTGATGTCACTAGTTCCTACTCATCACTCATCACCTTTACATCCAAGCACTTGGTCACCCTGGTTATCACTGGTTGCATCCAGCCGCTGATTCTCCAAGCTTTTGATGTCACTGTTACCGCTTATCACTACCATCAACTGTTCAATCACCGGTCACTATACTTACCATCACCTGAAATTCATTATTCACCATCATAGAACCCTCATAAACCACAAGTTCAACTAATCATAACCCCTCATAAACCACAAGTCCAACTAATCATAACCCCTATAAACCACTAGTTCAACTAATCATAACCCCTATAAACCACAAGTTCAACTAATCATAACCCCTATAAACCACAAGTTCAACTAATCATAACCCCTATAAACCACAAGTTCAACTAATCATAACCCCTATAAACCACAAGTTCAACTAATCATAACCCCTATAAACCACTAGTTACCCCTGGGTTTCGTGACGGCGTGGGTGTTCGCACCAGCCACCAGATCACCTTTCAGCCGTCCAGGTGTCCGTTGCGGCGGGTACCTCTGGCGCGCAGTCCTTGCTGAAGAAACTCCACACCTGGTGCGGTGGTGGCAGAGTGGTGGGCAGGAGCTGTGGGTGGTTGAAAGGTGGCTCCATGGGGGTGGTGATATCAACCAATTGGTGGTGGATATATTCAAATTATATATATATATATATTATTTGTATAGATGTAAATATATAAACATATTCTGGATAAGTATGTGATATGCATTTGACCAATTGACAATGGTTCAATTCCTAATATCGACCTGTGGTAACTGTGGCGATGTTATTGCGTGGCTTTGAAACCACCACCACCTTCCACCGCATGCAATCAACATTCAAAGCCGAAGGTTGCGGAATGGTCCTGGTATTCGGAACGGTATTTGTTTTCTGAACAATTGATGGAACTATTTTTGGAAGCAAATTGTGCTAGCATGTTGGGTTGTTTGGACCAAAATTCTTAGCTCTTGTCTAAAAACACTCCAACAGCAAAACTGCGAGATAGAATATTTGACATAATATTAACTCCGGCTTAAAATAACCCTGTTTGATTAATAGGGGTCTCCCGGAAAGGCCTTGGTTTCCAATTAAATGGGTACCCCCCTTCCCAATTAATCAACGTATGGTTCATCAATCATTCATCCAGGGCAAACATTTTATAGATTAGATATTGGTTTAGTCAGCATTGATGGTGTTTCTTCGAAGCCAGCAGGAA
>VSDK01000567.1:372876-391719 GCA_009767595.1 Symbiodinium kawagutii | reverse complement strand
TGCGCACTACTCCACACAACCTGGATGGTTTCCTGCTCATCTCATCTTTGTTGTTGGGTTTGGTGCCTCTTTCGGTTCACGAACACAAGAGTCCCAGAAAAGAGTGAACAACCCAAGTCCCCACCCACAAATTGTGTGTGTGTGAAGATGTCAGCTGCTGGAATGTTTTGGTCCTTCGCAAGACCCACGCAACTGCAGAGAGTTTGCTACTTGCAGTTGTTTGGTTGTGCCCAAGAACATATTGTAACAAGACATAGGGAGGAAGATAGATGACAGCACGTTTCTAGAGTGCCGCAAGGCGAACCAAACAGGGATAAGCGTGTGCCATTTCTCCTTCAAATCTCACACATATCTAATCCGCAATTGGCAGGTCGTGTTTTGCCTTTGCTGACTTCTTTTTTACGGTGATTGCACGTCAGTCACGTCAACGATTTTTAACATGGTAACTTATCAATTCCAACTAGGACAATAAACGACTGGAACATGTCGAGCAATTGTAGATCAACAGTGATTGGTTCACCAACCTTGTTTCGTTTCATGCCTTTTTGTTCACGCCAACATGGCAGTGGGTCAGTTCACCCTTAGTCCGCCTGGTTCCCCTATCATTAGCCAGCTAGTTTTCCCTATACGGTGATTTCAAACATTTTTGATTTTCTCTACTAGTCATTGACAAATGGTTGGTTGACTTGCGCATATTTTTCATAGGGGTGGTTCAACCACCAACCAGTAAGTTTTGTTGGTTGTTATCCACCAGTATTGGTTGGTTAATATTGACTCATTGCCATACTAGTTGGTATATATCCCCTATACTTATTGGTTATTGTCCACCATGAACGTTGGTTGGTTAAAGCCTTGACCCGGTCGCTCGCCACATCAGCCGGCATGTCCCGACTTACGGGTCCAGGTGCATGGCGAGCATTGACTTTGAGAAATCGGCCAAGGTCGCTGAGCTGCCGGGTTTCCGTCGTGGATGGTCGTGGTGTAAAGGTGCAACAGATCAGATGTTTGGTTGGTGGTTGTATACGGGGTTAATAATGGTTAGTAGTAGGGGATAACAAGCAACAATTGGCCAACCATTAACCAACCATTAACCATCAACCAATCATTGACCATTAGCCATTAATCATTAACCACTAAGCATTTACCAACCATCAATCATTTCTCAACCATTAAACCACCATCAACCAATCATTGACCAACCATCATTACTAGCTTTTCACCAGATTGGTGGTTGATGGTTGGTTAATGGTCAATTACCAGCTATTTACCAGCTATTTGCCAGCTATTACTATCATTTACCAACTATTTACCAGCTATTTACCAGCTATTTGCCAGCTATTACTATCATTTACCAACTATTTACCAGCTATTTACCAGCTATTTGCCAGCTATTACTATCATTTACCAACTATTTACCAGCTATTTTTTGCTGCTTATTCACCAGCCATTTTCCAGCTCGTTACTTTGTTTTCACCCACAAAAATCACCAGCTGTTCGCCGTGTCGCTCACCAAGGAGCGAGGCTACCGTCTGCTGCATGCCAGTGGCAGTTGCCCTGCTCCAGCAGGCAGCCCGCTGGGAGGGTGGTGTTCCCGGTGCCACCAGGGTGATCTGCAGGGTGACCGGGGATATCAGCATGTATCAGCTAGCTGTTTTGCTTGAAGCCCATGACTCGTTGCAAGGTGCCATGTGTTAGCGATGCCTCCCCAGGCTTGTACATCAAGTCTGACGGAATCGTTTGCATGAGTTTGCCATTAGACAGAATGCTTCGATGTAGGGGAAATTAGGGCATAGCACCATCTCTGGCTGTCCATGAGGAGGAGGTAACTCAAGTCGACGAACACATACCGTATCTTGAGTTGCACAATTCCTACCCTGCAGAAGGCTCAGAGTCTCTCTGTAACACACCGACATGAAGAGATCTTTCGGCTCAAATCCAGACCATCTCAGATTCCGCCGAGTCACACGAGTCATGAAGCTCGCAGTGAAGTCTATCTTGGTCTCCGCCTTGGTTTGCCTCGCCATGAGCGTTTTGCAAGGTTGCGGTGCAGCAGAAGAGGACACCACCGCCACAACACATACATGTGACGGCGCCCAAGTTACCTCATGCCCATCGGACCTTGCCAGCGTGACGGACGCTTGTCAGAAGGCCATAGACCTGGTGACGTGCGCTCAAAATGCCAGGTGCTGCACAGAATTAGTAGGCACCATCAGTGCGTGGGTGGATACTGCTGGACTTGATACCAGGGTCTCATGCAATGCTACAATCAACTGCACCGACGTAGACTGAATAGATGGTCATCCTAAAGAGATGGTCATCCTATAGAGATGGTCTGAGAGCAAGAGCGGCGGAAAGAAGTGGTGCTTACAAAAAGTCCGTGGTTGCATTTTTGGTTGTACCATGAAAAGAGCATGAAGATGATTTGTCTTGTTTTGCTAGTTGTGATTTGCCATTCTTTGCCGCATTGCTATTTGCTGGACTTTTGATTTACCCGCACTGCCCGTACAACGAGGTATGTCATGCTCTGGATCCATGCTTGACTGCACTCCTGCTAAATCATGTTATATATGTTACGCAAAATCATGCAAATTTGTGTCGATTGGATATCATTTGAGCATTTGAAAGCTCTGGCAGAAGGCATGAGAAGGAAGGGCCAGCATGGCACTACCGAAAGAGCATGATTTCACTTTGCACATCTTGGCATCCTAGCGCAAAAAGATCAGATTTGGGACGATGGTTCGTCACAGCTGGGTCCATGATTTCAAACAGTTCAGGGTTCAGATTTGGCCTGTTGCGGTTGACGGATTGCTGGTGAATGCTTGACGCGGCTAGTCACTGGTGGCGAATACTCATTTGTAATAAACTGTTAGAACATGTAAGAACCATTTGTTAAAACCATTTGGAGTAATTTACAAGAATACATTGTGATACAAGAATACATTGTAACTATTTGTAGTAAAGAAGCCACTACAAGTACCGACATTGGAGTAAGTTAGGTGCCCCTCAATATCCGATTCTGTATGTCCAGAAAGGGCTAGTAGATGAACTTCGATGTATCCAGATTTGGGTGAATGCAGTTGCTCAACACACCTCTCCAGTAGTTATACTGTGATTTCTGGACTTGTGGACTGCGCGGAGGATAACGTGTGGAATATGGCGCCACCACGTAACTACTTGACAATCGCATTGCTGCAACTGTTTCCATGGGGACAGACTTCAGCAACGACTGCATGACAGGATGGTTGTTTTCAGGGCCTCAGAGGTGGAATTGGAAGATGCAAGAACCATGTGACATGTCAGTGCTAATATGGCGAGCTGGGTCAAGCAATGAAGCAACCAGCCTTTCATGGTGGTGATTTCCCAGCCAGCTATAGGGAAACCAGCCTGGTTAATGATGGGAAACCAGGGGGACTAAGGGTTTTGACCCACAGCCATATGTTTACAAGGAAGCTCACTTCGGTGTCTACACATCTCGAAAAGAGCATAAATTGACCGTGACTTACCGTGCGCATACGTGTGCCTAGCTGGTTTTTGCACAGGAGCCAGTTGCTTGTACGGGAGCTTGGTTCTCCTTCAGCAATATTTTCTTGTATGGTGATGTCTTAAACTTGGAGCACCCATCATTTAAATAAAAATCACCAAATTGCAGTACCCATCCATTTTTGTTTGAACATTGCATGGTGTTTCAATCGTCTAACATCAATCATTCTTGTTTATAAACCATCCATTTTTGGGATTGCCCACTTTAAGAAGGCACCAGACCATATGTGCCTTTTGATGGGCAGATAGACACATCACGTGGATGTGGTGGGGGGTACCCCTGAGATCAAACGACCTGGTGTCCACCTCCACCGTGCCATTGCCTGTTGACCATCCAATGATCAACCATCTTAGTGACCAACATTCATCATTACTAAGATGGTTTTTGATGGATAATTGATGGCCATTGATGGCCATTGATGGCCATTGATGGTTGACCAACCCATGATCAATGATCAACTACTGCGACAAGAATCATTTATCATCAACCATCAACGGCCATCAATTAGCTATCGTTGGCAATATGATAATGGTTGACTATAGCCATACTCTGTCTCGACTAGAATCAAGCTTGAAACATCGACCTTGTTTCATCAACTTTTGATCATCAACCTTTAATCATCAACCTTTAATCATCAACCTTTAATCATCAACCTTTAATCATCAACCATCATTGACTATCATCAACCTTTAATTATCATCACGACTCACTAGCGATCCATCCTTCCCATCCCTCCCTTGCTGACCTCTGTAGGACTTGGAGAGCCCTTGCTGACGCCACCCACGTGGTTGACGCCCGTGATGGTGCGCGGGATGCGACAACCGGGATGCTTTCAACGCGGTCACCGTGGTGCTCGAAACATTCCTCACCATCAATTGTTACCATCAATGGTGAGGAATATTGACGAATGGTGAAGATTGATGGGGGTCAACTGAAAATGGCTTGATGAAGTTTGACAAGTTTGCTTAATGATTAATAATGATTGGTACTTAAGAATGGTTGATGATGGTTGATGGTAAATCATGGATGGCTGACATGATTCATGGTGACAACTGGGAGGACTATGATCTAAGACAGATAGAAGCATAGCTAAAGGCCTTAAAGCCAACTTGTGTTGGCGCAGCTATTCCCTGCCCCTCGCACTACCAACCAGTAGCAGACTTGTGGCAATCATCATCAGTATCATCATCAGTATCATCATCATCATCATCATCATCATCATCATCAGCATCATCATCGTCGTCGTCGTCCTCAATCATCATCAGTATCATCATCAGTATCATCATCATCATCATCATCATCATCATCATCATCATCATCATCATCATCATCAAAATGATCATCAACATCACCATTATCATCGTAGTCCCTAGTAGTGTTTATTACCCCCCTAATTAACCATTATCGTTGACCGTAGTCAGCCATTATTTATTACCATCTAGGATTGTTGGTCATTACTCCCCCTACAGTTCACCATTGTTACCCCTGCAAGTACGTATTGGAAGTTTCTCCAAATCCTATGCTTACCATTTATAGTAGTAACCCAACCTTGCTGGGGGTAGCATCCCAAATCATCCTAGTTTCACCATTTATAGTAGTAAACCGACATAAGCCAACTTTTCTTGGGGTACCCCCAGCTGAACCCCCCAGCTATGATTCTATGCCTTCCTGTTGCTACGACTGCCGTCATCTCCAGGTTTGCGCACATCAATTGCTGTCCAAGGCTCGGGTTTTGCGCGGCTTTTGCGGGTGACCGTTTTTTGAGCTGGTTGGTTGTGGTTCAAAACCACGGGAATATGGCTATGGATCAATATTAATCAACCAACTAATGGAGGATTCACCAACAATAATAGGGAAAACAATGATTAATAATGGGGGAACCAGGGGTACGGGGTTTTGACCCACTGCCATATAGGCGATTATAGTGGTTAGTAGGGGATGATGACCAACAATACGAGTTTTGGTCGCTGACACTGTTTTGGCGGAAGAACTGGATAGAAGATGATCTTGCGGCGTGACTTTGGGGTGGGTTCTGAATGGTCTTGAAACCCTGTAAGATGTCTCATCTTCTCTAGAGTTTACAATTCTTCAAGTGAGAGTTCAAGATGTAAAAGAGAGATCCAGGATGAATAACTGTCGTGCAATCTGTAATGGCTCGAAATTTGATAACAGCATTTTTTGGGAAGGATTGAAGAAAACGTCACCAACAACAGGTAAGAAGACTATCCGAAAGCATCTCACACCTACAACCCCAACATCGATGTTGCACGCAAGCATCGCAGCCTCGCACGGTGCAAGAGCAAAGTCGCAAAGTGTTTTTTCTGCCGGCCCAAACCTACAAAACACCATTTTGAGTTTGGGGATGCTACTGTGGAGGCTGTTCTCCTAGGTTTCATTTTCTTGTTTGCCTAATTTGCAACCAATTTTGAGCCAGCCAGACTGCTATGGCAAGTATTCTTGGCCTTTGAAACAGTAACCGCTTGGATCAACAAACTCAAAGTTTGCGTGTAAAAATCGGTCAAACTAAGCATTACTTAATCAAGTGCAAGGACATGCTTCAAAGCAACTCAACCAAACAATATAGTGTGGCTGAAGTCATGGTACCCATAGAAACCGTGCTCTTGTTGAATAACTATGTTGGAGGTTCCCAAGAACCTGTTTGACCTAGGCAGCATGTGCACGTTATGCGGATGACCGAACCTTTTCATTTCTTCCCTCATCCAAGCACAGATTGCATATTGTCTCTCTTAGTGTACACCACTCATACGTCCGTGTCTTTACAACATCTTTGGGGGGGAACCGCTAGAGTCTGACATTCCCATGTTCACCTAGTGGGTTGGTCAATCTTGGCCCAGCTCGCCATATGGTTGCTTACTATCCCCTATTATTGCTGGTCACTATCCCACATATGTGAACTATCCCACTTATAGTTGTGAATTTTCCCCTGTGGCTGGTTATGTTCCCCTATTGTCGCCTATTACCCCCATCATCACCGTCAATAAACCAGCGAATTTACCACGAATTGTTCACCATTGATGGCTCGGTCATGGAGCCAGAGGGCCCTAGGTGTATCAGTGCATCCCCCCACGATATCGTTGGTCAACGAACCCCAGGGGCAACCATTCCCAGATACTCCATGTATGGCATATTTACCTACATTTGGGCAATTTGATAGGTAAGTAACTGTAGATAAATATACCATACATGGAGTACCTGGGATTGATGGTGAAATAAGAACCAGTACTGGGTAGGGGACATCGCTGGGATACCAGTGGGATAAAATGATATATACTGGATAGTAATGGTGAATCATCGTTGATCAGTACCCATATGCTCCAGGGATGGTATATTTAGCTACTTTTACCTTTAAAATGACCCAAATGTCGGCATATCTACCATACATGGAGCATCTGGGTTATGAACTATTATTAACCAACCACATTAACCCACCGTAAACCAACCATTACTAGCTAATGAACCAACCATTGTCAGCCAATCAACCAACCATGACTAGCTAATCACATCTATGTAATCAAATTAACCAACCACTATTAAGCCACTAAATCCCATGAATCAACCACTACAAGGCCACTACTCAACCACTATTAAGCCATTAATCAACCATTATTAAGCCATTAATCAACCACTATTAAGCCATTAATCAAACATTATTAAGCCATTAATCAACCACTATTAAGCCATTAATCAACCACTATTAGCCCACTACTCAACCACTATTAAGCCATTAATCAACCACTATAAGGCCATTAATCAACCACTACAAGGCCATTAGCCAACCACTATAAGGCCATTAATCAACCACTATAAGGCCATCAATCAACCACTATAAGGCCATTAATCAACCACTATTAAGCCATTAATCAACCACTATTAGCCCACTACTCAACCACTATTAAGCTATTTATCAACCACTATAAGGCCATTAATCAACCACTATAAGGCCATTAGTCAACCACTATAAGGCCATTAATCGACCATTATTAAGCCATTAATCAACCACTATTAAGCCATTAATCAACCACTATAAGGCCATTAATCAACCATTATTAAGCCATTATCATCCACTATTAGCCCACTACTCAACCACTATTAAGCCATTAATCAACCACTATAAGGCCATTAATCAACCACTATAAGGCCATTAATCAACCACTATTAAGCCAGCTGGCCTTCCTGGTTTCCTCCGCATCTCTGATGGACAGGTGGAGCTGGTGCCCCTTCGCGAGGGTGGTCAGGTGGGAGATCGCCAGGGAGGGAGCGCAACCTGCCAGGGAGCACTATCAATGAGGCTACCTGCAACATGGCTGCGGTCAAGCAGTTAACCAATCAATTTTATGGGGGATAGTAACCAACAGCAACAATAATTGGGAAAACAATGGCTAATGATAGGGGAACCAGGGGTACAGGGTTTTGACCCACTGCCATTTCTGTCTAAGGTATACGTATGCATGGCTACGGATAGATATTAACCAACAAATTTCATGGGGGATAAGTTCACCAAGAAGGCTATAGGGAAAACAATGTCAATGATAGGAGAACCAGGGGACCAAGAGTGAACTGACCCACTGCCACATGTGTCCACGATTATGTACACATTCTTGTCATGCATTTTGTACATGAACACCTTTGAAATGGTAGATCATGGTAGATCCATATTCATATACCAAACTGGCAGATCAAGGTCACTAGGGACCAACAGCACCAAACTGGTAGATCTACCACCCAAGCTACCAACACAGCTGAAAATGCGCTCGTAGATATACCAAACTGGTCGTGATGGATCCCCATTTTTCCGCATTTTCAGCCATTTACCACCATCTACCAAGCCATATACCCAGCCACATACCAAGCCATATACCAAGCCATATGCCAAGCCATCCTCACCATTTTTCAGCATCAGCTCTGAATCACCACGGTCGCTACCAGGCATTGGACTCTGAGATCCAGCAACTGTGGGTGCGACGGCTGTGGGACCTGGCCCCACATGGCCCAGCGCATGTTGATGCGTGTTGATGGGTGGTCAAAATGAACACTATACAATATATGGTGGTTTCTCAAAATAGGGGACCCCCAAAAATGGTTGGTTTGGTACTACTCAATGATTGTGGATGATTTAGGGGTACCCCTATTTTGAGAAACCACCATATATACAGTCATAAATAGTGTTTCAATATTTTATAGCTTGCTATACAACATGTTATTTTCTAGCTTGATATACAATATATGATATGAAACAACATGGATAAAATTAAAGTATAGTTACGGAGGTCATTGAACCGGTTGTTTGCGAGCAGATAATCTTGAAGCTTCCCAGAAGTCGCTTGGTTGGAAGAATACATTTCTTTTTGCTGAAGTGTCAAGCACAAATCCTACGCTGCTGATCAGTCGCGGATTGTTGCTTCTGATCCGCATATCACCACGCCAAATTTAGACCTGGGATCCTGAGCATGCCTTCAGAGGGAGTTCATATAGGCAAGCGGTGGCCCCGGGCTGATGGCTGACTGCCAGCGCCAAAGAAACCAAGCGTATGTCGTGATCACCGCAATAGAGAGGCCTATTCAGCCTATTCAGTGACTTATTTCGGGATGAAAGGGGTAAAGAGCCATGCATTCATGCGTGTCACCAGGAGTGGCGAGTCCAACAACTATGTCAGGTTGGCAACTCTGGAAAATGCCAACCATGCTGAATCGAACTGAGTAGCCAACTTGTTGCCAGCCAACGATGATGCAACTGCTAGAGGCCATTTGTGCAATCATTGCCATGCCCCTAGGATATGTGTGCCGTTGGAACATGGGCCTGCCCTCCCCTGCTACTAGTTACTAGTCCATGGCAAGAGAATACTTCTCAAGATAAATCTAGCATTGGCCGTCAGATGGGTGATTTACATGTTCAATCTACTTGAACTCCTATTGGGTACTGTAATTTTAGCTTGCCATGAACCTGCCTTCCAAGTCCCACTGTGGCACAGTGGGTGGGATCCACCGCTCCTGAGCTGAGCGAGCCCTAGTTTTATCAGATAGCCTTGGTAGTGTCCATAGATATGAATAGGAAGCAATGGTAGTATCAATGGCAGTGTCACTAGTAGCAGGACCTTCGTAGTATCAATAGTAAGCAATGTTCCTGGCAAGGACCTTCTCGTTGTTCTCTTTAGCAGTATCACTAGTAGCCCTAGCCCATCACATCACTAGTAGTATCACTTTTATCACTTTTAGAGACTTTTAGTATCAGTAGTGTCGCTGGTGACCAGTCACTGGCCAGTCTTCCTGGGCCAGTCTGCCTGGTTCAGGTGACCTTAGCCCTCGATGTGGTCTACGCCTTCCCTGGTTTAGATGGTCAGCTCTTGCAGAGCTGCATGCAGGTGCCGCCCTGCTAGCCTTGGCGCCCCTCGTGGTGGTGCGGTTGGTGCACCAAAGACGTGGTGCAAGCGTAGGAAGGTAGGAAAGGGTTGCCCAACAATGAATGATTTATGCTGATTGATTCTGGCTCATGATGGTCATGATGTGCGCAGATTGATTTTGCTTGATCATGATCTATTTATGTTGCTTGATCCGGTAATCACTGACCTTATTTACACCTCCGTCATGAATGCTCCGCAATAATGGGAATCACCACAGTCTCGCTCGCGTAGGTGCTCACCCGGCTGTGTGCTGCGGGCACTGGCGCCAAAACCTTGCTGTCCTATCAAGTGAACTCCAAGCCCGGGCACCTTAGCTCCCGTGTTGGCACATCCTACGCCCAGATGAGTTGCAAATCCGACACGGTCGCAGGCAAAAAGACAGAATGAATGCACCTGTATAGGAATTGTTTACTTACATTTATAGATTTTAGTAGATACACACAAATAATGAATATGTATCTATATATGTTTTTATATACACATATACGTACTAAATATGAAACGTTATATCCTATTGCATTGTGCACCGACATGTGCACCCATGTATTATTGTCCACATCTATTCCTGTAGGCATACTTGTATGATCTTGCATGCTTGTGTACCTATACTTATTGTTGGTAACATTCACTGTACGTGTACACCTGGATGTAGGTCGATGACAAAGATTGGCAAGTAGAGGTGTGTGGCAGCCATATGTCGATGGAGATTGCAGCAGATGTTTTTTGCGAGGAAATGCATTTAAAATTTGGCATTTGTTGCTGGGGTTTCGGATGTGCAACAAGAGATATGCAGTGAAACATACACTAGGTTTGTGTGTTTAGTGGCTAGCTGGAGGACAACATAGTACAATAACATGTCATGTGTAAAGTGTATCAAGTTTGCGTTGCTAGCAAGCTTGTAATAGTGAAATGCGCAAATTGGGAATGGTTTTCTCGGCAGACAGACTATTGGAATGCCTGGTAGATTCTTGGATATACAAGCCATTGCTTGGATTCATTCAAATCATTTCCAGTATGCATGGCACGTGACATAATGTGTTGATATGCATTCATGTAGAATGCATGTGCTTTCACCTTTGCATTCATACAGAGATGCTCTTTTGCCTGCGATGATATCCTATAATACAAGTGACGGGGTGGGGCATCACAAAATGTCACCTGAAATTGGTACAGCCGAGGATAATGCATGACTGGGACAACTCACAGACGGCCTGTTTGCTATTGATCTTCGTCGATTACGTTGGCTGTTTGACTCAGTAGTTGTTTGGAAGTGTTAGTGTTATTGGTCACTCAAGTATCATGGTTGCATGGCTGCAGGCCAATAGCCTGTGCCCCTGGTCAACATCCCATAAATGACTACGCAAGTCTTTGTTGGGATGTTCATCTGTGCATTTGCTGCATGGTTTTGACCCATATCCATGTCATTATGTGCGTTCCTTGTGCTATTGCAAACGAACGGTTGTTGATTTGAATATATACCCCTATCCCATTGGTTTGTCATATATTCAGGTGTACATCCATTATTTGACTACCAGTGATTATTGAAACAATGATATTTGCACATCATTTGTGAAAATAGATTTATACGGCAAGTGTTTAATACATTTTATTTTTGTTGTATATTTATATATTTTTCCATATATACATACATATATGTTTTATATATTTTCATTTTATATATATATATATATATATGAAGTATCGATTGGACATGATATATATATATATATGTCTTTTCTCCTCAGCTTTCAGCATGTTGCCGTGACCTAGCATATAATATATATATATATATACACATATATGTATATTTCTCTATTCATTTGTTTGTTCGTTCATTTCTTTATTTGTTTATTAATGTATCTATTTATTTTTGTATTTATTGATTAAGTTCTTTTTATAGAAACAGAGGGAGACATACAACTCCAAAAATCCTTGGACTACCCTGATGATCAGAATACTGAAACCGGCGTGCCTTGCTATTGGACTAGCATCGTGTCACCGAGGTTTTCAGGTGTCCAAGCTGTCCGGGAGCACAGTGACCGTCCAGGGCTTCACTTTCTGTTGGCGCCAGCTGTCACCAAGCCATTTCGGGTCTTTCTCAAAGTAGGGGACCTCCCAAATCATCCCATGTTAATCATTCTGTATTAATCAACCAAGCATAACTTGGGGGCTCCCATGACTTGAGAAACCACCATATGGTTGGCATGTATCCCCAGCTTTTGGTGAACTTGTCCCCAGCTTTATCAACCATTCAGCACCGTTGTTCTCAGAAATGTTTGGTATATCCCCTATCATAGGTTATAATTCCCTGGTTAATAACCATTATCAACCATTGTCAACCACTGACCGTGGTTCTTCTCAAAACCCACCCTATAGTGGTAGTTTAACCATAACTTTGTTGGTTTTTTGCATTTAATAGCTTTTTACTGACCATTTATGGTAATTAATAAACCAATATAAGTTAATATAAGTGGGATTTGAACCCAATATAGGACGACCATTACGGTTGGGGTTGACCCCGAGCTGCTTCCACCTTTTCAGCTGTCAGGTGGCCCCGAACGCCCCGATCTTCGCCCTGCAATTGTCACTGAGCTGCAGTGAGTTGGTGGGCTGCGACGGTGGGGTGACCATGCAACCCATGGCCCCAACATGGCTGGCATGGTGGTTCACAGTGGTTTAAAATGATCAATATTGGTTGAGAATGATTAAGAATTGACACTTTGGGTCAATCATGGTGAATTGTTGATTGTGGCATTAACGCTGGTAATCCTGGTTTTCGTGAGGGTTGTTGATGGTTGATAGTGGTTACGATTGCTTAATTAACGGTTTCTGAATGGTTAATGATGGCGAAGAAGGGTTTGCAATGGTTGAGAATGATTTATTATAGTCATGAATACCACGACTAAGAAATTACTCTATGATGATTGACAATCAACAATACGAGTATCAGTATCGATGTTGCATTGGTTATTGAATACCAGTTCTTCATTGATTATGGAAAATTGGTGATGATTACAAGTGTTTTCTCGTGGTTAATCACGGTTGATATATATATATATATAGTTATACATATGTATATTTATATTATGTTAATATTGTATCTATAATATTTGGATATATAGAAATATCAATATATATATATATAAATACATAAATAGTTATTTGCATATAGACATGAACAATTGTTCAGGATCACACAAATCAGTGAAGTGCATGCTCGAGGACAGACACCCTGGGAACGGGTATGATAGCAGAGATGATCTGTCTGGTTGTTTTTAAATGTTGCATTTTTCCCTCAGTATTTGGGATCGCTGATCAACCCTTATTTGGGATGCCTTGTAACCACCAACGAGTCTAGCAGATATGTGAATCCTTGTTCAGAAGGCTTGACACTTGGCATGTTGGATACTATTGAGCCAACTGACTGGATGCCACTGTTCTATTTACGTTGGTTTCCCTGTTGAGTCGTAGGACTTGTTCATCGATGAGTCCCAGGATGTCAGTTCACTCATGGCTGTTCGCTGTTCATCTCTCGCGAGGCCAAGCTGATGACTTGTTGGTTTCCTATGGCAGTTGTTTCCATCAGGGATCAGTTTGTGAATGGTGACACTGCGTGCAATCATTGAGAAACATCTACAAGTTTCAAGCACTCGTTGCTTGCATCCATTCCTACTGATCATTTCTTTGCAAAGAGGGTGTTCAAATCTTGTTTTTTTTATACACAGCTCATGTTCCGTTTGTATATGTCGATTGGAAACGATGAGGATGAACATACTCTGTATCTATCCCAAGAGTCATTCATGTTTCCATACCAAGATAGCCACATGAGTGACACGAGGCAATAGGGGTCGTGTGGGTGAGTAGAACCAATGCACATCAGGTAACATGTTCGTTGCTCCAATCATTGCACACCTATACCATCCTATACCCACATGTTTTGATGTGATACCCATACAATATATAATATGGGGTTTCTCAAAACAGGAGCCCAAAAATGATTGGTTTATGGCTAAAAACGATGAATATTAGATGATTCAGGGGGCCCCCCATTTTCAGAAACAGCCATCTGTTTATGTCTATATATATGGGTGTTTCTCAAAATAGGGGACCCCCAAGTCATATTATTAATCGTTTATAGTAATAAACCAGCCATTTTGGGGGCTCCCTATTTTCAGAAACCACCATATATATATATATATATCTGTGTGTGTGTGTGTCCGGCTCCATTTGTCCTATGTGACTATCTAGGTTTGCCCAAACAGCAAAAAAGCTTCCTGGCCAAAAATATTCGCCTCGACAACAGCGCAGGGTCTTTCAGTTGAGGTGGTTGCGCGCCAGCAGGAACGCTTCCTTCCAAGGGCCAGGGGCTCAAGTTTTCCCTCGGGGCCCTGTGTTGCTGGGCAGGTGCGCAGTCAGGTGGAAGCCCTCGGTTATTTAAGTTGGTTGCAGGTAGAAACCATTTCACGGCAACTAGATGTGCCATAACCAGCAATTAGCCTACTTACAAACCAGATGCCTAGGCTTTGATGGTGTTTGAGAAGCTAGATGTGGAGTGATGCGGCTGGTTTGGGTGGTTACTACCATTCAAAATCGACTGGCTCAAATGTGAAAACTTGTTTTTGCCGAAATCCCTACTATAGGAACTATGTGTAAGCCTCAGAACTGTGGCACCAAGGCTCCCAGTCATCGATTTTTCTTCCCAGTCAGTGCACCAGTGTTCCCTCCAGGTTTCTACAGATGTTGGCATCTTTGATGGTTCTGCTGCTGGAAGAGGGGTCCGTGCCTCAGCCTGAGGTGTGGCACACAGGTGGCATGGCAGGCATGGCTCACCATGGCACTGAGGCCCACCCTTCAGCAGCACATGGAGACGGAGATTCTGCAGCTCTTTGGTTCCAAGAAGGAGATGCCTGCGAGGCCCAACCCTGCGGGCCACCTGGGGGCCACCTGGGGGCGCCCTGGCACTGGCCATAGTCATCTTCCGGGTTTCCAACCAAGAAGGCCATAGCCATGGGTTTCCCTCTGAGAAGTAGCCGCCAGAGTTGGTCTCACTAGAATATATGCGTGTTCTCCAAGTCGGTTTACCCCGAAATCATCCCATATTAGGCATATATGTTATTAAACCCATCATTCTTTGAGTCCTCAATCTGAACAATCCACATATTTACAGCCGGATGGTAGTTCCTTGTTGCTATCCTACGCCAGCGCCGACGGCACCCTCGCGGATCAGGGACATCTATCGGCAGGGACTCTCCCTCAATCCGCAACTCTTCGAAGAAGCGTTGAAGGCGCATCGGGTTCGCATGTTGAACCGAGCCTGGTACGAGATGGTACGACTTGGGGGTTCCCACGGCGAAGGGAACCGGTAACATGAAGCCATGCTTGGTCACCGGGTTGGTTCAGCCACCGTTTAGCCGGGTTGAAGTGATCATGGTGAGCTATCCACGGGCTCGTTGCAGTATTGATTTGTTTGCACGCTTGGGTTGAAAGCAACATCTCCCGAACGTTTGTCACTTCGGTTTACTTCGCATGTGAAGCAGACTTTTGTTGTGACAGTCTCGTTGAGATTCTGTATCCCCTACACCAGTTATTTTCACAATATCCAACAACCACTAAGGAGCCAGTTGCGAACCATACCCCCTGATCAATATCCCCTTGAAAATTGCTATATCACGGTTCTAAGCTACTTTGTCAAGTGGTTAGTAACCATGGCTGGCTGGTGGTTTTAAACATTTTTTATTTTCCCTAGTATATACTCATTCATAAGTGGCTGCTTGACTAATATGTTTCATAGGGGTTGAAACCACCAACCAGATGGCCACTTGACATATCTTTTAACCACACCCAACCGCAGATGCAACGTGAACTCTGAAAGGCCGTCACTCAACGAAAGCGCGGAAACAACGATGAGTCCGCACCGCTGGTGTGAGGAAGCCAAGAGTTCATCGCAGCTTCTCTGGCTGGTCGTAGGATATTATGAGGTGGGTTGTAAGCATGGTAGGATATAACAGGGTAGGATACAAGTCTTGTGGGTTATAATAGGGTAGGTTATAAGCATTCATAAGAAACGAGTGAACTCTGGCCAATAGTAGTTAGCTATGAGGAAAAACAACAAACATAGGATATATCAGCAGCATTGATAGTAATGGTCACGAATATTGGATAATAAATGACAATGACCGTTAATGGTTAAAGAAATACTAGTGGGTGGTTTGATTGACATTTCTTTATTTCCTCCATTTGCAAAAGTTGGTTAATCACCTAATGTTTTGAGATGGGGAAACCAACTACTATCCAGTTCTTGGTCGGTTGAGCTTGGTCGCTTGGTTGCGCCAGGACTGTTCTACCAGTGTTTGTTATTCCGCATGCTACAAGGAATGGTGGTTTATGGTGGTTGATCAATGCTGCTTAACGATGGTTAATGATTGTTTATGAATGATTGCTAATGATGGTTGGGAGTGGCAAATATTAACTAGCGTTTCTGTTTCGTTGGTGCTTGCTCTTCCTCATGGCTAACCACTATCAACCACTATCTTCCCAAGCTGTGAGCTCCGCACATCCCTAGTGCTAGCCTGAACCGAATCCGCTGGTGGGTTTGGGCTTCGCACCAGACAGCAGACGTGTGCTGGCGCTTTGGATGCATCACCACTGTTCAGGATTGCCTGTCATGGTCAACCATTAACTTCTATTGTCAGTTGTGACATGTTGAGACACACTGCAGTTCATTCTCACCCACTATGCTTAAGTGAAGAAACTCTGGTTCATTCTATCCCCAGATGCTTTTATACTACAAGCGCTATGCTTTGTTGATCGTAGTAGCCATAGTGGTTTGGTCTGCACCACCAACTATTAAGTTTGGGTTGTTGATACTCACCATGGTTCATGATAGTATTAGCCTTATCCACCTCATAAGACAGATTTGTCAACCACTAGAACATTTGAAATGTACATGTACAAACCGCTTTTTTGCAACTCTTATAGCTGTTAAACCGAATGATTGACAATTACCTTAGAGCTTGAAACCCTTTAGTAGGCGTCAACTAGTTGGTTGGTACACCTGTCAACCAATATAAACTCCTCAGGTTGGACATAGTTGGTAGGCCTGGTTGGTTGGTGCTTGGTACTCGGATGATCATCCTACTTAGTAACTGGCTAGTAACCATGGTTAGAAACCTATTTATCAATGAGATAACCACCCTTAGGGTAGTAACCATGGTTTCTAACCACTTGGGTAGCTTGTAACTAAGGTAGCATATAACCCCTATGATTCCTGTAGCTAACCATGGTTACTCACCAGTGCACCTTATGATTTCTTATCCTGGGCCCAACCTTTCGCCCCAACTAGGCTGGAAGCCATCCCGGAAGCTGAGCGGACGCAACGTGGGGAGCGCAACTGGGAAGTGGTGAACACGGGTTTTCGCGCCAGGGTAAAGAAACAGTTGGAACGAAGAAACTGGTATAGCCAGGGTTCAATGAAAAACTAGGCTTAAATGGCTAATCAACCAGCCAATCAACCACCGAATCAACCAGCCAATCAACCAGCCAATCGACCAGCCAATCAACCAGTGCTAATAAATATCAACCAGCCATTCTTGGGAAGGCCTGTCCTCCACTGAGGTTCAAAACCACGGGGGCAACTGGCCTCCGCTGCGCTTCCAGTCTTGCAGTGGGGCGTCCCAGTGTCTTGGGGCGTTGGGTGTGGGAAGTGACCGGGGACCTGGTGGGTTTCCCAGTCGCATTCACCACAGATGAATGGTGAAATGGTGGTGATTGATGCCTGGGAAATGATTGTCAAATCATGGCTTTATGGTGAAAATCAACATCAAAACCATGATTGGTGGCCAAATTTCTGATTGATGGTTCAATTGTTCACCCCCAAGTGGTAGAAATCACCATGAGAAATGATGGTCAAATCATGGCTTCATGGTGGTAATGGTGGCTGAGTTGACCCCCTAATACCCCCTACACCTGGTACTTCGCTCGCCACAGCGAACTTAGCTGTACCAACAGCACGCCCCGCAGGTGCGCCATCGAGTTACCCCTGAACAGTGCTGTTCTCAACCACCAGAATCCTTCATTCAGAACCATCGCCAGTTGGGAGGAGACACCAATGATGACCCAAATTCACCAGCTTATGACAGCAAGGGGATGTTTTTTTAAGCACCACCGTCATCACCCCGTGGATCACGAATTGAATTTCTGCAACGATGGCTGCAACCACGCGTGTCGTGGCGATGCACTTGGCGTTTCGCTCGCCATTTAGTTGGACGTGGTCACACTGTATTCTGTCGTATCGATACGTCACACCTACTTCAAAAAGATATCGTACAGTCGATGGAGTTGCTACCCCGTGAATTTGATACCAAAAACCATCAATATCTTATCAATAAGCATGATTTATCATTACTACTCATCCATACCAGTTGATCAGCGTCATTCACCATTCGCATATCCGCCAGCTGTGCTTAGTCTGCGATGTACAAACCTGGATGTCATTGGATTTCCATACATTTGCAGCTGATGAGATTTCCAGGTTCGTTTACCAGGGGTTAGAATCATCAGAAAACAAGCATCAAGTGCTTATGGCTATGAACAACAATTGACTCAATAATGTCTCACAACCTTTCATTATTGAGTCATTAAGCAGCCATTAACCTTTCAACATGTCTTGTTACTTCCATAAAACCATTCATAAACAGCCACCATTCACAAGTTGATGTCAACCTTTCATTCACTATAACAACCCATTCACCAGCCATTCACCAGCCATAAAAACAGCCATTCACCAGCCATAAAAACAGCCATTCACCAGCCATTCACCAGCCATAAATCAGCCATTCCCCAGCCATTCACCACCCATTCACCAGCCATTCCCCAGCCTTCACTC
>VSDK01000567.1:311223-372678 GCA_009767595.1 Symbiodinium kawagutii | reverse complement strand
CACCAAAAAACCCAGCCATAAAACCCCTGGTGGTCATGGCTGGTGGTCATGGCTGCCGTTGCGCTTGCGGGTCATTCATGGCGCGCCGAGGACCTTGGTCGCTGAGATCAACTTCCGCATCGACGTCCAAATCAGGAGCCCGTTTTGCGCGGGAGCAATTGGGGAAGGATGGATATATGATTATAATTGATTGATTATCAATCGAATGTTTAATGTTAATGGTTAATGATTGACATCTAAGATTGGTGTTAATGTTGGTTATAATTGGTAAATTGTTATTGGATGATTGAGATTGGATTGTTCATCAATGTATTCATGGTTAATGTTGGTTCTAAGTGGTTATTATTCGATGGTTAGTATTGGATTGTGAATGTTCAATGTTGATTTTGATGGATAACGATGTTAATGGTTAGCGATATTAATGGTGAATGGCTGAATGGTTGCTAATGTGACTATGGAGTGAATACATCGTTAATCCTGATCAACTTCCAACAGCAACTCGTTGATGATGGCGATTGATGATTGGAGTTGGGCAACCAATGATGATGAACGGACACAATCAACCAATGGTCTAATGAACATATTGCCTCAGCAACTTGATGACCAATTGGTTGACCAAAGATTTCCCCACTGGATACCATCATCAGTTCGAGTTCTAGATATGTTGGTCAGTTGGCTGAATCAGCTTATTGGATCAGCCAGTAAGTCAAGGTTTGCTCAATCATCAACCTTTCCATCATTAAAATCATTAAGAACATTGTGTGGATGAACCAAAGGCTGATGGCATTTATCAATGATCTATCAGTTAAGATCGCAGTTTCTTACTATAATTAAGATTAATTAAGGTGTTTTAAATCATTATATAGATCTCAGAGCTGAGTTTCACCATTTTAAGATCTCAGTTTGGTTGATCAATGCCATTAGCCGCTGGTTCATCAACGATCGCCATCCATTCCTTGGATGTTATCAGTTTCTTGAGTTGGACATCATTTTGCTGAACCCTGGTCTGGCAGCACTATCCAGTAATGGTGGCACTGCAAGTCATGGCACGATTTCTGGTACCAGGGCTAGTTCTGATCCATTCTTGGTTCATTGTGATACTGGAGTTCATTCGTACTAAGCCCCCACCAAGCCCACCAATCTTAGTGGAGTATAAGCATTAAGAACTAGGGGACTGTACCATTGATTACTAGATTTTAGACATATTTACCCCTTACATCCCCTCACTAAATGGGATAATCATTTTCGCACCAACCATCAGGTTAGCAACCATGCTTGGTAGCAACACCCTACGTGGAGTACAGCATCGATGTTACGCTTACAGCCATGGTTCCCACTTGCTGACGTCCCACCAACCAACCCACCTGGCCCCCACCGACCCCTACCGACCTCTACGAGCCTCGACCTGCCAGGACGTGCTACCTCAAGCTGCATGAAGCTGCATCCAAAGCCGTGGAGAAGGGCGAGGCCGCTGGGTTGTCGCTGTGGTTGGTCAGGCAAGCCATGGGAAAGCATGGTGAACTGGCGAGCTGGGTCAATATTAACCAACCAACCAATGGTTAATAGTTGATAATAGGGGATAACAACCAACAATAGTAGGGGATATAAGGGATATATCAGCTATATATGTCTATGGGTCAAGCAGTTGACCAGCTACGAATGGAGGACAATCACCAACAATAAAAGGGAAAACGAGCTGGTTAATGATAGGGGAACCAGGGGTACAAGGTTTTGACCCACAGCCAACTCATAGTGAACTCGTTCGACTGCCTGGTGATATCACCAGGGAAAGCATCGGAAATCCTGGGTCCACTGGTTGGTTGATATCACTCTCCCCAGCTGGTAGCGGTTCGTACGCGTTGGTGAATTCGTGGTGTAACGAATGGATGATGGAGTAGCGCACCACCATGGACGTACAACACAGGAATGGAGCCGTGGGTCAAGCAGTTAAGCATCATTGTTTATGGGATAATAACCAACAAATAACCAACAATATATCCACGGTGAATGAATAAATGATTATCCCATAAAAAATCTCATCCAGTTGGAATTGCGACGGTGAATGATGGTATATCCAGGGTGGAGGCTTTTTGACCCACAGCCATATGGCTCCTTTCACAGGCAATATTGCTGATTGCTATGTTGCTGTTGTCATTCACCACCACTTATCCTTAATAGTCATGATGTACATCTAACCATTGATCATGAAAAAACACAGATGTACATCCGCGAGGTAACTGGTGGCCATGGTGATCTACTGGATGTGCAGCTCCCTGGCATAGCCATGGGTGCACCCTACCATCGGTGGCTGGATGAAGCCCTGCAACCCAGGAGCCACTGCCGCCGGATACCTTGCCATTGCCCTTTCCTCTGGCGCTCGGCCATGGTCTCGGCGGCACGGTGTGAGAATCAACGAGTTGATGGGTGCGGACTAAAATGAAATTGTGACAGGGGTTCTACATGGTAGTGAGAATGGCATGCGGCATACCTTTAGATCAGTGGTTCTTCATAGTAGAAAGATGTAGTGAGAATGGCATGCGGCATACCTTTAGATCAGTGGTTCTTCATAGTAGTAAGATGTAGTGAGAATGGCATACCTTATCATACCTTGAAATAAGTCTGATATCGGAAAAGCAGACTC
Source organism: Symbiodinium kawagutii (assembly GCA_009767595.1). Lineage (NCBI taxonomy): Eukaryota > Dinophyceae > Suessiales > Symbiodiniaceae > Symbiodinium > Symbiodinium kawagutii. The sequence goes on along the minus strand of VSDK01000567.1, from coordinate 370,037 downwards.
TTTCTACCGGTAGATCTGCTGGGCCCCGGGTTCGACTGCCATCAGGTCCCAATTGCGTCCTTTGCGTTGGGTGCTCAACTTTGGACCCATGGATGGTGAGTTGGAATCAGCTGCTTGAGGGTGTTGTGATGCAAAATCTGCAGCCTGGTTTTGACCATCATATCTGGGGGGTTGGGTAGATGTGTGTCCTTTGGTACAGTTCCAAGCCAAACTAGAATATGGAAAATAGCGGGAATAAAAGATAGGTATCGCGCATATTTTCAACGCACGCTCGCTGTGTAGATGGTTGTCATGGAAGCAGGACTTTGAACTGAGAGGTATGTAAAGTGATGCATGTTCCCTTCCTCGAGAAAGGTGATGTTGACAACAACCATAAGCAACACTGATTTGGCGTTTACCAACAAATCATGGCGCCCGGTAACAAGCAACAACGGTTCAGGACGTGACAAATCATTTGTAGCGGTACAATCAAGCGTGACAACATAGGTCGATTTCACAGCCAGCTAATCACCCTTATTTCCAATAGTTTTTCATGATTCTTTTCCCAAGCAATCAGAGTTTCTGATTGATTACCAAATCAGTAGCCATCATTCGTTATCACAAACCATCATATGATTCACCATGAAGTATCGTCAATCATTTGGGCGTTTCTCCAAACAGGGGACACCCAAATCCTCCCCAGTCATAGTTTGTTTTCGATGATCAATGAGTGATTTTAGGGGTTCCGCGATTTGAGAAACACATTTAGTTCATCCAGTTGGGATCATGACTTCCGCAAATCGCTGATTTATTGGGACTGAATTGTTCAGCAAAAGGTATTTAGATGATCAAATAATAACACTTCTGAAGTTGTTCAGATAAGTTATTCAGAAGTTGTTTTTCAAATCCAAGCAGTTTTTTCTAAAGCTGAGATGATCAATAATTACCGTGTTTAAATCATAATGACAATCCAAGGAGTTATTTATTAAATCAAAATTACATCAACCTTTGATCGTTGGTCATGTCATATACCCCATCATCAACCATTAACCAACTAGTTTGCCATCAGTTATCAACCACTATTCAGTGATTGATCTAATTGCCAATCTTAACTCATAAGGATAATGAGAATCCAACATAATCCAATTAGTTATTCATTAAATCCAATTTATTTGATGATGCTAATTATTGGATCATCTTGAAACTGATTGATGACTAATTACTATTGTTTATTCATTCATCCAATAGTTGATGACTACTGATGATCATCCAATAGTTGATGACTGCTAATTAATCACTGATTGATTCATTCATCCAATAGATATATGTATATATATATATGTATAACCCAAAATTTATTTGACAAACTACTTCTGCCGTTGTGACTTCATCCGTGGCTTGGGCCGGGTGCGCGTTGGCCAAGGTCCTGGACGGCATCCTGTTGCGCATCCATGGGCTCAGTGCCATGCTGCTGAAGCCGCCCTTGCCCACGCCATCCGTGGGGCCCCAGGCGGGGTGCGGCCAGGTGCTGGTGGTTGATATGGGGGACAGCAGCGCCCAGTGCCACCGTGGCTGGTTGGTGGGGGCTAGGACAGCGCAGTGCCAGCAGCAGTGTCACCGTTGATTTTTTCGGAGAGTAGTTATGAACAATTATATAGTTGGTTGACTGATATGTTTTATAGGCTTTGAAACCACCAACCAGATTCGGGTGTTTCTCAGAATAGGGGACCCCCCAAAATGGTGGGTTTTTTTCACTAGAAATGGCTACTAGTGGACGATTTGGGGGTACTAATGCCATTAGATTAACCATTACTTGATGCATGTTGATGCTAACTTGATATTTTAACACCGTTGATCATTGATCATTGATATACCATTGATCATTGATCTAATGAAAGCTAATGGCTCTAAACATCTACCATTAAGATGCTAATACCATTGGTTAACTGGTTGATGCTAATCATTGATCATTGATCCAATGGTTGATGCTCATTGATACCACTAGATTAACCATTAGTTGATGCATGTTGATGCTAATCATTGATTATTGATATACCATTGATCATTGATCTAGTGAAAGCTAATGGCTCTAAACATCTACCATTAAGATGCTAGTACCATTGGTTGACTGGTTGATGCTAATCACTGATCATTACTCTAATGGTTGATGCTAATTAAGACCATTAGATTAACCATTAGTTGATGCATGTCGATGCTAATCTTAATTTTAATGCCATGAATTAGCTGGTTGATGCAAATCATTGATCATTGATGCTAATACCATTAGTTGATTAACCATTGGATTAACCATTAGTTAAACCCATTAGTTGATGCTAATCTAATATTGATACCATTGACCATTGATCTTATGAAAGCTAGGGGGAACATTGATTCCATGATACCATTGATACTTAAAACATCTTAAAACCATTAGTGAAAACCATAAACCACCAACCTTTCGCGCATCTGTGGTGATTTGGCGCCAGGAGGAAGCCGATGACCTGCTGGTGATTCAAGCCGATCCAGCTCCAGAGCAGAAGTGGGGAGTCCCGGCCGGCCATGGCCAGCCAGTGGTATTCCCCAAGGCTTGGGGAGAACAGCGGAAGATACTGAGTGGTCAATGATTGGTTACTGAAGGGTTAATGACCAATCATTAACCAATCATTAACCAATCATTGGTTAAGTTTAATGATTGGTCAAGATGACGACAAATTACCAACTGGTGGTTTCTCAAAATAGGGGAACCCCCCCGGTCATCCAATGTGAATCATTTATAGTAGTGAACCAACCATCATGGGGGGTCCCCTATTTTGAGAAACCACCCACTAAAGTTGAGAGAAGCATCTTGATGAGAGCCATGATGACCTGCTGATGGAAATCATGGGTCATAAGGGTTAGCAACCAATTGATAAGGGCTGAGAATCAACTTGGAATGGCTAATAAGCAACTAAGCGTGCCGCATAACTAACAACCAACGAATAATGGCTAATAAGACAATTTCTATATCAACGATATAGTTGGCTATAGCTCATGATAACTAACAAGCAAGTAATAAGTATTTCTAAACCATTGAATCCTGCAAACCACATTGATATTATAATGAGCTATAATCAACTATATAGTAATACCACATGTTCTTATCCATTTGGTGGTTTCTCAAAATAGGGAGCCCAAAAAATGCGCTTGGTTCATTACTATAAATGATTAATGACTGGATGATTTGGGGGTACCCTTATGACTTGAGAAAAAACACCAATTTAAGTAATACCAAGTAATAATTACCCGACTAACAACCAACTAATAATGGCTAATAAGACAATTTCTACATCAAGTAGTTGGTTATAGCTCATGATAACTATCAACCAAGTAATACTAACAATCACTTCTAGCCAACTCCTGGATCATGCTAATTCGTAGTTGATCAAGCCGTACAGCTACACTCGACTTCCGTTTCCCGGCACACGAGCGGTGACCATCAAACATGGGCTTGTGAATATGGATCTGCCATGGTGCACCTAGTCATTGTACATCACCAGGTAACATTCTTAGGTGGGGAGGGTAGTACCTGTAAAGTTTCAGCATTTCTGAAGTTGGGAGGGTGTACCTCTACTTTGATGGTGCTTGTTTCATTTGGAGGTCAGCAATAGCTTGACACAGCGGCGATGGCTGACCTGCGGGTGGCTGGCATAGCCGGACCATGAATGGTGGAAGTCATCGTCAGGTCAAAGAATCAGAAGGGTTTGAGGGTGTGAAGAGAGTGGACCTCTAATGGATTCTTTGGTTGGTTGGTGGCTTCATAGTGGTTAATAATGGTGCGCAGCTCTCGGACAGGTCACTGTCGTCAATATACCCCCGCATTGCAGAGTGTGCCAGCTGGGTAGACTTAGCCACCTGAAGCAAGGAGTTCCCACCTAAGTCCAGGTTAATGATGGTTGATTAATAACAGGGGATGATAACTCCAACACTAGTGGTTAAACAGCCAACTGGTTGGTGGTTCCAAACATTTTTTATTTTCTATAGTACTCATTAACAAATGGCTGGTTGACTAATATGTTTCATAGGGTTTGAAACCACCAACCAGTTCTTGTTATTTTGCGGAGTCCAATATGCAGCAGCTAGCATTCAAAGCGGATGAGGATGTAACCCTTCCAAATACTACGGATTTTCATGGCTTTTCAGTGTTTCTTCGGTCCGAAGCCATCTTCCTATTGACCTACCATGGAAGTCTGAGCCCCAATATCCTGCAATACTTGAACACGAATGAGAAGACAAACATCCCATGCCTGAACCTCTTCAAATCTGCGTGTAATTTTCACTTCAATTCTCACACACTGGCCACTTGTAATCACAAGAAAAGGTCATCTAACAGCATGTTGGACCATCATTTGGATCATCCTCCACCAGGGCATGGCATGACCATGGCTTCCAGCGAACCTACCGGCGCTACCATGACTCGGGCGGCATCCCAAGGAGTCTCCTGCTGCAGATGATGCGACATTTGTTGCCCCGTCTCGCAGAGCTCAGTGAGTAGGGGCCTCGGCAAGGGCGCGAATCAAGAACAGAGGTATTGTCATGGGATATGGTGGTTTCTCAAAATAGGGAACCCAAAAAACGGTTGGTTTATTGCTATGAATTGTTAATATAGGATGATCTAGGGGTACCCCTATTTTGAGAAACCACCATATTAATGAATGGTTTGAATAGATGATTGTTGGTTATCAATGTTATCATATTTCATGGTATTTCAAAGGTTCTAATATATGTATTGTGTGGATGTATTATGTTTTGTTAATGGTTCATGGTGGCTATTGATGATGTTTTTTTATGAATTATATGTTAGTTGTGGTTTGTTGATGTTTAAACGTGTGATTCTGCATTTGTTAATGGCTGATAATGGCTATTGGTGGTTGTGGTCCTTCAGGAGAGGAGTGAAACATCAACCATTTCCGAATTAGTTTCCTTGGCCTGTCCCCCACTGGCAGGGGCCCTGGTTTTTGTTGGTGGTGAGTGCTTAGGGGCCCCTTACTACGACTTAATCAACTCACTAACCACTAACAATCGACTTATATCAAACAAACCAGGAATCATCTTTTGGTTTCACACATGGTCAACGGGTTCTGACCAGCGCCGGCCAAAAATACGTGTGATAATGCTTTCTCGTGAGCAGTTTAATCCTTTGGTTTCACAGGTTTAGCAATACAAAGGGTCATCAACTTCTCATCAACAGCGATGGTTCTCTTTGGAGCGGCTGGCAGTTGGAGAAGTTGACCAATTGGGCGGTTGTAAGTGGGTATCCTACAGGTTTGGTGGTTACATCGGGCTCATCAATGATGGCAAATATTGGTTGATTCGTGGTTCAGTTTGGTCAGTACTGGTTGATGAGGTTTAATAATGATTGACACTTAAGCTTGGATGCGTTGATAGTGATGTGGGCCCCCTCCACCCTTCGGGAATAAATAGGTTCTAAGAAACAGGAACATGAATATGCCAAGTAAACAATTGTGGAAAAGCCAACCAGTGAAAGCGACTGCGCACAATGGACAGACAGACTGCTGAGTTTTCCAAGTCCTGAAATTGTTACTGGTAGTGATGTCGTTGATGAAGAAAATGCATCAGGAACTGTTGGCATTTGTACCAAACACATCTAATTGGTTGGTTCTAAAAACATTTTTCATAATCCCCAATGACTGATGGGATGGTTGATCAAGGAGCATATTTTTCATGTTGGAGTGGTTCAATCACCAGGTTACAGTGCAAACATACTCAACATAAAACATAAATGACCAAAGTCTTGCAACTTGCAACTGTTCGGATGTTCACCTACTCATGTCTTGGTTGGTTGATATTGACCCAGCTGGCTGTGGGTCAGTTCACCCTTAGTTCCCCTGGTTCCCCGATCATTAACCAGGCTGTTTTCCCAATGAAATTGATGGTCATTATCCCTTGAAAATTGGTTGGTCAATATTGACCCATAGCCATATCTAGGTGGTATACATCCGTTGCTTATCATCCCCTAGTATCAACCATTAACCAGCTAGTTGTACTAGTTGACCATTCTTGTTGGCTGGTTGATATTGACCAATAGCCAAATATAGTTTTCATATCCCCTAGTATGGTTACTCATTATCCCATATGACTAACCATGAACCAGATATTATTGGTTGGTTAAAGCCTTGACCCATCACCATTGGTTCACCTCATGCGACCCGTGGTGGCCCCAAGGCTTTGGCCTGCGCAAGTGGATTTGCTTCGGCCTTCGCAGAAGGCGTCTTTGTCGGCGCCTCAGTGGGCAAGACGTGAGACACAGAGATGTGGCTATGGATCAAGCAGTTAATCAACCAACAACCATGGTTAACTAGCTGGTTAATGGTTGATAAATAGGGGATGATAACAAACAATTACAGTGGAGCCCAGCTAGATATGGCTATGGATCAAGCAGTTAACCAACCAATTTCATGGGGGATAAGTTCACCAACAATTTCATAGGGAAAACAATGGTTAATGATGGGGAACCAGGGGCGGAAGATGTCTTTTAAAGCCGGCGAAATCGAAGGATGGCCGGCTTGAGACAAAGGCTCAATTATCATGAATCTACAAAAAGCTTACTGAAACGCAGGACAGTCTTGCCGAGACAACGGATCAGTATTCCATGTTTCCATTCACACATTTTGCCAGCGGTTGCAATGACGCATTTTAGACAAGAGCACTCCAAAACCTTCCGGAGGCAAGACGAAGCTTGGTTCGCCTAAGCACACTTTGCATTTGAGAGTTTCATGCAACACAGGGTTCTAGGTTCTAATCATGCATTGAACACTTTTTTCCTTCATGTATTAGCAAATGGTTGTTGTGGTTGACAAGCATATCGGTTCATCCGCCAACCAGAATGTGTTTTCATCCTACATTTTGACATGTTTTGGTTCTAATATCTTCTAATCATACTTTTTTTTTGCAGTTTATAAATTTTGTATCCTACATTGAGCTGCCCATGGCCGTGTAACACACCACCATGGGTCGTGCTGAGCACCGCGTCAGCGCCATGTTTCACTCCACCCCCAGGGGGTGCCAACCCTGTGCCCACCACCTTTGCCACGGACTGCGCCCAGGAATGGCTGCGTGAATCCGGTGCAGAGGCGACTGCTGCGTTCCGTGCGATGCGTTTCACGCCGCGGGAGTGATGCCGTTGCTGTGCTGCCGTTGTGAATATCAACCAGCAAAGCCAACTGATTCTATCAATCATTAGATTAATTATTGGTTATTAATGATCGAAATAACCAGGTGATGCATGATTGGTTATTGGTTATTATTCATCATCAACCATTAAATTAAGAATGAAAAATAACCAGGTGATGAATAAACCCGACTGATTAATTATTTGGTTATTAATGATCGATAACCAGGTGATTCTATTAACCCCATGTTGGTTCTATTAATCATCAATAAGCAATAGAATCCGGGTGATGACTAAACCCCTGCTTGATTGATAGGAGCTATCCCGTTTTCCATTAAAATGGCAACCCACCCCGCCCGAAGGATCAAGCATGATTCTTAGGACTGGTGAATATGAAGACACAAGGATGATCATATCACATTTTTGGTTTGGCAAGGCGATATTGCTGATGTTATTATCATTATCATCATCATGACCCTCCTCATCATCATCATCATCATCATCCTCCTCATCATCATCATCATCATCATCATCATCATCATCATCATCATCATCATCATCGCTGCACATGGTTTCCCTGTTAAGATGGTCACAATTCTTCAATACAGTATCATCTATGAATCTGATGCTGAGGTAAGGCCGGGTCCGGCCATGTCCTTTGTGGCCAAGGAAAAGCTCTTGTCCCAAGACTTCAGTTGAAGATTCAGCCAGGGGTCGAAGGTATTTATTTAAAGCACACACGGAAAACATAGAGCACTTCAACAATCAACAAGCCACATGGACATATTTGTAACATCCGCCAAGGAGTCATTGTCCACTCAAGCGGTTTCTCACAGACTCGAAATAGATAGAATAGCCCAAGGGGTTGTTTGTCTATGGAGGGCTTTGTACTCGCAATTGTTCGTGTCATATGTGTGCGGAGCCCCCCATAGTTTGGGATCCAGTGGACCCTGGTTCGCGAATGATCGTCGTACCAGACGTTGGAACGCATTGATGCTGCGTGAATGAGACTGGCTTCCGTTCCCTGGTGCATGTTTATGCTGTAAACTACTTACAGTAACTGTTCAATATTTGGTTCAACTGGTTATAGCGAAACTGGCTATATTCAACTGGTTTATGCTGTAACTACTTACAGTCAATGTAACTACTTACAGAAAGTTGAAATGGTTCAGCTGGGGGATGGTTCATTGCAGATGTACGCCTGTTATTCTATTGTTGTTTTTATTCCGTCTTTTCCGTCGCAAACATGGTTCACACGCCCAACTCTTTTATGACAGCAAAACCAACTGACTAATTGTGACACCTAGTAGAAACGAATGTACGTTTGTGGCTCTATGGCATTCTATGGGGTCGTTCATGGCTGATTTACTATCAATGGGGATTTATTGGGCACTTTTGGAGGACCATCCAGCTTGCAAATGATCCGCCATCTTTGCTTGCCAGTGTGATTCCCACAACTTTCCAGGCTTTTGCCCCATCTTGGCGTTTGGGAGCCTGATTCCGACTGGAAGCAGAAAGGATAGCTATGAACGAGGGCTGTAAGTCAGCAAGTAGGGATATTTAGCGGAAGACATGCCATCAGCCTATCGGAAGTACACAGCATGTGGGTGTTTTCGTTGGGAGGTGATGGCACCTCATTAAGCTTACTGGTGGGTTCCCGTGGCCACCCAGGATGTGACATCCAACTTGGGTATCACCTCTCACCAACGACAGCTGAATATGGCGAGTCACGCTTCAGCTACCTTGTTTGAGACCATGAACTAGTGGGGACATCAGATATCCATAAATGGTAGTGAAACTTGTTGGTTTGCCTAGGGCACCTCCCCACCCCCAAAAGATAGGAAACAGCCAACTTGGAGGTACTCCAATGCAGGAACCAATGTATGTTTCACTGTATCTCCTTCAAGCTTCACCGGTTCTGGAGGGAAACTTCTATCCCTGAATGCTTGAGAGCAAGAGAAAACTCCGTCTGGAAGAACAATCAGGGTGGCTTTAACACACCATAATGCCAACACTCTTGGTGTGCGACAAATTGTCCCCATTTGAAGTTAAAGAAAGGATGCACCAGCACAGCAAAGCTGGATTGGCAGAGCAGATCCCCATCAGGAGTAATGTTCATGAGTATCTCAGCCAAATACTGATGCCACTTGAAGATCGCTGCTGCCCCGTGAGTTGTTTTTTTTGTTCCGCTTGGAACATAACAACGTGCAGAATCATGGTCAATTTATCATGCGGTGGGTACATTCCTTGTCCACTCTTACTGTTGGCTGACCGCTGCACAGTTGTTGTTTTGCCACAGCCACAGCCATAGCGCAACCAAACCAACGTGGAATACTATGATTTGTTTTTAAAACATGGTTTATCAGCGGGTAAAAGTGTAGATGGTGTTCTACAAAATGCGACCGCCCGGTGAGGCAAACTGTGGTAGATCAACATTTGTACCTCTATGCATGTAATGAGCATATTTTTTCATGCACACACATCTTTTGAGTATTCAAATGTATGATATGTCTAGACATTCACATACACATAGATATGAACCTGAGATCACAGACCGATGTCTGGCAAAACAAGGATATCCAAATGGCGTATTGATCAACAAATTTGACAATTGAGGGAACCGCTTCGCAAGCATTCTCAATCACCTTGTCCGATAGGTAAACCGTCTATAAAAAGTGAATGCTTACTTCCGGGGTTTCCCAGAGGAAAATCTTGATCAGAGATGTCAATCATTATGAACGCTTGATTAGCCATATCAATGCTAGTGTCAACCTTGATTATCGATATGTTTTCCTCTTTCATCGCACCGATACAAAACCAGACATAAGCACAGTCAACCATAGAATCTACAACAAAAGGATCTTTTTGGAAGTGCTACCATAAATGGACGCCCCCATCTATCTTCACATCTTTGTGACTGCTGTATCTATGTGTATACTGTTGGGGTACCACCATTTATGGACAAACCCATTTTTATATATATATATAGATACATTAGAATATACATAATCATGGTTGTTGTTTGTGCATTATTGTATGCATATATTGAATATCATACATTCTAGACAGAATATCATAAATTGTAGCTTCTATCTTTAAGATTCTATGTAGATCTATGTTTAGAATAGTTTCCATATGACATACACTACACCCTGCTTGGATGTGCACCCCCACAAAGCGGTCACAATTCCCCATACTTTCGTAACAGGCTTAGTTCAGCTACCTTCTAAGGCGTAACTAACCAGCTCCACAACCAAGTAACCAGGGTCACAGCTACCTTACAGGGCGTTTGGTAACGGGGTTACTTCAGCTTCCCTAGCCATGGTCATAGCCCCAGTTGCACATCCAGTTGTACCCATCAACTCGGTCCCTGCTGCACTGCGAAACCAAGGCCGTCCTCTGTTCCGCTGCCCGGCATCCGGGGGAGCCGCGCCGCGCTCTTGTGACGGAGGCGCCTCGGCACATGGGTGCAGTTGTCACGGGATGAGCCGAGAAAGATGGGTTTTTCGTAGGGAAAACCGTACAAAATGGTGGCTTTGTAGGGGGTTGGCTTGCGGTCAATGGATGTTAACGGGGGCAACTGCAGCAAGAATTGTGAGTTGAACTACTAGTGAACTACGTTGCTTGTGAATGGTTAGTAATTGATGGCTAGCAATGACTTTTCTTCATGATGGTGAGTTGGTTCTGGTGATTAGCGGTTGTTTATTGATAAGAATGGCTGATCCTCGGCATTAATAATGAATATCTCACAGACTTTGAAAAGAACGGTAAACACTATGGTTAATTGTTATTTCTGATGATATCCACACATATTCGCAATTCACGAGGCTGCTGGATCATGGTCAAGACTTCTGAATACATAGTGGATCAAGATGGTTGACAAACCAACAAAGATTGCTGGTTGATCATTGTGTGTTGAAGAAAGAACAGCCATGGCTCACATTAACTGATCCAAGATAAACAATCATCCTTGGCAATGGGTGATACTGCATAGATGATATGGGTACTGGTGCATTGATGTGGCTGTGGGTCAAAACCCCGTACCCCTGGTTCCCCACCATTGACCATTGATTTCCTTATAGTTGGTTGGTATTATCCACCAGCATCGGTTGGTTAACTGCTTGACCCGTAGCCATGTGTCGTTGAGCAACGGCTAAAGATGGTCCACAGTGTGGCCGTTCAGATGACTGGTTCATCGGTGGCCTCCATAGGGGCGCTGCGCGCTTCATCGATTGGCTTGGTGTTGATCTGGGGTCGTCCAGGGCCATAGCAACCGCTGTGATCGCTGGCAGTGGGCCTTTGCGGCTTTGGGGAAGCCGAACCCATTTCTGGACGAAGCATGACAAAAGTCACACCAATTATTGGTTTTGGGATGTTCTTTGTGGTTCCTGAGGTATGTCACCCATGTTACTATGACAATTGAAACGTGCTTTTTGCTGTTTTTTTCGGGTTCCGATTCCTATCCTTTGCTTATCTTCCAACTGTGCAGGGATGGCTTTGGAGAATGACTGAGTGCTTCCCTAACTGGTTTGGTGGTGACACCATCCTTAGGGTGTGTGGAAACATCGATTTGGTAGTGAGTCATAGTCCATATCCTGCCAGAAGCTATGCTTATCGACAAACTGTTTGGGTTGATGACTTTTCGGCTTGCAGGTGAATTTCCGACCTGATAGGACTGGTTTTAGCACTTTCTTTCGCGGATTTCTGATAACCACAGCTTCCCAACGTGAACATGATGACCAACATGATTAAATACCCACTATTTTGAACCATCATTGCCCACTATGAACCATCATTAAGCTTTATCTAGCACCATTGACAGCCACATTCCAAGAAGCTTGCTATCAATTAATGCTTAGTGGCAGATCAATTTCATACGCTCCCCCAGTTTACCTTAAATAGCTGGTGATCTATCCCAAATGTGGGTGTGTAATTTATAAACAATTAGATCAAACATCAATCATCATCAGTAGCCATCAACAAGCCATCATTAAGTATATGAATTAACCAACCATCATTAACCATATGAATTAATCCTTACTATTGAATGGTTCCCAGATGGTTAATTCATATGCTTAACGATGGTTCATTGGTTCATCATGATGATTAATTACTATTGAACCATTTGGGAATCAATTTACCAAATTCACCATGATCAACCAAATCATATGGTTAACCATCATTGATTCCCAGGTGAATTCACCATCAATTCACCATCATTGACCATCACTTAACCACTAGATTAACTATGATTAGCCATCACTTGACCACCAAATTCACCAGCATTAACCCACCATCAACCCACCATTCACCCACCATTCACCATCGGTTCATCCCCTTCCCAGACCCAAAATGCCGGCCTCAGGCCGTCGTGGCCTTGCGTGCCCTTGCAGAAGGCGCGCGACTTCCCGGCGTTTTCGCGTCGCGAGGTCCCGGGGCCCCCAGGGCAGCAGGTTCGTTGGTTTCTGGTAGCCGTTAGTGGTGAATACTAGGGGATAATGGCTATAGTAGGGGACTTCACCAAGCACAATAGTGAATTTGATAGTGGGTAATATCGGTTATTATTAGTTGGAAAATTATGGCTATACAACAATCATTCCCAATTATTGTTGGTTAATACTAGGGGAAAATAACCAACAATAATAGGGAATTCACCAACCAAATGGGTACAATCACCAACAAGAATAGGGAAAACATTAGTTTCTTAGAATGACTATGTGGATTTGAAGTACTGATTGAAATAGCATTGTTTGTTATATGTATTTATGTTATAGCTATTTATCGTTGGGTTTAAGATGGCTCTTGGGGTGTTTCTCGAAATAGGGAACACTTCCAGTCATCCAAGATTAAGTGTTTACAGTAATAAACCAACCATTTTTTCGGATCTTTACTTTGAGAAACCACTATTTGTATTTGAAGTAAATACTGATAGTATTAGCTATTAGTTTTACGTTACAGCTATTGACCATTTTTCTTACAATGAGTATTTATACTGATAAGCATTCTACCTACTATTGATCATATTCTGTCATGCCGGTTGATGTTTTTTTCAACGGTGATACTTGTTTTGTTATGCATATTTTTTAAATGTATATGTATCCTTTATGGTTCCAAGAACCAAACGGCATGGTTTGAATGCTCTAGTGTTTTGATGTTTTGTTTCAATTAGTTATCGCGCCGCACATGTGTGAATTCACAATCGTGGATACCCAGTGATCACTGTTACAACCATCGGGGATGCCCAGAACTGACCAACAGATAATACACAGTATGAAGTAATATACCTGAAGATAGATTATCGACCATTATTGGTGTATTATTTGTTGGTCATTGTAGTGCAAAGTGCAGTTGGTCAGTTGATAATACAACAGATTTGTAGCTGACAACAAATCGACTCCGGCATTTAGCTGGAGTTGTCGGGTATCAGAATGGGTAGTCTTGGAGAAGAATGAGGGGCAAACAAACAAGAAGGTTCACCAGTTCATTAGTTTTAATGATGTTTGGTTAAGATTGATTGTCGGTTGGTTGTTGGTTGCATCGACGACTGTATTGTTCCACAGTTTTTTTGCACATGTAGATATAGGTTCATTTTTCAATTGATAAATGTGCATATAAGTACAGTATATATATATATATATACACATTAATTTGCATAAGAATACATGAATAGATATGTACAGAGATGTACATATGTATATGTGCATTGACAGTGATGATACACACGCGCACCAGTTGTCAAGAATGGTCAGAAATGACTGGGAGTTCTCAAAGTAGGAAACTGTCAGAAATGGATGGTTTAGTACAAAAAATGACTGGCGATGAATGATATGGGGGTACCCCTATTTTGAGAAACACCCGTTTACAGTGGATAAATTCATACTAATATGTGTTTTTTGGTCGGCGACTGCTTCACTCTTCTAAGCAAGGGAGGACAGATACCTGGCACCTTCACTAAGCACAATCAAGTTTTTGACACCCTGAAGTGGAACGCCTTCCTATTCAACTTGTCAGGTTTTGCCTGTGGTGCCGTACTCGTTGTATAAGCTTGTAGGTGGATAGATAGATAGATAGATAGATAGATAGATAGATAGATAGATAGATAGATAGATAGAAACATAGATAGATAGATAGATAGATAGATAGATAGAAACATAGATAGATAGATAGATAGATAGATAGATAGATGGATAAATAAATAGATAGATAGATAGATAGATAGATAGATCATCAATCCGTATACACACACACACATTTATACATGTTTACTTGTGTAGATTTGTAGAGATCCATGGGCAATGAGATAGACAAATAGATGGATGTTACATGCGTGCATGCATGTGCACATACGCTTGTACATGCATTTGCAGTATAACCTGTTTTCAACTACAAAGTCATATAAGTGCATGGTAATTGACATGAGGTATATATATACATTTGTTCATAGATTTATATCTTTAACATAGTATACAATATTTTTTCATATACATATTTCACTTAGTATTTTTCAAATCCTAATAGATATAGTCACATATATATATATATGTATATGTTTACAGTATATTTATATATATTTTTTTTTCAATATATATATATATATATTTATTTATTTATCTATTTATTTATATTTCAATACATAACATGAATATGAACCTTGTTATATGTCCATATCTGTTGCGATATCCATTCCTCCCAATCCAGGCCCCAGTGGTGCTAGCGACCGTGGCGCCTACGGCGCCCAAGTGGCCACGGTGTCCACCATCGTTGCGCGGTTGTTGAGTGCCGCATCTGCGGCGGACCGCAAGGCTGAGAGAGAGGGTGGCTGGTTGGGCTGGTCAGTAGATAGGATATAGAAGTACCATGGTCGTTTAAAGTTGGAATATGGTGGTTTATGGTTGGTTTATACTGCTTTATGGTGGTTTATGTTGCTGGTTTATAGTTTGAAGATGGTGGTTTATGGTTGGAAGATCCCATGCATTGTGCTTTGGTTGATATTCTGGCGAGTACGTAAGATATACTCGGATGAGCAATAAGCTTACTTGATGATTGGTTTGGCATGGTTGTACCCATGGGTATAGGTGGGCTATATGACTGGCTCTTATGGTTGGACCTTCTAGTTGGTACCTATACTTGGATAATCATCCCACTTAGTAACCCTCCTTAGTGAGTACGAATTTGGTGGCTTATACCGTCAGTAAATGGTTGAACAATCCCCGATGGATCCGTTCATCACTGCTGGGATGATCATCCAAGAAAAGGTACCAACTACAAGAGGCTTGTTGGTGGGTCATGGTTGGAAGATCCCGCAGATCATGCTTTGGTTGATATTATTCCTTGTATTTGGAGGTTGGGAGTCGTGAAATCTTTGGTTTTTTGCGGTAAGTCTGAATGTGGTCACAAGGCTAGAAATATGGATAAGCTTATTCACGCAAGAATTAGGTACTGTACATGATATATAGTGAAGTGATTAAGTTCAAGTTGGGCAAACCAACTAGCGCGTGCAGATGAACTACTCTCGGATAGAGCGCCAGTTTTGGGGTGTCCATTTCAGAGCGCTTGACATTTTGAGCAAAGGAACATCAGGTGCAGTGCAGGGCTAAGTAGCATGGGACTCAAGGGTCAATCTTTTCCGTCCAGAAATCATACGGGGGGAATCTGGTGGTTTGGCAAAGCCATCAAGAGCTAGATTGCTTGGTCTCCTCCTAGAACTTTCCTAAATCTGGTTTGTTGTGTGGTTTCCCATGGTCATTCGAGCATACGTTGGTCTTTGACTGTGTAGAAATTGGCCTCAGCCACAGGAGGTGTGGCCTTGCATGTTCTTTGCAAGATGAGGCTATCGCCTTCCCAGACGAAGGGGGATCGCAGTTTTTATGAAAGGTTTTCAATCAATGTTGAGATCCATAATGCTTCATATTCACGGTTAATCATATTTTTCTGTTGTTACGAAAGTACATAGAAGGAAAGGTACTACCGCACACATGATCTTTCAACACTTTCCCTATTTTCCTCGATATGAGTTCAGAACGGTTGAAACCAGCCAGTGATAGGTTGCACCACTTATTTGTGGCTTGTGATGATGGGGGCCCCCCCTTGTCATCTAGCCAGGACGAGAAGGATGGAGAACAGGCCACCTATTCCTTGAGCGGATCCTGCAACGATGTCGTTGGGAAAAGGAGCTTGACAACAGCAGTAGTTGGAACTTAGAAGAAATTTAAAAAAATATCAATTATCAGCTGAATCTACCATATTTGTGACCTGACGATGGCTGGGAATGCTTTAGCAGATGGCTGGATTTGTGATCAATCACGTGCAGTCAATACAGAGCTAACAATGATTATATCATTGATGATTAATCAATGGTTCATCCTTCTTTGACCAATGGTTTTGAACAGTTTCTCATGGCTGAAAATAACAACGGCTGATCATGGCAATGGCTGATAGTCGCTGCTAGTGGCTGATAACGGCTTGAACATAGTTGATAGAAATGGTTTGTAGTGCGCTGGTGGTTTCAAACATTTTATACTTTTCCTAGTGCTTTCAAATGGTAGGTTGGTTGACTTGCGCATTGGTTCATGATGGGGTGATTGAACCACCAACCAGTACAGCTAGTAGCATTGACAATTATCAAAAATGCTTGAGGATGCTTAAGATTGGTGAACTACGGCTGATTATGGTTCATGGTTTGGGGATATGGACCCATACGGTGGTTTCTCAATCCATAGGAGACCCCCCAAAATGGTTGGCTTATTACTATCAATGGTTGATATTGGATGATTTGGGGGTTACCCTCTTTTGAGAAACACCCATATGTTATTTGGCTATGGGTCAATATAAACCAATAATGGGGGATAAGTTTACCAACAAAGATGGACCATAATATAGGGATGAGAATCAACAAGAATAGCTGGAGTTACCCCCTGACCGGCCAGCTATAGGCGTACCACCTGTCCTGAATGACA
Source organism: Symbiodinium kawagutii (assembly GCA_009767595.1). Classification (NCBI taxonomy): domain Eukaryota; class Dinophyceae; order Suessiales; family Symbiodiniaceae; genus Symbiodinium; species Symbiodinium kawagutii. Next base: position 352,934 of record VSDK01000567.1, on the reverse strand, counting down.
TGGCGGCGCCATACGTCTCCTCATTACTCCACATTTGCAGGCTTAATAGGTGTTTTTATACAAAGTTGACACTTGTATTGCACACATGTGGCTTGTCCATCAATGGTGTACCCATGTGTGGCTTTATATTCTGCTGGTTGGTTTTCCATTTCAAAGGACTCATCAACCACCACTATGTATAACAAAATACGGGTACCCCCAAATCATGATTTTTTCGAAACATTGTTCGTAATAAACCAACCATAACTCTGGGGTCCCATGTTTTGAGAAACCACCATACGTACCCCCTGCTAAACTAACATGGCAATGGAAGGTTCACCATTTTGGCAATGGAAAACCTTGGAGAATCCTCCAGTTTGCTGGTAAAACCCTGGAAAATCTACTATTTTGTTCGGAAAACTCTGGGAAATCCTCCACTGATGTTGGATTTTTCAGCCAGCCATGGCTTAGCTCACCATGGTGAAGCCGCCTCAGGGAGATGTTACTGAGACCGCGGCCGGAGGCGATGGAGGTGCCAGGGGACCCGCATCCATAGGGTGAACGAGGCAGGTGGTGAACACCAAGGCGAACCATGACGTCAACTCAGGAGTAACACAGGAGTTGTTAAAGGGTTACCCTCTGGTAAACTAACATAGCTGGCTGGAAAATCCACCAATGATCAATGTTTCCCAGGCTATTGCTATGTTAGTTTACCAGAGGGTAACCACGGAAAAATCATCCCTGGGCTGAGTTTCTCTGAGTTAGTAACTTAGTAGCAAACCCAGGATTGAACCAGGGGAATGGTAGAACTTGGCTGGTGGTCTTAAACATGTTCTCTACTCAGTAATCATTAAGAAATGGATAGTTGAAGGTTGACCGATATTTTTCACAGGCGTTGAAGCCACCAACCAGTTTGGAATGTTGGTTCGATGTTGATCCTGGGATTATCAATATCAGGGGTTCGGACAGTCTTAGTAGCGAACCATGACTTTTGAGGGAAACTCCCCTACTAGATGAACCAGCGGTTTGCTGATCCAAGGTTATGATTACTGGCAAGTACAAGCTGATACCCCCAGTTACTTGATTTGGGTTCAAACTAGGGTACAGCAACTACCCATTTTGCCCAAAAGGGAATGTTTAGCTGAGCTTTGTCAATTTTGTTCGGATTTATCATCACTTTGTAGGCGATCATGCCGAAAGCCGACTGTGCAGGGATCGATGCAGACACAACTGGATTTGTTTTTGGATCTCAATGATTGCCATGTTGACATCCCCAACATGACTTGCTTGTGGTTAGGAAGGGGGGATTCGAACTTAGGGGTATCCAGTGCTATCCCTTTCAAGTGGTAGCTCCGGAGATAGGGATATCTATATATCCCTTTAAAGCTGAGCTACCAGGAGGGTTCTGACCAAATGGTAGTAGTGCTAAATCACGGCCAAAAACAAGCTAACAATGGCAATGACCAATAAATGGATCGTGGTGATTAGTAGATGGCAGTTCTATTCCAATAACGGTAGATGAGCCCCAGTTCTTGGAATCTCAAACCGAAGCCTCATCGTGGAAGTAAATCACCGCTTTGGTTGGTTGCACAGTGCTGTAGAACCCAGCAATGCCCCTGCAAAACAAGTGGTCATCATCATCATCATCATCATCATCATCATCATCATCATCGTCATCATCATCACCATCATCGTCATCATCATCATCATCATCATCATCATCATCATCATCATCATCGTCATCATCGTCATCATCATCATCATCGTCATCGTCATCGTCATCGTCCTCATCATCAGGCATATAGACAAATCACAGTAGTACATTTACACATTGTACACATCCTCCCATATATATCTACATGCACATGCAGTCATGTACACGTATACATGTAATCGAAGATTAGTTACGCTCCTTGAAATCCCTAAAACTCTGGGGTTGTCCCAAGCCAGCATCATGGCGCGCACCAAAGAATCCTGTGGTGATGTGGAGAGAATATCCAAGTTTTGGCAGCATACAGCATTGAGATTGTGCACTCTTCAGCTTTGGATGTGATTGTAGCTGAACCATGCCATATATCCAACAGGAATTCCTTGTTTATGTCCCCATCAGGTAGCAATGCCAGTCAATCTTACGCAGGAAACAGCGCAGCCACTTCGCCAAAGAAGGCAAGTACGGGCTTTGCCAGCCTGAGTTGTGCAGACTCGGTAGGGCAAGAAAAACCGCGTGTTGTTGGCATTAGCTTTCACAATCAACGCATACAATCCATTTATGATGGTTGTTATTGGCAAGCACTGTTTGAGTAATTATGCATGCGCATCAATGATTATCTATTGACTATTCTGGATTTCCCATTTGGAATCCATGCCTGATTTTCCACGTGTAAAGACAGATACATGGAGGGGTAGATGGACGGATAGAGAGACGGACATGCACTAGGACAGATTTGTTAGATTTGTTGTGGATCTAATTTGCTATGGTATAGCCGGTATAGCTGCAAGTGCCATCCTTAGCGCATATCCAGGCACTACTTGAAGACTGGTGCCAGGCAAAAGCTCAATCCATTTGAGGCATCAAAGTGAAATTAACATATGGCCAACTATGGGTTAATATTAACCAACCAATGATGAGGGATAATAACCAATCATTTTAAGGAGAAAACAATGGTTAATGAAAGGGGAACCAGGGGTACGGTGTTTTGACCCACAGCCATATGTATCCTTTGTGTAGCTTAGCCCTCCTAGAACAGCCTTCAGGTCATTGTCAGCACCTTTGCTCCCAAGCGAGTGATTGACCTTTCTTCTTTTGGACACGGGCACTTGTAATGTTGTATTCCAGTATGTGCCGTTTGGGACTTCAACAAAAATAACGTGCACAACACACAAATGTATCTCTGCAAACGTGTGTTGCACATGGCTACAAATATGCGTACGTGCGTATGGCTTTATGTGTTCACACCTACACACATACACGCATACATACATGCATTTCCCGGGGGGTAAACTGACCTGGCAGAGGAAAATCACCATCTTTTGAAAGGGAAACCGTTGGAAATCAGCTCGAAATGGTGATTTTTTAATTGCCAGGATCTCTTACCAGAGGGTATCATGTACTCATCCCGTCTCATCCCCCGCGGTGTCCAGCATCAGCACGGCTCGACAAAGGTCAAGCCACGTCCTTCCCGCAGCAAGAGCTTTTTTGCTGCTGCTGGAGAGCTACAGGCCATGGGATTCGCCCTGAAACCTTTTGTGGTGCAAGGCCAGGGGTCAAGGCTTTAACCGACCAACCAAGCAGGGAATAAGTTCACCAACAATCATAGGGAAACGTTACGTGAGCTCTCAAAATGGCTATGGGTCAAGCAATTAACCAACCAACTAATGCTGGGTAATGATCAACAATAGTAGTGGGAAAACAATGGTTCGGAGGGACTACGGGTTTTGACCCACAGCCGTTTCTCAAAATAGGGGTAACCCCAAAATACGAGGTTTAGTGTCCCCTAATTTGAGAAACCCCTCTGTACATTTATCACTTTTTGTTGGTAAACTGTTTGGTTCAGAAGTCATGGTTCACAAAAAAGGGCTGATGATAAGTAGAGGTGAATAATGGCTATGCCGATGGTTGATATTTGTCGTTGGTTGCATAGCCTATCTACATACACGGTTAATCATGAGGCAGAACAGCCAACAGTCGGGAATATAATGTTTATCTATGGTCACTCTAGTCATGATAAACAATGATAATGTTTAAAAATGCACGGGTATATAATTGTATGAATCTAGTCTAATATGGGAATATAATGTTTAATAATGGGAGATCCATATGCTGGGTCCTAACCAACCATCTAGAAAATGGGTAGTTGTTCACATCCAACGGTTCGACTAGTTTGGTGACGCGGATGTGAATAGCCAGGGGTACAGGGCCCCTTGACCCAAAGCCAACTGACAATGCCTGACAGTCGTCAATGATGCTCAGGGCCTCGCGAGCAACATGAATCCGTAGTATCGATTTGTAAAGCCACTTGTGGTTAGTGAAGAGTGGTGATTAACGAATCATATTTGTTTTACAATGGCCAATTTGGGCAAATAGATCATGTTTACACAACAGGTTATTAACTTGGCCATTATCAATAGTGGTTGAAATCAAACAACTGGTTGGTGGTTTCAAACATTTCCTGTTTTCCCTAGTGTCGAGAAATGGTTGGTTGGTTGGTTGACTTGCGCATATTTTTTCATAAGGGTGGTTCAACCACCAACCAATTAATGATAATTAGCCATTATTTATCATATATAACTAATATATACCATTACCTACCAATAATCATAGCACATTCTTTACGTCACTATTATTAACCATTATCAACGATCATTGACCATTACTAATTACTATCAACTATTATTAGCCATAATTAGTCATTACTAGCCGTTGTTAGCCATTAGTAACCAACAATAACGAACTAATAATGATTAATGATGGCTAATAATGATCAATAATGGCTAATAATGAATGACAATGGTAATTCGTTCTGCATCATTTACCAACAATTTTACTGTGGCACATTCTTTACATCACCATTGTTAACCATCATTAGCTATCATAAACAATGATTCACCAATCAATAGCAACCATGATATCACCAATAAAAAGCACATATCCAGTAATGATCATTACTAGCCACTATTAACCATTAATGTAGCCCACATTAACCATTATTAACCATTCACTAACAAATCACTGCTTCGCTTAATGGTTAATAATGGTCAATAATGGGTAATAATGGTCCATTAGGCATTAATAACAAATAATTACCATTATTAACCATTAATTAACCCTTATTGTCCAATTCTTTCCATCACTGCTTCGGTTTCACCAGCCAGAGGACTGGGCCCACCTTTCAGCGGTGGCATGAATTCATGGGCCCGCCACACTGGCGGTGGCCGAGGAATTCATGGTTCACGTAATGTGACACGTCACCTAGGATATGGCTGTGGTCGATATTAACCAACCAATAATGAGATCATATCCACCCATTTTATAGGGAAAACTAATGATAGGGGAACCAGGCTTTTGACCCACTTCCATATGTTTTTAAACTGGTGGTTTCTCAAAATGGGGCCCTGAAAATGGTTGGTTTGCTGCTATAAATAGTTCAGAATTGATGATTTGGGGGTACCATTGGATACCCCCATTTTGAGAAGCACCCGTATTTACATATATACACATCCTATTTGGTGGTATTTTCCTGTTTGGCTATTGCTAAAGATGTTTAGTAGTGGATGATTTGTGGGTACCCGTGTTTTTGAGAAACACTCATATTGTTAGCCACTGGCAGTATAAAAACCACTGATCAGGCTATATACTTATTTTAAACCAATATCAAAACGTTAAGTTATACAAATATAGCCATCAATTACGATATTAAATTCATCATTTTCAGTCATATAATTATGCACATATCCTACGAATCGATCATAGTTATCAATGATAGTAATATGTTTGAATCAGTGATAATAATCAACCCATCACAAACATTTGTGTAAAAATGATAATTCATTCATCAATTAAACATAGTTTTCCTAATCAACCATGTTCAGAATAAACAATGGTAATCCAGTATCACAATATTCATATATTTAAGTAATTCAGTTGCCATATTATCATATAAGCATTACAATCATCATTAACCATTTCCTCTTGTTTGATCACACAGAAATACTTAATTACAGATCATAACCAGTAACCAAACATCAGCCATTCACTCATTCACCATCAATTTTTCCCCTGACTTTCCACATAAGCATCGACTATCACTATCAATGCAACTATAATTATCACAACCAGTTGTTACAACTGTCATTGCCAATATAACCATATGTTTGATCCACAGAAACCGCATTTGTTGAGACAAACATCATATCACCATAAAAACCATAAACCATATAGCTACCATGAATATTCATTCATATAATCCTGACAAAATACGAAGAACAATATCTTGATCAGCAAAACCCATCTAAAACCACAGATTCCAAATGCCATCCGTCGATCACAAACACCATTAGAAGAGGATCCATCCAAAAACAAAAAAAGCAAATCAACTAAAAATATCATCTTTGAAAAGAAAAGATCCACCAAAAAACCACATCCTTTGACCACAAAAAACCCTCCAGTTCGCCATTTGAAAGCCCTTGCGCACGGCAGCACCGCAGGCCTTGCGCGACGGCTTCGTGACGGTGCTGCAGCACCTGGAGTCCCGGCGCGCCCAACGCGACGCCACGGTCTTCTCCGCGGTGATCAGGCGCCGGGCGAAGGGAGAGGAAGGTCACCATGGAAAGATTGATTTTTGTTGGATTATGTGGTGATCATTGGTGATATTTGTTTATGGATTTTTGTTTGATATATGGATTTCATATGTATATGGTGATATGTATGTAGGTATACCATTTTTGTGGATTAGATGGTGATGTTTTTGTGAATGTATGGGTGATTTTTGGGATAACATGGATTTACAGGTGTTTTTTTGTTCGTATCTATTATGTTGGATTTATTTCAAATATTTCTACTTTTCTTTCAAGAAGAAATGAATTTGTCATGTATTTTTTCGGATGATATTATTCATGGTGAACAAATTATCACTCCATGGTGAACAAATGTCCACCGGAGTCTGTATTCACTACGGTGGTAGGATATGGATATAATATATTTTATTGAAACAACGGTGAACCATCCCGAGTGTTGTTGCCTATTGTTGATCATCATTTTTGGTGAACAATGATAAATTATAAATGGTGGAGAATGTCCTTATAAACGCAATGGCTACTGATGAATAAGCAGGTACTATCGGTTGACCACGTTTGATGGTAAACGATGGTTATCAAGTCATGGGATCGTTTCATCATGGTCTGAGAACTATCAAGTAATGATCCTATCAAGTTACGGGATGCCAACGATAAGAACCATCAGCATTAAAATCCACTAAAAATGCCTAATGAATATTAAAATGATACATGATGCTTCTCCATGATGCTGGTATACCATCCTAATATACCATCCATTTATATACCACCCTAAGGGGTGATTCTACCATGTTTATCTAATGATACCTTAGCAGAATAATTATCATTGAATAATTAAGGGGTGATTAGCATTGTAATGATGCATGATACAATTTTTTTTATCACCCCTTAGAATCCCTTATCTAAGGATAATGGTATCATTGATACATTGATCCTAGCAGGATCAATGTGATCCCCTGCCCAGGTGTTTGGAGCTGCTGAGCCGCCGAGAAGTTGCCGCAGGTGCCGTGCCGCCACCGCTGGGTCGACCGTTCCAAGCCGGGGTTCGCAACGGGGTGAGCAGGGTTGGCACCTGGGAAATCGCCTGGAAGCTAAGGGGATCAGCATGTTTTTTTTGGAAAAAGGTGATCTTACCACAGGTGATCACCATAGAAACAGCTCATTTTGATAGGCAAAAGCCAGCTGTTTCTAGGGTGGATTTCCGAGTTGATCGCCACATTTGTCGAAAAATGGGTCGATCAAGCATCATTTGGTCATGATTTATCTTAATGGTATTGAGCTAAGCTGATGAACCTCAGTTGATTACATTTGATTACGGTAAATCATTCTAAGTGGGTCGATTTCCATCGATTTCCCACTTCCAAGCTACCGAACAACACAGCTGTTCCTTGGTTTGTGGTAAACTATGGTGCTTAACAGATTCTAAACCATTCAATAACTACTAACTATTACCATTAGAACTTAGGAGTTACCATTTAATAACCATAGGTAACTTGAATCTTTTAGTTGGTGATAGTCACCATAAACAAAACTCCCATCGATCATCATTATCATTGTTTTCTTTTGTTGATTGTGTTCATCAGTGGTGGTAAATTACTGTTAATGGACGATTGCGTGATAGTTACTAGAAATCGATGCTAATTGCTTTCAATAATGGATAGTTCCTATTTATCAGCAACACTGGCTGGTTTGTCAATGACGGGGGTTGACAATAGATGATTGATTGTTTGTGAAAAACTTCTTTTGGTGTTTTACCCTCTGGTAAACTAACCTGGCAACGGAAAATCCACCATTTTTTCGTGTTTTTCCTGGGTTTCACTATAAAATGTGGTTAAAATCTATTGCCGGGTTAGTTTACCAGAGTGTAATACATATTTACTAGTCACTGAGTATCAATTGTTTGCGAAGCTCCTTTCACAAGAACTCATGGTGCTTTGGAAGAGCATGCGAGCCCGGAGAACAACACACGTGCCCATTTGGTTGGTGTCGATGTGTGGCTACAAGCAAGTATTCATATTGTGTAGGAGTGATTGTGTAGGTTATTGCAGGTATACATGAGAGAGGGATATAAATATATGCATGTATTTCATTTGCATATAGAATTCACACCTAATAAACAATGGGATTGGCTTCGTACTAACAATGCCAGCATTTCCTGTCCGCACTGTATGTATTCTGTTGGGGATTTGGATGTTCAAACAGCAGGTGTACTGTACAGCCACTATATATGAATCATTGAGCAACAAATCAACCATCATCAACCATCACTTAACCACTCGGTTGACCGCTTTCTAACCTTGTGATTTCAACATCATCCATGGATAACCATCATTTCACCATCATGAACCATCATTAGCCATCACTGAACCATCACTTAACCATCACTCCACCACCAGATTAACCATCACTTAACCATCACTCCACCACCAGATTAGTCGCTATTTAACCTATGCTTCACCTACGGTTTCACCGTTTCACCGACGCATTCGGCCTCACCGCCGAACCCACGCTGGCCTCCGGACCGTGCGCCAGGTCCTGAAGCAGGCCGCAGCGTGCGGATGCTCAGAGAAGCGACCAGCGACCAGCGACCAGGTCGACAGAAGAAGATGATTGATATGATGTTAACCAACCAATGTCATGGGGGTTAATAACCAACAAACTATAAGGAAAACAATGGTTAATGATGGGGAACCAGGGGTACTGTGATGGTTTCGCCACTGATGATCATTTTTAGTAATAAACCAACCACTTTTGGGGGCTCCCTATTTTAAGAAACCACCATATGTTATGACCATATGAAGTAATGGTTTGCAAGGGGTAATGATGGTTAATAGTGGTGGTTAATGGTGGTTGATGGTGATTAGCAAGGGTCAACAAGGAAGTAATGGTTTTGGTGGTTTTCACCAGGGTCAATAATTGTTAATAGATAGGAAATAATTAGCAACAATAGTGGCCTGCAGAATAGGATGACTGATATGTTATGACTCAATATGAATTAATGGTTTGCAAGGGTTAATGATGGTTCATGGTGGGTTAATGGTGGTGAATAGTGGTTAATGATGATCAGTGGTGGTTAGTGGTTGTTAATGATGGTTAGTGGTGGTTGCTGATGGGTTCATGGTGGTTAATAGTGATCAATGGTGGCTAGTGGTGCTTAATGATGGTGAAATGATGTTGAAATGATAGTTCATTCATATGGCCAATGATGTTTTGAATGGTAATGGTAGTTTTTGATAGTTCGTAATGGTTCTAATGTCAAGCATATGCACAATGGTTGACTGATGATTCATCACTGTTGATTGATGTTTGATCCAAATGGCAGATTCGTTGCTGCAACTATTATACGACTCACCATAGTTCATTAGCTGCTGGAAATCCTTATCCACCAATCACTATTCTGCAGCAAATGACAATGTGTTTCTGGGTTTGGGGGTGTCATGCCATTTCTGGACGCATATCGTTGACCCCCACAGCCATTAATCATGCAAGCTGCGCCACCGAACATATCACAGGGTTTGTAGCACCACCGCAAATGTGGGTGACATCATGTTCCATCATGTTACATCGTAGAAACATGAAGCCACATGATGTATTTGGTAGGAAAGCTTAATAGGATGTATGTTGGAAGCTGGTTGATTAAGCCATCATGTTACTGATTGAGCTTTTATGAGCCCAATGTTTTCTCGAAGAAATCATTGAAACAGTGAGCAGCGTTCCAAGCAACCGCGAAAGCTGGGCAAAGATCAAGTAGGCATTGCCGCGAAAGCTCCATGAGAGGGCGAGGTGCACGTTTGGCATCAGGGTGCTTGTTCTTAAAGATTTAAAGGGTGTTTCCTAAAATAGAGGTCCCGCAAAAATCATCCAAAATTAAAAATCTATAGTAGTAAACCAACCATTTTTAGTAGAAAGCCTGCCATTTATAGTCGCAAACCAACCATTTTTTGGGTTCCCTATTTTGAGAACCATCCATATCAACAAACTACTCACTTTCAGGTGAGTTTCCTGGAGGATAGTCATCAACAACCCATCACTAACCATCATTAAGCACTATTAGGCAACATGAACACTTCATCATCATTAACAACTAACATCATCATCATCATCATCATCATCATCATCATCATCATCATCATTTATCACCACTCCTGGTGGATCAACATTGCAACTTCTGATTTCTCCCTTCAGCTCGGTGCTTTTCCCGGAGGGCCCCGACCTTCAGCGATACCCCACTTGAGCTGTGGCTCAGGCCGGTGATTTGCCCTTGGAGTCCGACGCCAGCTTCATCCCCGGGGAGACCATGGAAGATGCCAGGAGCGGATGACGACTCGCTGTCACGTGCCGTTGCAACGGCACGTGGTTGGTTAGGCATTTGTTTAGCCAGCAGTTTCCGCCAGTATCAGCCTACTATTTGACCATGGTAAAGCCATGGTATCAACCACGGGTATCAACCACTAGTATCAACCATCAGTATCTACAATCATTGAGAATTTTAAGCATCACCTGAAGTTCACTACTGCTGTTTAATCATCAGCGACCGCTACTTCAGTTTGTCCATGGTAAAGTCCACCAGGAACCACTAGTAACCGCTCACGAGGTATCAACCACTACAGTCGTATCAACAGTTCAACCAATGGTTATGATCAATTTCATGGACTATTAATTAACCACTCCTATTGATAAAAGTTATGCATTGTTATTCATAGTAAACCATCATCAGTAACCACTAGTATCAACCACCAGTACCAACCACTAGTACGAGTAATATCAATCACTACAGTACTATCAACCATCATTTGTCAACCACTACAGTAGGTATTCATGATAAACCATCATTAACCACTATTGACAACCATATCAACCCCTAGTATCAACCATTTTAAACCATCATTAACCAACTAGTAACCCCTAGTATCAACCACTAATCAGCCATCATTTACCACGGCAAGGTCCACCTGAGCCGTGCCCCTCCCTGGTTGCTCCACCACGCGCCACGCCTCAGGGTGCTGCGCGCGCTGCGCGACGTGCCTTTGCACAACGAGGGCCCGCGGTCGCCCGCGGAGGCTGGAGAGGCGCGATCGAAGCGAAGAGGAAGCGAAGGGCAGGAAGATGGGTTTTTGTTACTGGTGAATGCTGGTTAATGATGCTATTGATGATGGTTATTAATGATTTGATTGATATAACATGACATATGGGTTTTTGTTAGTGTTAAATGGTGGTTAAGGATGGTTTTGTTAGTGGATAATGGTTGATTGATCAGTGATTATTATTGATAATGGTTATTGACTAATTGATTAATGCTGGTTAAGGGTTGATTGATCTGAATGGTTAATGATTGATGAATGTTTTAGCGGTTAATGGTTGATGATTGATCGATTGGGTCAATGATGAGATTAATGATTAATATCAATAACTACTAACTGGTTAATGATTGATGAATTGATTAATGTTTATTTAGTATGGATGCTTATTGATTAATATGGATTAGTGGTTAATGATTGATGATGGTTATTGATAATGGTTGTTGACTAAGTAATACGGACTATAAATATGAATGATTATCAGGAAGCTAGTTTTATTACTGGTTGATGATCGACTAATCATTGATTGATGAATGATTGAGTAATGAGTTGATTGATGAATGATTGATTGATGAATGATGAATTGGTTTATTAGATAATAATGGTTATCAAGATGAATGGTTATTAATCACTGTTGATTTTTTGATATATGAATGGTTACTTATATGAATGACTATTGCTATGAATGGTTAATGATTGATTAGTGATTATTAATATGAATGGTTGATTATGATGAATGCTTATTGATAATGGTTGTTAATAATATGTTTATTAATGATTGAGTGGTATAGACTACTATTAGTGATAATATGCATGATTAAGCCAATGATTGATTAATGATTAATATTAATAGCTGGTTTATGATTGATGATTGACTATTGATATGAATGGTTGCTGATATTTCATGATCATTCATACTAATAATGAGGAAGCTGTTTTTACTAATTAATTATTGATGATTGATTATGATTAGTGATTGATCAATATGGATTATTAATATGAATGGTTATCAATAATGATTATCAATGATTGTTAGTGTGGATTATCAATATGAATGGTCGATTATAATTACCAGTACAATAATGATGATTATTCACATGAATTGATTATGTGGTTGGTGATTTGATTGACATTTTTTGTTTTCCCTAGTGCTGTTCAGAGTGTGAGAAAATCCAGCCAACTGGTGGGGCCATTCACTGCAATGTGTCGTCGCGCAGCATTGGTAAGTCATTGAAAGGTAGAGATGGATGGATGGATGGATGGATGGATGGATGGATGGATGGATGGATGGATGGATAGAGAAACACATTATGACAGATAGACAAACAACGAGATTTGAATGTATACAGTATCATTATGAACTCCATATCTACCACAGTTTGGATGGTCAAAAATTATCCCGACATGACCCCGACATGGCGGACCCCCAAGTGCTCGTTCAATCCGGGTCAACCAAGCCGATGAGACCAGGATCCTGATGGTGGCATCGGGGAAGAGGAGGACGCCGTCGTGGTGATGGTCAGCCATGCTGGTTGAGACCTCAGATTCACAGATAATAACCAATCTGTGTTAATTATTCAAAAACCATTGAGAATAACCACTGACCACTGATAATAACCACTCCACTGCTAATAACCATTGATGAGAACCATTGATAGTAACCTATGATAGTAACATCTAGTAACCATGGCTGATTCTCCTGCTTTCTAAGCGCAACTTGCGCATGGCCACAACGAGTTCCAACGGCCACGGGAAAGCAGCTGGAAGGTGGGCCCCCGAAACGTTAGCTAACTTGTGGTAATCCACCACAGCCAAAAGTTTACCATAGTTATATCCACCACAACTGGTAGTTACCCTAGCTTCAACAGGGTGTACATGGTGGGCCCCCTAAGTTAGCTAACTTAGGTTATAACTAGGGTAACTACCAGTTATGGTGGATATAACTGTGGTAAAATGGCTTATGAACCAACTTATAACCAGAAAAGCCCACCTTGTGGAAGGGTGCCACTGGTGTTGTTGCGGACGGCTGGTTTCAGTCGTGTGACTTATTTTCACCAGATAGAATCGGATGTCCCACCAGGTATCAAGACCACGCCTGGTATATCTGTTCATTTTTCAATTTCCATCCTTATACCTGGTATGACTTACCCATAAAGAATCTTTCGCATGGTTGAAAAGTAACGACTGGCATAACCAGATATGTTAAGGATCATTTAGTATAGATGCATGAATCAAGAAAGGAATTGCTGTCCACTAAGGGATAACATCTTCCACTACCACTCTTTAGTCGAAACTGACGCAATCGCCGACTTATCACTACCCCTGGAGACAGTTTGCGTGGAAGTTGTCAACTGCAGCCTGGCAGATATGCTGGATGACCCCTTTGGAAGTAGAAATTGCCAAAGCCTTCAACCTGAATATTATCAGTTGGTGGTTTTAGATTTCAACATGTCTATATAGTGGGTCAATAGTCTAGTCACTAGTTGGTGGTTTGATTGACATCGTTTTCCTCAATAAATGGGATGGTTGGTCGATTGAATATTATTTCTTCGGGATGGCCAAACGAACCATCAACCAGATTCGTCTCCCGCAAAGAAACATGGAGATATCCAGTGGTCACGGGTCTCCAAAAATCGTTGGAGTTTCCCCACCAGAGACGTGACAAACTATGACCCTGGGTGGCTTGCCGCCATGAACCGCCCAAGAACCAACTGATGAACCATGCGAATGATTCACCATGAAATCTCAAGCATCAATTCACCAGCCTACCCCAAGCTCACCAGCTATTGAAGCATGGTCACTGGCCCACACGAAGCAGCATCCATACCCACGACTCTTGGGCCAGGACGAAATGGGCGAAGGTGCTGACGAAGCTTTGGACGAGGAGCTGCTTGCCTTGGGTTGGATGGATGGATTTTCGCACGTGGCACCAATCTAGTTCCTGAGAATAATAATGATATATAATGATAATAATAATGATAATATATCATATGTATGATATTACTTATAATATATTATATATATAATACATTATCTATGATATTTAGTATCAAATATACTATATGCAATGTATCAGCATGTATCGGCGCATGTACCAGCACGACATGCTATAACTTGCGCTGGAAATATGAGCGGATTGGGCAACAACCAAGGGTTTAGGCCAGCCAAGTGCAAGGTCCGTTCGGCCTTCGATATGGCACTGGAGGATGAACCCACCAACCACTGGATGTTTGTTGTTGGTGTTGGCGGTTTCGGCATGGTGGTTCAGGGTGGTTAATGGTGGTTAATGATGGTTAATGGTGTTACAGTGGATGAGACTTGGTGATGGATCAAAGATGCCGTCAGAACACACTTCCAGAAGATGGTTTTGCTTGGAGTGATCAATGTGATAGTAGTTCTGATTCGGAGGCACTTGGACTTAAGGAGTTCCCATTGGTCTGACACCAATTGAGTCACGCGGCATTGATGATGGCGGCAGGACGATGATGATGGAGGCACATGTGACCGAGAAAGAGTTGACAAGTCACAGTTCTGCAAGGATCCGTGGCACTACAACTAAACACTAGACCGCTCAAGCACGGATGATGGGAGTGGTTCACCAACAGATAATAGTGTAATTTACAGGGTCTCAGTAGACTGGCAATGCTCCCACAAAACAATCTTGTCAGTTCCTATATAGACTATTATTGCGAAACAGCAATGATAGCCCTCATCATGAAACCAAACAAGCAATCCCGGTGTACTGGTAGTAATTTTGAGTGTCGGATTGTTGCATGTTTTTGATCCATTCGATAGAACCATCCAGCACATGGGAATGAGGGCTTTGATACGGGTGCACTTCAATGAGTTTTGGCTGATGGCAACCGCTACCAGTGGTCAGTAGTGTTGACCGTGGTTCTCCCAACGACTTTGGGACGGATGATTGACTTGCGCATGTGTTTTTTTTTTTTCAGATTCGTTGGAACCACTAGCAGTTGATCGTGCCAGGTGTGTTTCTAACCATGATTCATCACCGTTGGATATGTTGTTGAGCACTTGAGTTCATGGTGGATTTACTAGCCATGTGGCTCCCCCAAGGAATGCACTAGGCTTTTGGACCCAGGGATTGTTGGAATCGGAGCCAGGCTTGGGTGAAATGGTAGTTTCCCAGCGCGTATTCTCCCAGCTGACTGCGTTGTTGTGCTTTGAAAGTGTAGTGGTGGTGCTGCTGTTGGTGGTGGTTGTTCTCGTTGTTGTTTGTTGGTGATTGTTGATTGTTGGTGGTTGGTGTTGTTAATGTTGCTGTTGTTGTTGCTGTTGGTGTTGTTAATCTTGCTGTTGTTGTTGTTGTTGCTGGTTGTTGTTGCTGTTGGTTGTTGGTTGTCGGTGTTGTTGCTGTTGCTGTCACTGTTGTTGGCGTTGCTGGTGTGGCTGTTGCGACTGTAGGGGTTTCGACCAGTGCAACTTAACTTGGTGAGCATTTGGCTTTAATCATCATGTTTAAAAGGCGGAATGCAATATCACGCAATATTGTTGCGCTGATGAAACCAGCACTGTTGGATGTAAACTTAGCATAAGATCGAAGTTGTCAGGCCTCTTGATGAATCAAATTATCATTTCTCCGAACTGGGGACGCCCCGAGTGACAATACATGGCTTCTCAAACACTTGCCATAGTCGCTAACATTATATCTCCAGCCATCAGCCCACTTCCAAGTCGCTAGCAGTTGGTTTCCACATGCATGTGACCACTGGTCTCCCATGCTTACCAACATTAACAAGAACCATGGGAAACCAAGCACCACATCGATTTCCAGCTTGTGATTAGCAGTGTGATTTTCTGCCTACTTTTCATCTCGCATCCTTTTTCAGGCTGAGATCATAAGTCGCAACATGACCATAGCAACCATCTCAGCCACTGGGGCTGTTGCTGCTGCGCGCTTCTTGTTGGACAGGTTGGGAGATGGATCAGATTGGCGACGAAGTAGATGCTGACGAGGTCGCACCATGGGGGACGGTGTCACTGACCCATGGAGACGGGGTACCCCCGATGGTTACCAAGCGCTGCGCTTGAGGATTTAGTGGCAAGGTGGTGGGTGGGAATCAAAATGGCAAAGATGGCAGAATCTGAAGGATGAATCATGGTTGATAGTTTGATAGCGATTCAACCCACAAACCTGGGAATTCCGAAGTTGGTTTTTGGTTGCTGCTTCATGAGGACTTGTCGCTGGGATTGACACAATCAAGTGCACTACTTGTTGCATGACACATTCCAAAATCATTATGTGACTTCTAGATTCTAGATATATTTCAAAGCGTTCATATTAACTCTTTGGTTTCAATGATATACTGATTGAATTATGATGAACTGATATATATATATATATATGTATATATATATTACTTACACTCTTGTAAACTAACCTGGAAGTTACAAATTCCTTGTTGCTTTCATAACTTTCATAGGAAAACCAGCCAGGATGGCGAGCATCATGGCGACGAAGATGGTGAAGAGGTACGTTCCCGGTGCATGGGTGGTGCCCCGCCGGAAACGTTGGGAGATGCGACTGCGATCCATCCGTGGTTGCAACCTCTATGTTTTGTTTATTTGCTGGTTGATTTTATTTTGTTGAATTTGTTTGTTGATTTATTTGATTTGATGTATGTAGTCATCTATAGTCGTTCCATGATATGCAATTGATTGCATTTGTATGCATCTCTTTTTATATATATATATATATCATATACATGCACTGCAGCTATTTAGATAGAGAAATGTATAGCTGCACAGATCACAGATAGAGATGTATACTGTATACATATCCTCTACATTTGGTTCCCAGGTTGTTCACTTTCTAGATCATACATCTACTGCTTTCTAATTAAGATTACGGTGACTAGGTGGGTCTGGTAGTCGCTTGAACTACAGATGACTGCATGCTCTACTGGCAGGAGACCCATGATATTGCTGTTTGTTTGTTGTAACAAGGGAAGGACATTTGTGAATTACCTTTGTAGCCAATGATTTTCACCCTATGTTTGGGGTTGGTGAGTTAGACAGGCTGAAATGGAACCTTCATTAAGCGGGCTGAAACCATCAATGGCCAACTGTGTTCACAGACCGGTAGCCCGACAGTTGGAGACGGTGGGTTGATGGAATGACCCACACCCGAAGGGTTGAGACCGCGGTCGAGCAGATGATTGTTGCGTGTTATTCCCAACCAGATTGACATAGATCGACCTGTGCAAACCGTCAAAAAACAGTTGCTTAGCATCATTGACTACTGTTCACATGTACTGATCACTCTGAATGAGCCAACCTCTGAACCATGGCAAACCAACCATCCGAAGCAACACCCCTAGGGCCGAATCCAAACAACAGGATGGAGACGAGGATGACGATGCCGAATACGATGATGAGGATGAAGAGGTCCCCTTTCCGGGGGCGGCCCGATGCCAGGGCGCATCCTGGGAGCGAATGAGAGATGGGATCGCAGATGGATCTAGTGGTTTTAGCAGCGACCTAATGACTGGTTGTAACCATTAAGGGGTTACATATAAGCATTGGTAATGGTTAATAATAGAGGATAATAAGCAACAATAATGGTTAAACAGCTAACTGGTTGGTGGTTTGAAACATTTTTTGTTTTCTTTGATTACTCTAGTAATTTTAAACAAATGGTTGGTTGACTAATAGTTTTCATAGGGGCTGAAACCGCCAAACAGCTAGGGTGAAACATGGTATAAGCAATTGGATAACACAGGCTATATCCCTACATACTTTATGTCAGATGCATATTAATCAACTTTCGATATTTGATGGTGAATCACCAGGTATAAGGTTAGATGGGGGGTTGGTTCGTGAATATGGACCTACCTTACTGCCATTGGTGTTCCATCCTGGGATGAAGTCCAGCTGTGTGGCTCAACCAGCAGCAGCATCCATGAACTGCAAACAGCAGCCATTGATGTGCCAGGGACTGGAAGATGGGTCATTGTGGGTTGATGCCGCTTTATTATGGCCTGATGTCGTGACGTTAGTAACGCAAGTCATTGCCAGAGGTGTTTCACAGCGATACTGGATAACGGTTTTAGATCATGGTAAGTAAACTGACTATGATGCTAAGGATTGTTCAAGAGTTTCTGATTACGCGTAACAATGCCTGCCAATGATTGATGTCAGCATATGGCATGCGTTCAAAAAGGCCGAACAAAGGTTTGACATGAAAGTTCGGAAATTCGTCTTGCCAATTGCAGTTTTCAATTGATTCACAAGGCGGGCCCCAATGGAAATCACATGAAACTGCAAGGCAGCGCTAGCTCAGCGCTAGCTCCGCGCTAGCATTTTGGTTTCCAGCTACCATGGCTTCAACTGAAGGTGTTGGATGGCCTGAGTTTACATACGGTGGCAGCGATTGCACGACTGCCTGATGGGTTTAGACCATTATGAGAAACATTCATTTTTGGTGTGACGTCGTTTAAATTGTTAGAAAGTCTGGTCTCAGTAAGTGACCAGCAGAGGCTTTCATGCTTCAAAACAGATGTCTCACTGAGCCTGCAACTTGTTGTTTCAGTTGAGAAGTAACAGCTGCTTCAGAAGGCTAAAGTTTCCTTTAGCGTCTGTGCGCGTCAAAGGAAAACATTTCGGGGACAAAACCAGGTAGAAATCATCGTATTTTTCGCGCTAGCTCGGCGCTAGCAACGCGCTAGCAGTGCGCTAGCACAAACCTCAACATGTGACATCCTATCAATGTCTAGCAGTGTTCTTTCAGGCCGCCCAAGATGCACAGTTCACTTGACCGCCAACCTACCATACATCCACATACCTAGTCCATCAGGTCCGCCCATGGAGCACACGCTCAGTCGCAGAGAGTGCACGATTTGGGGTCGTAAGGGACGCGATGCAGTGCATTCGGCACTGGCACCACTGGTGATAGTTCGCTGGAAAGACGTGCTGTCGAATCCCTCGCGCTAGTGTAAATGAAATTCAGTGAACTGAACTATTGACTACCCTGAGCAACCTCATTTTTAAGGTTTCGGGTTATACAACCCAGGTTTTGGGTGGAAAGGTGCCAGCAATTCCTGCAATGTCGACCGGTTGCAGCGGCTACGTCAGCAATGCTTTGGAATCTGCGAGTGGGGATCATTCTGACATTGTCACCGTGAGGCTGCAGTCCTTGAATGGAGAAGAATCGTTGCTAAGGATCTTTCGCAGCACCCTGGGCCGAGAAGTCCACCAGATGGCCTCAGAGAAGTTTGCAGCCAAACCAGGTGCCAAACTCACATTGCATCATGGTACTTCAAAGTTGAAGCTGAACCAGACTTTGGAAAAGCAGGGCTTTGTGGGCAATACTGCGGCATTGTCCTGCACATTCGGTAAAACTGATTTGTACCAGGCATGGTTGCACGTTCGAGGCTGTGAACATCCTCAAGACGAGTTTGCCCTTGATGGACTGACAACGCTCAAAGGTGCAATTCAAGGCGCTTATTTGCGCAACCTCCCACGCACCCTTGAAGAACTGGAATTTCAGCCTGGCTTCAATAATAGCCTGGATGGTGCAACCTTGCCCAGCAATCTTCAATACTTGGCGCTTGGTGAGAATTTCAACCAGAGCTTGGATGGCACAACGTTGCCCAGCAATCTTCAAAGCTTGACGTTTGGCGCTCGTTTCAACCAGAGCTTGGATGGTACAACCTTGCCCAGTAATCTTCAAAGCTTGGCGTTTGGCATTGATTTCGACCAGAGCTTGGATGGTACAACCTTGCCAAGCAATCTTCAAAGCTTGACGCTTGGTGAAAATTTCAACCAGAGCTTGGATGGCACAATTTTGCCCAGCAATCTTCAAAGCTTGACGTTTGGCGCTCGTTTCAACCAGAGCTTGGATGGTACAACCTTGCCCAGCAATCTTCAAAGCTTGGAGTTTGGCTTGTGGTTCAACCAGAGCTTGGATGGCACAACCTTGCCCAGCAATCTTCAAAGCTTGGTGTTTGGCGTTCGTTTCAACCAGAGCTTGGATGGCACAACCTTGCCCAGCAATCTTCAAAGCTTGGAGTTTGGCTTGCGGTTCAACCAGAGCTTGGATGGCACAACCTTGCCCAGCAATCTTCAAAGCTTGGAGTTTGGCTTGCGGTTCAACCAGAGCTTGGATGGCACAACCTTGCCCAGCAATCTTCAAAACTTGGTGTTTGGTGATTGTTTCAACCAGAGCTTGGATGGCACAACCTTTCCCAGCAATCTTCAAAGCTTGACCCTGGGCTGGGATTTCAACCAGAGCTTGGATGGCACAATCTTGCCCAGCAATCTTCAAAACTTGACGTTTGGTGATTGTTTCAACCAGAGCTTGGATGGTACAACCTTGCCCAGCCATCTTCAAAGCTTGACGCTTGGTGAAAATTTCAACCAGAGCTTGGATGGCACAACCTTGCCCAGCAATCTTCAAAGCTTGGCATTTGGCGATTGTTTCAACCAGAGCTTGGATGGCGCAATCTTGCCCAGCAACCTTCAAAGCTTGACGTTTGGCGCTCGTTTCAACCAGAGCTTGGATGGCACAACCTTGCCCAGCAATCTTCAAAGCTTGGCGTTTGGCGTTCGTTTCAACCAGAGCTTGGATGGCACAATTTTGCCCAGCAATCTTCAAAGCTTAGAGTTTGGCTTGCGGTTCAACCATAGCTTGGATGGCGCAATCTTGCCCAGCAATCTTCAAAGCTTGGTGTTTGGTGATTGTTTCAACCAGAGCTTGGATGGTACAACCTTGCCCAGCAATCTTCAAAGCTTGACCCTGGGCGGGGATTTCAACCAGAGCTTGGATGGCACAACCTTGCCCAGCCATCTTCAAAGCTTGACGTTTGGCGCTCGTTTCAACCAGAACTTGGATGGTACAACCTTGCCCAGTAATCTTGAAAGCTTGGCGTTTGGCATTGATTTCAACCACAGCTTGGATGGCACAACCTTGCCCAGCAATCTTCAAAGCTTGACGTTTGTTTGGGACTTCAACCAGAGCTTGGATGGCACAATCTTGCCCAGCAATCTTCAATGCTTGACTTTTGGCGCTCGTTTTAACCAGAGCTTGGATGGTACAACCTTGCCCAGCAATCTTCAAAGCTTGACGCTTGGTGAGAATTTTAACCACAGCTTGGATGGTACAACCTTGCCCAGCACTCTTCAAAGCCTGTCAATGCAGGGCATATTTTTGAGTTGCCTGTGATCGGTTTTCATATTCATATTTTAGTGCCATAGTTCCGGACAGTCATTGTGTTGCTCCATTCGACCGACTCACGCTCACGCGAAATGAGCAACTCATATTGGAATACCATATGGTTTTCGCTGCCTGGGGTCCCCGAAATCCAGAGTAAAGAAACCATATGAAAGTTTCACTCCAATCCCTGTACGTGTACCAACTCAGGGTATAGTTGAACTATATTGAACTATTAGTTGAGATCTGTTGAGATAATTGATGTCACCTTAGCTAGCTAGTCTTTAAGATGAAAAATGATGAATACAAAAAATCAAAGTAGTAGCTGTTGCGACGGTTTGGTTATTGTCTTGCAGGGATGATTATTACATTTGAGCAGCATGAATATGCATGTATATACAAATGGTAAATAGTGTACAAAATATATTTGTTTACATATATGCAAAAATTCTATATATATATATATATTTATATTTATTTATTTTTATTTATATATATATATATATGTACAAACAGCATTATATACGTCTATATATGTTTATGTAGTGGTTATTAGATACAACTACAACCTTGGACTCAGCCGTTATCGAATCATAGCTACTGTTGGGTCATATCTACGTATATAGTAATTATTATGACGAACTATCCCCAAGTAGTAGCTTCATGCAACTGTAGTGGCAATAGCTGTGACGAAATATGTATATATATATATATATTAGACCATTGAGTTAGTAGCTCTGTGTTTGTTGCCACTGGTTGTTACATATTGTTACTAACTATACAGGTCAGTGTCGATAGCTACTATTCTTATAGTGGCCAGTAGCTTGGTTTTAGGGTTGAGGGTTTTAGAGTGTAAAGTTTAGCGTTTCTTTATTTTCCAAGTTTCAAAACAATGGGCCTGCGCAGGGTTTCGAACACTTGACAAGACTCACTTCTGGGGAGGTTTTGCGATTCCGGGCAAAACCCACGCATTTGCAGTATTTGTACTTACCATTACTTAACAGATCTTACCTGATTTCCCTGAAATGACCCTTTAAACCAGGTAAATTCCTGGTAAACCCTCCATTCCCCTTATATTTAGCCTGCTAAATTCCCCTTTTGGATGGTCAACCCCAATCTCATGGGTCAAGCTTGCCAAAGCAAGGGATAGCAAGGGTCGACCTCTGATGCCCGAAGCGGCTTCAGGTA
This sequence comes from Symbiodinium kawagutii, assembly GCA_009767595.1. NCBI lineage: Eukaryota > Dinophyceae > Suessiales > Symbiodiniaceae > Symbiodinium > Symbiodinium kawagutii. The sequence continues at coordinate 330,227 of VSDK01000567.1, read as the reverse complement.
CACATAATGTAGATTTTTTTTACACTAAATCTTTGATATCAAAATTCCAATACTCATTTGACTCCCCTTAGCATGCAGCTGCGACGTACGGTCTCTGTGCTGCCTGATTATTATTTCAATACTAACCTTTTTATCTCTACTGACCTTTTTATTTTACAATATTATGATTGTTTAATTGTTTATTAATATTTTCAATACCGATCGAAATTTCCAATACAAAATTAGTTACTATTGGAAATACTAATCAGTATCAGCATTTCCTGATTAATATTTCTCCATGCTGATTAATATTTCCAATGCTAACCTTCTTTGTCTCTACACATGTATTGTAGGTATTGGATCTAAGATATCCAATTCTGAGCATATGGCTCTGGGTCAAAACCCCGTACCCCTGCTTCCCCATCATTAACCATTGTTTTCCCCTATTATTGGTTGGTTAATAACCACCATAGCCATATAGTTGGTATATATCCCCTATAATTGTTAGTTATCATCCCCCATTAACCATTTACCAGCTATTGTTGGTTGGTTAACCCCATTAATCAACAAGGGGTTGCCATATGGTGGTTTCTCAAAATAGGGGTACCCCTAAATCATCCATTATTAGCCATTTATAGTAATAAACAAACCATTTTTGGGGGTTCCCTATGGCTTAAGAAACCACCATATTAGCACAGAAACCCCGTACCCTTGGTTCCCCTATCAATAACCATATTACCACCATGAACCCTTGCTACCAGGCTGTGGGTCAGTTCACCCCGTACCCCTGGTTCCCCTATCATTAACCATTGTTATCCCCATTTATTGGTTGGTCATCCCCCTTAAGATTGGTTGGTTGGTTAACTGCTTGACCCATAGCCATATTAGCACAGAAACCTTACTTGATCCTCGTGCTGCTGCGTTTCGTGCGTGAGGACTTCGATGGAGAAGGCGGCGGCGACTTCGCTGCGGAGACCCATGGCATGGCCAGTGTTGCTTGGCCACGGAACGGCGCAGGCGTCATGGAGTTCGGTGGGTAAAGAGCTGTAGATGGATGGGAAATGGATGGTAAATAGCTGGTAAACTCACCTGGTACCAGAAATACTCTCAGGTATGTTGATCAAGTTGGAGATGATTTGTTTCATGGTACATTGAATGGACTTTATTAGGTACCATCTGCAAAACTGACGTGGTTGCGCTCCAAATCACCAGTTTCAACAGGTAAACCAGCTATTTCTATGATTGATTTTCCACTTTCAGGATAGTTTACCTATAACTGTCATGTGGTTGTATAGGGACCAGTCATAGTTATATGGGCGACTATTGCGACGTATTATGATATTAATGCTTATAAGTACATTATTTGGTAATGACTGATACTTATGTAGTCTTTATTTATGAGTTTGTTCATTATTTTTTTAGTTACAAGCATTTGTGACCAGTTGATGAACATACCTGCATTATTTTAGTAATACGTGTATATATCATCATATGACTATATGGTCTTTTTACATGGGTGCCACATTCATTGATGATAATGACATGTGGTGGCAGCATATATTTGCGTATGATACCGGTAGTTTGATATATATTCTGATGGGTAATGCTATTAGTATGCTGCACTCGTGCTGGTGATTCGGTCATTTTTTCGTGAGCTTTTTCAGGGTGCAAAATTTTGTTGGACAAGTAGTCCTGCATAAGCGGTCCAGCCTGTGCAAAATGGCAGTTGGGACAGGCCATAGAAACTGTTTGTGGTTGCTATTATAGTGGTTGCATGTATTACTGCTAGTCACTTGCTGTAGTCAGTCAGTTGGTTTGTGTGCTACTGGAGTGAATTATTTATCTTGTTTTCTAGTTCGTTCGTTCGTTAGTTATAGTTAGTCAATTATCTAGTGTCAGTTAGTGACTTAGTTTGTTAAGGTCAGTTAGTCTGTTAAGGTCAGTTAGTTACATAGTTAGTCAGTTACTTAGTGCTTGTTAAGGTCTGCAGTCCGTTTGTTGTCGCCATGTTCGGTGTTGGCAGTGTTGGCATGAGCGCCGCAGCTAGTTTCGTGGCCGCACTCAGGTGGTGCTGGTGAACGAGCTGCGGGATCAGCTCTTCGGTGACAATCCCGCAGGGCGCCACAGCGGATGGCGAGAAGATGTGGATGAAGTCATGTGGTGCTTTATGTTTGGTTACTGCTTATATAGGGATATCTATATTCATATAGGGATTTGTATATGATATGTAGTGGTTTATGTTTGTTTATTATTTATATATAACGATATCTATTTATATATACATATACAGTAATGTTTATTCTAGATGTAAAGCAAATTGAATTGTGTACAGTTATGATTATTTATGTTTATTGATTTTACTATCATTATGATATTGATATTATGTTGTGTTTGTGTAATCTATATTGCATTGTTGTATCCATAATTGGTTTCATTTATCGCATTTGGTGTTTCATAAGGTGCATAACTAAAACAGATATCTATATACGCTATAGATATGTTTTTCTACATGCATATATCAGTCCATTGAATATTTGTTGTCTTGATAGTAATTTAGTTTGTGCGTGTGTCGCAACAGATGTATTTTACGTATAATCAAGATAGATGATGCTACTTACATAATATGGTGTATGTACTGACTTGTCTTTAGCTTCTGAGCGATATGCAGTCACGTTTTTTGCACTTTGCAGCACCCATTTTCAGTGCATGCATAAAGTGTAGGTGCAATCCACCATTGTGGCTTACGTATTCGGAAGGGCCATACTCCATGGCTATGTTTGATTACCTGAGGAGAATATGTATAAATGTGATCGCAAAACATCCACTTAAGCAAACCATCGGATTATTGAATGTGGCTTGAGTTTCCTGAAGTCCTGCAGGTGCCCAGCCGTCCCCCAAACTCGAGCTTCCAGCATTTTGTGAGACAGGCCCAAAGAGCAGACCGCTGGTGAAGCAATGGGTAATCCTTCCACTGAGTGTGATCAACCATTGTTTCACCATATCTTGGAAAACAGCTGCATGCTGTCACTACCATTGGTCATCATTTCCCATGAGTTGCCACATTCACCATCACCATTGCTGTCACTACCATTGGTCATCATTCCCCATGAGTTGCCACATTCACCATCACCATTTAACCATTTACCCTTTTGAGACTATAGAGAGATATATATAGAGATCCCGTTTGCCGGTCACGATCAAACATACTAAACACCACAAGGAACTTCCAGGAACGCCGGCGACAGCACCGCAATCAGGTCCTGCAAAATGCCTTCCAAGTGTTCGGGGCCGCAGGTCGCAGAAGATGGAGGCAACCAAGATGAGCTACCAACAAGCTTGGTTAAGAATGCTAGACCATCAACCAACTAGGTAGACCATCAACCTTGGTATATCAACCAACTAGGTAGACTATCAATCAACTAGGTAGACCATCAACCAACTAGGTAGACTATCATTCAGGATATCATTGATTTACCAACTAGGTAGACCATCAACCTTGGTAGATAAATTTCATTGACCCTTATCGACAAGTAACCATGGCTTATGTGACAGCTCGGTCCTCAGATTCTTGACGTCCGAAAGTCTGTGAGCCACTACCATGGATCTACAGGACGTGATTACGAAGCAAATGATTTGTTTTCTGTTGGAATATACACCACTCATTCAGTTTTTGCTTTGGGATTTGGCTCCTATCCTTCAATGATTGGCAATGATTGTTTGCGATGTTTGGAAACGTGCATAGCTGTAAATGGTTACTAAAGCCCGTCAACAACAATCATGGTTAGAAGTGGGTCAAATTTGAATTTGCATCCTTCTCAAACCTTGGGACGTCATGACCATGATTCAGAAATGCAACGCAATCGGCTCGCTGCTTATTTGTTTTGCATGTGACCCAAAAGTGGGTGTTACTCCACTTAGTGCCCCCCAATCGTGAGCTTTTCACCGTCGTAAACCGCATTGGTTGACCATCGACAAAAAAGCTCTAAGTTTCATGTAAAAATTTGATCGTCAACAACCGTAAGTTGGAAGTTTGAGACATCAAAGTAATCAAAAATGCTTGGAAGTTGGAGACAAAGTAAGTATTGGCAGATTTTGGTAGTTAGTATGGGCTAATCATATTGTACCAAACAGAATCTCAATGATTGGAGATATATGGCTGGTTCCCCATCATTAACCATATTTAACCATTGTTTTCCCTATGATTAGCCATGTTTTTATCCCCCATGGTTGGTTAAAGCCTTGACCCAGCTCGCCACCTCTCAAGACTTTCAGGTCCTGGACCACCTCTCAGGTCCTGGCGCACCGGGCCCAGCCCTGGCCCAGCCCTGCGCCTTGCCTTGGCCGAGGTTCGAACCTCACGGGGCCGGTCGCGGTCTGGGCGACGATGGCGGAGGGATGACCTTCCGAGCTGCCTGGCGACGTGAGATGAACGAACGAGTTGAGTTCCGATGGCCACAGTCGTAAAATGATTATAGTAACTATAGGATCTATGAAATCCAGTAGGATCTATGTGGATATGTAACTATAGGATCTGTTGCTATAGTCATGGCCACAAGATCAACTATAGTAACCATAGTAAGGCCAAAAATTATAGTAAGGTTGTAGTTGATGATGGGATCTATAGGATGGTAACTATACTGGCCATGATATATACTACGGTCATATTAATACTGTCAACTATAGGATACTAACCTTAGGTTATAGTTGACGATAGTAAGTATAGGATCTGTTGCTATAGCCATGGCCACAAGATCAACTATATTAACTATGGCCACAAGGTTATAGTTGATGATGATAGGCCGCCATAGGAACTGTTGCTATTGGTGGATGATTATAGTAAGTTATAGTTGATTGATAGTTACTCATTAACAGTTTTTATAGTAGTTAATGATTACTAGTATTAACCAATGATAACCAACTTGCTATTGGTGAATGAATAGTAGTAGTTAAGTATGGTAATAGTTAGGAACAGTTGAGATAATTAGTAATAGTCATAGTTGGCAATGATGATTATTCTGGTATTTCCTATGGTAGTAGTTAATAACAAGCAACAGTTACTGGCTAATGATAAGCCACTAGGTTGATGATTAGAAAGTTATAGTTGATTAATAGTAGTTACTTATTCTTAGTTACGAATATCAACCGTTACTAATACCAACTATGATTTGTATTGGTTCATTGTGGTAATAGTTGATATTAGTAAGGCCTCATAAGGCCTCCATAAACCACAGGCATATCCCTAGCCATAGGGATAACAATCATTGATATGGTCAAACTATGATGGGTATCAACAGTCAATCATTTTAATTTAGGGTAAAAGCCATATAAGGTATCATAGGGTACAATTAATAGTGTATCACCAGTGGCTATAGGGTAAAACACATTATTGATGTTTTTTTGGTGAACTATGGAGGAGAATCACCAACAATTTGTTGATGGCAAATGAAGAACGATGGAGGGTAAGATCCATTGGTTTATTAATTATTTACTATAGCGGATTAACAATCAACAATACTACACAATATATCTTCAGGGTCTTGATGCTTATTATCATTTTTGATGTTTGATGATCACCTTTCGCTGATTGATGTTCGATGATAATGAAGAGCAAATTCATTTCTGACGTGCCAACAGACTGTTTGGGTGGAAGCTAGCTATCAAACAGTTGTTCTCTAAGGCCTATTTGGGTGTTTCTCAAAATAGGGGTACCCCTAAATCATCCCATATTAACCTTGGTTGTTAATAAGCCAACCATAACTTGGTGGTCCCCAAACTGGCTCTAGAAACCATCCCATTTGAGACTCGATTCCTGTGCGATTTTGGGTTCACCTCTGGTCCAGTGGTCGGGGTTGCAAGGCTTAGTAAGCAGCCTAGAACTAAGGGGGGGCTTATAACTCAAGGGCTTATAACTAGCTGGGGTTCAGCTTGCAGGAACATTGGACTCGGACCTTTCGATATGATTCTGGCCCCATGATATCAGCCAGGCAAACATGATGTCGGGCCTGTTGAAGGCCCCAGCACACCACCATGAGCTGTTATTTTGTCAGTTCATCATGGAAGTGACATGGAAAACTGAGATGTAGACATGATGAACACCCTGGAACTCCCTGGAACTGCCTGGTTTCCTCCGTTTCTAACGAGGATTTACAGGTGCCTTGCAGCACTTCTCCCCGAGGTAGATATCGACCTGGGAGATGGAGGAGTTCCTGCCACCCAGGGGGCGGCCGCGTGCGGGCGGTGGGGATGTAGGTCGGTGGGTCGGTATCTATACAGGTAGGTACCATTCCATTGACTCGAAGAGTTGTCACGTGTTAGTGGATTGAACACAGGATATGTTTATTGTTATTGGCTGAATTGGCAGGAGTCCATTCCATTGTAGTGATGTGCCGGTGTCTTACTAGTTCGAAAACAATTCAATACCACTATCCATATTTATGTAAATATGGATATACATATATAGGTATTATTAGTATATGAGATACATGTATATGTTTTTTTTTGTACATGTACACACTTCCTTGTACACAACAGCTCTGGCATGGCAAACAACTGTGCATATTTGCCTTGCAGTCGATTCATCCGCCGACGACTGACGTGTTATCTACTATACCGCTACTACATCAGCCAATCAATAGTTGGTACACTCTGGTGACCGAATCCGGCAATAGACAATGTCCCTTTAAAATAACTATGATTTTCCATACCAGAGATCCTGCTTTGAAACCAGTGGTATATCCCTGTTGTTGTTTGTCATAAGCCACTACTATTGAACGTGTATCCACCATGTCATACAATTATCAACCAATCAACCGCCAGTCAAAGAAGCTTGTTGATCAATCATTCACCCGTTTTAGCTTTAACTAACTCATGATTCATGATGAACGTTGACCAACAACTACACATTCTGGTAAAGTAACCAGTGGTAAATGCCCTATGTCCTATGTATAATGGCTTTCCTATGAAATCTGATGGCAAACTTTGCCTCCAGGTTAGTTCAACCATCAACCATGTAAATCCCAAGGGTTGTTGGTTTGAATTCCCTATGGTCAACCACTATTTCCTGGTTATTCCAGGTGAGCTTACCCTTTTGTACGACCATCAACGCAGCAACTTCTGCATGACAGCTGAAGGTCATGACCGGCGGACCTCGACAAGCTCAGTGTCTTGGCAACAGTCTGGTGTGTGGTGGTTGTTGTTGTAGGAGGTGGTAGGGATAGGGGTAGGGTAGGGGTAGGAGTAGGGGTAGGAGTAGGGGTAGGAGTAGGGGTAGGAGGAAGGGGTATGGGTAGGGGAAGGGGGAAGGGGTAAGGGTAGGGGTAGGGGTAGGGGTAGGGGTAGGGGTAGGGGTAGGAGTAGGAGTAGGAGTAGGAGTAGGAGTAGTAGTAGTAGTAGTAGTAGTAGTAGTAGTAGCAGTAGAAGTAGTAGTAGTAGTCAGTCCCTACGCTTCCAGTTAGTATTGTAGTAGGTGACCAACCCCAAATAACCAGCTGGTAGAAACCAGCTGGTTCCCTACGATTTCATTGTAACTGGAAGCATTTGGAGTAGCAGCAGCAGCTACAAGATTATTGTAGTGGTAGGAGTAGACGTACTTCTTGCATCCAGCCATGTTCCTTGATTATAGCATCATTGTATAACCACCATAATGCGACAGACCCCCAAACCACTGACCAAGGTTGTATATGGACCAGTCATGTGTGTGTGATTCTTGTCTGAATCCTATTCAATCATCGTCACCGATATGAAGAAGCAGTCCGAAGAGATGTTCACCCAGCGCTTCAAGTAACTTGATGTACATACAGGGAATCCAACGAATTGGAAGGACTATTATTGCACCCTAATAGAAAGCTGTCCTCAAACATTGTTGCTCCGGCTACCCCCATGTGATCGGCAGAGGGTAGGTTTGGGGGTACCCTGCTTTTATAGTATGGAAAAGGGGTATTGAAACTTTATTCGCAAATGCTGAAATGCACAAGTGAATACGCTTTGTGTGCACACACGTGCATAAATCTCTGTGTGTGTGTGTGTCACAAAGAGATGTCATGCGACTTCAATGATCATTTTATCAAGAATTATGTATGTAGCCTGAGAATGTTGCCTCCCAATTAAAAGTTGCTTAGAATATATACCATCGTACTAGGTTTCCTTCAAACGTAGAAATGTGCAGTTCGCTTATCATCCAACTCTAGATTATCAGAACCGTTGGAGTTCAAGGATCATGGAACCATTTGAGGTGCTTTAATGTCCACTCGCATCCAGCAACAATCAACCGTAGTGATGACCAACGAACAACCAGTCTTTGAATTCCCATCCTACCACAGCAATACGCGTTAACCATCAACAACAGCTAGCAATCATTATCAGCCGCAGTTTGCCATTGTCTGCGGTGATTTACAAGTACCACAATTATAACTTATAACCACTATATGAGCCATCAACCAATGATCGAGTTATAATTCATTGCCCATGAATTCACTCTTAAGAATTATCAATCCCATGAATGCACTATGACCCACTATTACCACCATGAACCCTTGCTACCAAGCTGTGGGTCAGTTCACCCCGTACCCCTGGCTCCCCTATCATTAACCATTGTTATATATCCCCATTATTGGTTGGTCATCCCCCTTAAGATTGGTTGGTTAACTGCTTGGCCCATAGCCACCATGGTACATCATGGCACCAACGACTACCACAAGGGCACCAAGTTGGGGCACCTTGCCGCGCTGCAAGGCTGAGGCGGATGCAAATGCCTCGTGCCGGTGCTCAGTGGGGAAGGGCTCCCTGGGAGAAGGCCATGGTATGCGGTGGGATCAGCCAGTTATAAGGCACTTAGGGTAGTTTGGGGCCATGATATGGTGGTTTCTGAATGATTCTTGATTCTATAGGGGCTTTTACTGGAAGATAATGAGATTAACAGGGGACAATCAGCAACAATAAGGGGTCAACAGCTGCTGGTCGTTCCTCAAGCCACTGGGAATCCCAAAGTGATGGTTGGTACTTAGGGCAGGTACGATCCCCATGGTTACTGACCCTTTCCCAGCTGTGAGATGATTAGTGCCTGGGGTTCATGATGTGATTTGAATATTTCAGGTACTGCCAATACCAAAACGGGGCACTCGTGTACAAGCAATACATCTAAAGATACCTACAGCATATTCTCGTGGTTGATCGAGAGATATCTGGGTGGCATGATGGTAGATATTGCAACCGAGTGATTCTTACAACACCTAACGGTAAAGCACTATGATATCAACCATATCAACCATATCCACCAGCATTTCCACCAGCATTTCAACTGCCATCGGCACTGGACATGTGGAGATTTGTTCAGTGCCGATTGTGGCATCATCCATGGCGACTTGTCCACCTCCAAGTCGATGCTGCACCCGATGGCTATGATGGCTATGAACAGCTGGGTGGTGATGGTTTGGTCAAGGGGCAAACTAGCCAAGTTGAGTGGAAAGTCCACCATGGATAGCTGGTTGACGTACCCAGTTGAATGGACGTTTGAGCTTCCAGGTAAGTTTGCCAGAGAGTAGTTGGAGTCATGGTTCATGACTGGTTGGTGGTTTCAAACATGTGTTATTTTCCCTAGTATCCATTGACAATTGGTTGGTTGACTAATATGTTGCATGGGGGTTGAACCCACCAAACAGCTGATGTTGATCAAGGGGTAGCACCATTCATGGACCCAATTAGAAAAGTTACGATTGAACCCCATCATGTTGAATATGTTGATGACCTCTTTCAGCAACGGTTGCCTTGAAACCAGCAGCCCCTTTGATTCATTGATTTGTTTGATTGAGTAGACCTTTTTGAGCATACTGGTTCCATATTTATTTATCGACCATGCATTTACCAAAAATATCGTGATACCGCTATTGAGGATCAAGATTGGTTATCAATCTCAGTGAGCCAGATACATAGCTTTGGTATTAACCAATCTATTAGCTAATAAACCCACTAATAGCCTTGGTTATCAAACACAACTTATCTTGGTATTGCTATCAGTTGGTTCTATCAAGCTGGATACTAAACAACATAACTGGTATTGCTATTAGTGGCTCACCAAAGCTATTATATAGTAAGATTGATAGTTGCTCACCAAACATATAATGAAACATAACTTACCTGGGTATTGCTCACCAAATCTATTGGTGGCTAGTATCACCCAGCAGCCCCGTTCAAGGTCTGAGACCGCCGCAGGGGGCTGGGGCCTGGAGCACTCAGCGGAATGTGGGTGGAGCAGTTGCTGGTGGTGTTTGGAATAGGTGTTGCAACATCAGCGTGTATGTGGATATGGGGGGTTCTCAAATTAATCCCGAATGAGTAACCAGCGAGTATGTATATTTCTTGTACGGGCATTTGTCAAAATATGGGATCCCCCAAATCATCCAAGTCATCAGTCATTGTTAAGAATAAACCATCCACTTTGGGGATCCTTGATTTTGAGAAACACTCATATGCATGTGGAGATGTATTTGGATGTTTATTTGCAAACTACCATGATGAGTCAGTTTGCAAGATGATCATGTAAGTAGTTTGATATGTACACCTTTGTACCTGTAGACAGAGGCAAGCTATACAGTCATAGCACTTCCAATGCACTGTGGAGTCTTGCCGTGAGAGAACAAATGCTTTTGGATTAGCAGATCGTTGCGTACAATGGATGTGGATCTCAAGATATGGTGGTTCCTCAAAATCGGGGACCCCCAAAGTTCTGGATGCTTTATTTATCTTTATTTTACTGCTATAAAAGGTCAATCTTTGATGATTTTTTCACAAAATACTATAAATCGTTCAACTCTTGGATGCTTTGGGGTGTACCAGCCATGCTATTCAGCAACCACCATGCCCTGTCATGCCCTGTCATGCCCTGTCATGCCCTGCCCGTGGATTTTGGAAAGTGAAACTGCCTTTCCCACCGAGTCCAGCAGCACTCCTTGGTTGGAGGGTGAGATGGATCCGCCTGCGGAGCATCCGTTGCTCCGAAGAGAGTGGGGACCCGAGCATCTGTGCGCTGGGGTCAGATCCCCGCGGAGTTGCTGGTGGTCCTGTGGAGCTGGTGCTTGGGAGGCGAGGGGAGGAGCGAGCCAGGCCTTGAAGGGGGGAGACCAAAACCTACCAGAAGGGGTCTAACTGCTGGATCCAGCCAAACATAGCTATGGGTCAATATTAATCAACCAACTAGTGGAGGATAATCACCAACAAAGCTATAGGGAAAACAATGGCTAATGATGGGGGAACCAGGAGTACAGGGTTTTGACCCATAGCCATATTGCTGGATGATATCATTCGTCAGAGGATCAGTGGAGTACGTTGACATCCTGGATATCATCTATGAGTCGAGGGACGTCAGTTGAGATATGAACGAAACCAGCTGATGTATACCCATCATCCAGTTGAACATGCTCAGAAACAGAAATGTTTGCCATGTGGACAACTGGCTGCATATAGACAACAGCCGCCTGCATCAGGGTGATGGCCACTCCAAGGATACTCCAAGCCGATCCCCTATAGATGATACAGCTGGAGCCCGTCTGCCTTCCCAGCGAACGCCCGAGGCCCGTGCCACATGAGCACGAGAGAGGCGGCATGCCATCGTGGATGTCGCCCAGCGGGTGACTTGGTAGCGGCCTTTCCCAGCTGATGTGACAGCTTCAGTGGAGGAATCTACGGGTTTAATAGTGGTTACTTATGGTTGAATCTATGGTCAATCTATGGATGACTATGGTTACTATGGTTGAATCTGTTATTTATTCTGGTGAATACTGGTTGATCATGGTTACTATATGTTACTATACTTAGTAATGGTCACCTTTGGTCATTATACTATACCTGACAACTATGGTTTAGCAGTAAGGAATCTATGCATGACTATGGTTCATAATCCTCACAAAAGTGTCTTTGTACTTGTCAAAACAGTTGGCCAATTTTTACATGACGACTATGGTTCATGAGCCAGTATACTTATTAGTAGTACACTTCACAATAGTGACCAGTTTCAACCGCAAAGTATCTATGGTTCAGCCTTGTTCACATCATGGTGAAGGTAGTCCATCATCCGCGGTGGCTTCCCTATAAAACTAAAGGCGAACTGAACAGCTGGATCATTGGGAGGGACAAGGCCAAATGATGGGGTGTGAATGGTGATGTGTCATCCCAAAACTGCGCGTTGTTGTTCCTCTTTGATGAACGGATGGACATATCATTGATGGAGGACATAGAAGGAGAATATCCTCTTCGATTCAAAACTGATGTTGATCATATAAAGTCTTAGACGGATGGACGTATCATCAATCAGAACTCTTGTCTTGGTAGGTTTTTTCACATTTCATTGGGGAGTTTTGCTTCGTTTCCGTGCCAGGTGGTTGGGAAATGGTGAATTCTTCAATGGCATTATCCTCTAGCGTGGTGCTGAAATATTAAATAGTAATCACCATATTAATTACTGGATCACCTAAGTTTTTATAGGCAAACTAGTTTTTCACTAGTCTTTCGAGGCCGCCACTCGTATTGACTGCTCAATTGTTGGCTACGTTTGGTTGTGATCTCCCATGGAACCTTGAAAAAACCATTCTAGCAGCCATAAACGAGGATAATCCAGTACAAACCAACTGTGATTGGTGATGAACCAATACGAACCAAAGCTACTACAGTAACCGATGGGTGAATGAACCATTTAGTAGCCTTCGCTACTTCAGTAACCATAGTAACCGTAGCCATGATTATCTATAATAACCATAATAACCATAGTAGCCATAGCTTAGTAACCATAGTAACCAAAAATATCATGGCCATTTACGCATCCAACCTCCCGTGGCTCACCCTGCCATCCCTTAGCTCGCGCTCCACCGTGCCATGCCTAGCACGATCCCAGGGGTCTCCGGCACGTCCTGGGAACCAACTTCGAACAGAGACATGGACAGCATCCCAACTCGGTGCCGGGGCTGCGCCAGGTTTTTTTTCCTCTGGCTGCAAATATGGCTATGGGTCAACATTAACCAACAACCATGGTTAACTAGCTGCTTAATGGTTGATAAAAGGGGATGATAAGCAACAATTATAGGGGATATATACCAGCTAGATATGGCTATGGATCAATATTAATCAACCAACTAGTGGAGGATAATCACCAACAATTTCATAGGGAAAACAATGGTTAATGATGGGGGAACAAGGGGTACGGGGTTTTGACCCATAGCCACAAAGCCAAATGCTTGTTAAGACATATGTTAAGGCATGTTCAGGCATGGTAAGGTTTCTTGCTGTGTTTTTTTTGTTGATGTTTTGTTTTCTGATGTGTTTGTTTGTTTTCTGATGGTTTGGGTATGGGTCAAAACCCTGTACCCCTGGTTCCCATCATTAACCATTGTTTTCCCTATGAAATTGTTGCTTAATATTGATGGTTAATATTGACCCATAGCCGTTTGGTCTTGTTTTGTTTTCCGTTGGTTTGTTGATTTGTCACTTGATATTTGTCAGGGGCGATTTGGTCGCAGTTGTTGGTGCTTTAAATCCGGTTGCGAGTTGTTGCAGCTTCGTTGCTGTGGCTGTTGATGTTCTGTGATGAGGTCCATCGGCTTTGTTGCACAGGCCACGGTTGTGGTGAATCTCCATTTGCCCTGCATTTACACTCATTTTGATTGAACTGTAGACAAACCCTTTGGTCAAAATTTTGCTCAGCTATGAAATTGAATCGTAGCTGGATCATTCTGCTGTTTAGGATCAGTGATTGAGTACCTACCTTAGACTTATCAACTCCTTAGGTGCTGCTTCAAGTCATAGGTAACCTTCATGCGTACACGAGACGATATAGAGACGAGATTCAAAGAAGTCAAGGAGAGTGTGGGGTCATAACTCAATGATTCCTGTAATGCAATATGTTTTCTTTTTTGTTGGACGTGATGATAATTTTGTTGCCGTGGGAAGGGAAAAAGCAATGTTTGGATGCTATGCGGCTATGCCTATAGCCTATCGCTATATTTGTCAACCAATTCCTGTGCAAAATTAGCTGCACTCTTTTGGTGCCACGGCGCATCAACATCAGTAGCTCCTGTTGTGGTGCAGGTCGTACATATATCCACATCCTAAAAACATGTGTCGTGTGAGACTCTGGCATTGGTACTTAGATATAGAACATGTCGGTTTAAAAAACCTCTATGATGTGGCTGTGGATGTATGCTCATTGAACCTCCGTACTACGTCTAGATTGACTTATTCTTGGATCTGACCCGCGGTTCCATGATTGAAGTCTAAAGCCGCCCATTGCTCTCATGGAAATCAATACCAACCTCCCAAAAAGGGTTGGAAAGTTGGTTTCCTACCAGGTGGGCCCCCCTGGTTATAAGTTGATTAATAAGCCATTTAACTATAGTCATATCCACCATAACTGGTAGTTACCATAGTTATAACCTAAGTTAGCTAACTAAGGGGGCCCACCTTGTACACCCTGTTGGCTCGCTACCCGATTGATGACTTGTCTAGTTGGCATCCACCGCTCACCGGCCAGACTCCTGCGACCAATCCGCCCGTGAGCGAGGCTGGGATGGCCACTGTTTCGTTGCTCACTAGTGAGGCTATGGTTGGTGGGTAGGTTGGGTGGCTATGGTTTGTGGGTAGGTAGACTGCAAAGCCAAGACCCTGAGAAGCTTTGTGTAGGCATTGTCGACTGTTAGTCATGTCCTTCATAGCTTTGTTCGCATTTGTTCACCAACTTGTCTCTTGCCTTACGGCATGCACTGCCCACCAGTTCCAAACAAATGGAGATGGGTAAGCTTCAGGAGTGTTGTAGCTGCCCTTCCGAAGCCGTCTATCCGGCTATCCCCACGTTTACTTTCCAGATTCACAGATTCACAATTATCAGTTATCAGTATGACAAGGACATGGTACTGCGCAAAGTCATCTACCACGTTGTTGTCTTTGTTGTTTCTGCTCCTGTTTCTGCAGTTGCTTTCCATGCGGTTGCTGCTCTTGTCCTGGTAACAGTCGTTATCGTTGTTCTTGTTTCCGGCTACATGTTGGCAATTACCTGGTGCTAATTACTATAATCCACAAACCCCCATGAACTATCCACCATCGATCATGAATGGTGAACGTCGACCGCCCTTCATCATGGATCACAACCAACAATCATCAGCCATCATCAACCACCAACCATTGGTAACCACCATCAACCACCATAAAACATAGTAACCATCATGAACCATCATTGTATAGACATCACCAAGCACCACTAACCACTCATGAATCATCGCTCACCATTGGCCATTCAGAATCATAAACCATCACCGCTGGGTTCCCTCTTTTAGGAAACCACCCAAAACTAGTTGTTTAACCATAATTATGCGTGATTCTTCCCTCTTATTATCCATTATACCCCCGTATCAAACCATCAAAAAACTACCGGCCTGGCCTCAGAAGCACCTGCCGGTGCCACCGGGTGAAGTGCTTGTGAGGACTTCGATGCCATCTTCAGTGAAGCTACCGGTCGTACCGCGCTGAGATTGCTGCCGAAGATATGGGGCTGGGATACCGGCTGTTGGGGAATGCTTGGGTTGGAGGTTGGAAAATGGGTGGCGTTGGAGAATGGTTGGGGTTGGGTTGGAGAATGGTTGGGGTTGGGTTGGATTTTGGTTGAGTTGATTGGATTTTGGTTTGACGTTGGATTTTTGGTTGGAGAATGAATGGGTCCATGGTCGGGTTTGGAGTGGATCTTTAGCTGGTTGGTGGTTGGACAATGGTGATTAGTGAAAGTTTTGTGAATGGATAGTCATAGGGTAATAACCAAGCGGAATAGTTGAACAATTCTGGTATATTTGGCAGGTCAAAACCCTGTACCCCTGGTTCCCTACCATTAACCATTGTTTTCCCCCATCATTGGTTGGTTGATATTGACCCATAGCCATATTTGAAGACACTATGCTTCCGCAAATGATTGAAAAAAAAGGTGCTGGTCCGAGTCAACACCACCAATTGGATCAACATCAGTGGTACCAATACAGTACCAGGTACCTCACAATTCCAGCGTGCAACTATGCTAGCGTCATACAGTGTCGCAGTGTCACCTAGCGTTTACTATTATGACCAGTATCAATACTAGGTTCATGGTGTACATATTATTAACACAACTACTGCAAAGTGCTTGCTGGTTGATATAGTTAATTCGTGCATCACGCTTGTACCCATAATACGGAAAGAATTTAATCAACACCTTTACTATCAACACCAAATATATATTATATAGACATTATATAGAGATATCAACACTTGACATTACTATTAACACCATCATGTTCATAGCTATTCCTTAGTGTTACTATTATGTTTATGGTATCAAATCCATCAACACCAATTAGAGGATCAACCATCAACAGCTCAGCCAACCATCAACCACTTGCCCACGAATCTCCCTGTAAATGGGAAAATCTGTGTTGGAAACCCTGGTTGCACAATATATCCGCCAACTACAAGGGTTTCCCTTTAGATTGTCGCTCTAACCCTGGTGGCACACAAGAGGTTTCCCATGGTTTCTGCACTTTCCAACGCAACCCTGGTTGATTGCACGGTTTCCCCCCGGTTTTCCTAAGATTTTTCCATGGTTTTCCATGGTTGTTCCATGGTTTTTCATGGTATTCCCAGGGTTTTCCCACGGTTTTCCGAAGATTTTCCCATGGTTTTCCATGGTTTTTCCACGGTTTCCCCACGGTTTTCCCTGAGATTTGCGCATTTTGGTCGAAGCCTTGTGACGCTCCTGCTCCGAGGTCTCCGCAGCCAGCTGCGGCTGCCCGAAGCGCCGCCGGTTTCGGCGGCGGCGCTGAGACCGGGCACGCCCAGAGCCGCCAAGGCACGAAAACGCGCCGAAGGTCTGCAGGTGGTTCGATACAAATGGCCATGGGTCAATATTGACCATCAATATTAAGCTATGGGAAAACAATGGTTAATGGTGGAATATGGCTATGGGTCAAGCAGTTAACCATCAATAGTGAGCAATATTAATTAACCAACTAATGGGGGATTTCCACCAACAGTAATAGGGAAAACAATGGTTAATGATGGGAACCAGGGGTACTGGTTTTTGACCCACTGCCAAATGAGTGTTTCTTGGAATATCGGAACACTCATCTGTATCGAAACACCTGCAGACCTTCAAACACCAAAATAGGAAACCCCTTAAAGAAATAGGGAAACCCCAAAAAATCGTTGGTTTATTACTACAAATGATTAATATTGGATGATTTTGGGGGTCCCCTATTTTGAGACACCACCAGATGCAACAAAGTATAACAACAGAATCTTAACATCATCTTATAGGTGGTGTAACAAATTGGATACATGGAGAATAATCAACCTTGTAACTTGTGATTTTAGTAACATTATTATCCATATATCCCATCTTATAGTTTCAAATGATGGCTGTGTATTTACCAGTAGCTGGGGGGAGCTATCAACATCAGCTGGTTGGTGGTTTGATTGACATTGTTAATTTTGCCGAGTAATTGGTAAGAAAGGGTTGGTTGACTAATAATTCGCATTCTCGTGGGGTCCGCTTCCACAGGGTGTGAAATAAAAAATGGTTGACTAATATTGTTCATTGGGGTTGAAACCACTAACCAGATTGTAACAACAGAATTTTGATTATCGTGATTTGTATAATGATTAACTATTTGTCGTTATATTTTTTATACTATAAGTATGATAGGATTTTTGCAATATTTTATATTTTTTTAAAGCAACCAAATTTAGATTATTATAATTGTATAGTTATCATTTGCTGTTATAATTACTATAAGATAGTATAAGTACTGTAAGAATTTTACAATAATGTGATTATTGTAATTGTTTTATATATGTTGTTACAATGTTACTAACAGAATCATACTCAGCATCATTTGCAACAGTTGCTCTATAGTAATAATAAGTATCATTTGCAGATTTATAGAAATTCTACAGCATACTTTGCAACTATAAGGATAGTTATACATTAACATCTATAATTACAATGGTGTACAGTGTCGTTTGATAGAATTTATCACATCATTTTATAGTTGCAAATCATGTCATATGATAAGCATAGTTATATTACATAATGTTACTAAAATTATAACTTGCATTTTCATAAGTTTAGTGATGCAAATCTGTACAGATGATGATTATAGTACAAGTATGTAGAATTATTTACTGATTGCCGAAGATAAGTGCATATGACTTCTCTTGGTTTGCCCTGCAGCTTGTCAGTGTGCAAAAGGACCAGCCTGTCTCGGTCGTCCTCCAGTGATGATTGTCGGGACTAAGTTGGGACTAGTTGGTGGTACTGGGAAGACCAATTTGGTTAGCGACCTAAAGGGGATAATAAACAATAATACTGAAGGGCATATCATGGTTCGTGATGGTTGTAATGATGATTTACGATGATTTACTGGTTGGTGGTTTTAATATTTGTTTGATTGTTTTCAATGACACCTGGGATCACGGCTTTGAATGGGATACGAGTTTTGAATTGGGCAACCAACCACCATCCCGGAATAAGGGAGGGCTACTTGTGGGTCAGGGTTGAGGTACCTTTGCATAGACAAGTCCAAGTCTAATCCTGTTGGTACAGCTCGTTCGTGTTTGAGGGCGCATGCAGGACAGTGTAGGCAGCCACGCATTGGTGTAGTTGGTTTCACATTATGATTTAGGTTTGTAGGTTTGGAATGGAGGGTAGCTTTTTTAATAAGATTGGCATTTCTATTATGGAGAACACAACTTGCACACTCCCCACATTTTCGGGCGGTGAGCATACCTCCGAACCAGCCAACATGACAATCTTGAGTAGCAAAAACCCAAGCCTCCTGCAAGGGTTCAGGATTTATGGGAAAAAAGCAGTATGCCATAATATGCCTCTAATGTTGGCAAACCTACCATCAATTATTCTTGGATGGTGTCTTGCTCTCCTTGCTGCTCCAGGATACGACCGAAGCACCGGCCGAAATGCCGGCAGAAGCAGCCGCCGAAACGCCGGCAGCAACACAACCAGAAAAGGC
>VSDK01000567.1:297651-309609 GCA_009767595.1 Symbiodinium kawagutii | reverse complement strand
AGTAGTAGTAGTAGTAGTAGTAGTAGTAGTAGTAGTAGTAGTAGTAGTAGTAGTAGTAGTAGTGGTAGTAGTAGTAGTAGTGGTAGTGGTAGTAGTAGTGGTAGTAGTAGATGTTGTTGCTGCTGCAGTTGCTATCCCTCAGCCACCTGCAGGACCCTGCAGCCGCCCTGGGCATCGTTGGAACCTGAGCCGGTTGGTCAACGGGTTTGGGGTCGATGAATGGTGGTTGGCCATGGTTGTTGATGATGGTCACGGTTAGTATTGGTTAGTGATGGTTAATCACGGTTTGTCATGGTTTTGATGGTTAGGAATGGTTAGCCATGGTTAGTAATGGTTAGCCATGGTTAATGATGGTTAGTAATGGTTGGTGATGGTCAGCAATTAATTTTGTTCGTCGCTCACACATCGTCGGGGTGATGTACAGTACCGAGCTACATAATGGGCTAAGCGCAAAAAATGATGGTTAGTACGGAGTACTGGTTAGCAATGGTCACTGATGCTTAGTAGTGGCGGGTGGGTTCGTACTGGTTCAACCATGCTTAAACTATTAACAACTGACGGATGCAGCAACAAGAGCTACATGGCCGATTTACAAACCATCATTAGCAACAGTGCTGAACATTGCCAATGAGTGGCTTTGATGTTTTAGCCATGATTATGCAGATCATTACTAACCACAATCTCTCTCTATTGTCCTGTCAGTCATGTCCATACTTCTGGTTCACATCAATGAAAATCATGTTCAAGCAGTCGGATCGACATTCATTTCCGGTGATGCATGGATCCTCCTTTGGCCAACAGCTCAGCAACCCAGGATAGAAATCCGCCTGCAGGATAGATATCCGCATCACAGGAAAATGTTGGGGCTATTAGAAAGTTGCAGGTCTACAATTCTTTGCCGAAATGAATGCACACATGTACCACACGAGTCGTGGAAAAATGGGCTGCGTGCTGTTTTTACCCGACAGAGTGGTAACCTCCTGCTTGTACGTTGGTTTATAACCCACCGAAGAAGAGTTATATTTACCCTCACTGGTAGTTCCCCAAACCCCACCCTTCCAGTTGCCTTTATGATAGGTATCCCTCCCTACTTGGGGGATCCCTGGTTACCTACTATATAACTGGAAGGGTATGGTAAGTTGACAGGCCTTGAAGAGTACCACTCGGTCGGTATCAACAAAAAATGCTTCCTTGAGGCCGAGCTGGAGCGTTTGGCTAATAGCCTTGGATGTACACAGACGGCTCTGCTGCAGGCCATGGGGAACCCGTCACGGCACTGGGCGTTGCCATTCAGCTGGTCGATCAATCAATATGGCTATGGGTCAGTATTAAGCAACCAGTTTTCTAGGGATAATAGCCAACAACAATAGGGAAAACAATGGTCAATGATGGGGAACCAGGGGTACGGGGTTTTGACCCACTGCCATATGGGAAACCAAGCAGCAAACTGGTCATCATTGGTGTTTGGACAATCTCAGTTAATTAACATTAATTAACAATTTTTGATTTGTTTGTTGTCAATCTGTTGGGATATTCAACATGTTTCCCAGTCTTTGGTCGAGCGCCGCTACACTGATTTCTGGACACCTGGTCTGATAAACACAGAGGAAGCAATCAATTCAATAGCACTTTAAGTACTGTAGACGGTACACCTTCTTGATACAGTCATGATCTAAGCATAGGGTTCTCGCCAACCTTGCTGAAGGGATTGAGTCCCTCAAGAAGTGTCATGGTGTACGCCCAAGACTGATGGCTTCCCCATGAGGAATTGTTATCAACCTGGATGGTTCGTAGGTACCACCATGGCCATGGACAAATCCATTAATTTGCTGTAGATCTGCTGAGAGATACCATCAATCAAGCTGGGAGAGGAAGATCACACCTCCGCCGATACTTCATGGTTACTTAGTTGTAATTCCGTCGCGCGGGTACCTTGGTTTACAGCACTGAAACCAATATGGGGATGCTTCAATTTTACGGAATACAGAAATATTGTCAATTGTACTACATGTACATATATTGGTTTCCTTTTTGAGGCTATATTAGCTGGCGTATTTTCAAATCTAGATGGTAATTTCCAGGTACCAGGGGCAAGGAGATCTAGTCCGTACAGTGAAGCATTGTGTACTCTGAAACTTCACCGCTTCCAGAATGGCAGCCGGACAGATCCTAAAAAAAGTCAGAGTGCATAGGACTTGTGCATTCTACGCAACCTATATTTCTTGTTCTTGATCTTGCAGTCATAGTCTTCGCAAATGTGTTTGTGCACACCCTTCCATTGAATAGGCTCCTTCAAAACCAGCATCCAAAAGGCATTAAAAGTCAACAAAGCAATTACCATCGGGATATAGCGCAAAATGGTTTCCAGGTTACTTTTGGTGGTTAACTGCTTGCTCCATGGCCATATATGGCTATATCTATATCCTTGTCAACTTTGTCAACCTACCAAATCAATGCACACCTGGCGTAGCTGGCGTCCCCTGCATCACTGTCCTCCAGGCTGCTGAGATTGATGCCAGCGTGGTGGCCGAACTTCCTGAGGTGCCAGGGTGCCAGGTGGGAGGATCGCTTAGGCCAGGAGCTAAAAGGGGTAGCCCGGGTGGACCCAATCGTAGTCACAGGGAGCCACTAACCCAATTGTTGTGACAGTTTTTCCCCAAGTCTAGCAGTGCAAGTCGAGTTTCGCATGTTTTTTTGTGGTTGTCATTGGATTCCGAACACCTGGTGGGGGCGGAAGTGAACCGGAAAAGTGTGGATTGTTCGAAGGATCCATGTTTTGAATGATAAAAAACATTGTTTTTACACATGAAAGAAGCATTCACAACATGGCACCTCCAACCCCCTTGCGCCGGCCACAGGACATGCGTGGGGCCGTGGTCATGGCAACCTTGTCGCAGGCGCGCGGCAGAGCATGGTTCACCAGGGTTGATAAGGGTGAATCAGCAAACTGACCAGAAGTAAGTTGGTTAAGTGAAGCAGAAGTAAGTTGGTTAAGTTATGGTTAAGTAAGTGGTTAAGTAAGTTGGTTACGGAAGTTGCTTTTGGTAAGTTGACCATACACATGCTTTGAACAGTAGTCTATTGTCATGTGTTTTTAGCTTACTTCAGGTATGAGTGATTTCAGGCATCGACAGCATCCCATGAATAAGTATAAGCTCTGATCAGCTGCGGGTTCGGGCCCCACCTTGTTTTGTCAACCATCATTGACCAGTCATCAATCAACGCTCAATCATGGTGAAGAACTGCTTTCAATTTCTCACAGTTAAGATTCAATACTTAATCAGGTGACTAAGCATAGATTCATGAATGGACCATAAAAATCCCCATTGAAAAATCACCTTAATAACCATAAAAGGGTGAATTCAATGAACCAGAAAATCCCCATGAATCGTCAACTGGTGGTGATTAACCTTCAATTAACCGCACAGTTAAAATCACCACCAGTTGAAGGTTAATTACCATCAGTCAAAACACCAATGGTGCGAATTCAGTTAACCACACAAATCACCATAAGAAATCATCATAAAAACCACCACTGAAGGTTACCAGCAGTGGTTCAAATCATCATAAAAACCACCATTGAAATCACCAGCAGTCACACCTGATGGCATCGCCACAGGTGAATGTGGACCACCTCCGTCGTCCCCGCAGCAGCGATAGCGGGGCTGGCGGCGCCGGCGTTGCTGCCGAGACGGCGGATGCAGGCGCGACTTTGTTGTCAACGAGTTCAGGGGCAAAGCTGAAGTGGGTAATGACGGGTTAATGATGGCTGGCTGGTGGTTTCAACCAGGGTTACTAGGCTGATGATGGTTGATAATTTGGTTATTGTTAATGATGGTGGTTAATTTCATGGTTAATCATAGGGAATAATAAGCAACAACAGTTAAACAGCAAACTGGTTGGTGGTTTGGTTCACATTTTTTTCCGAAACGTAACTATTAACAAATGGTTGGTTGACGAGCATAATTTTTCCATAGGGGTGGTTCAACCACCGACCAGGTTAATGATGGCTGATGATGGTTGATAGTCTGGTTACTATATTGTGAATGATGGTGGCTAAGAATATTGTTGTTCTATGATTCAAGGTTACTCACTGGTTGATAATATGGTTAACGAATTCATTCATGCTTATTATGGTTCATGATGGTTCCTGATAGCAATGGCTTTGATAGCAAATCAATGATAATGATTGACAATCTGGTTGATTTATGATTAATGATGGTTCATGATGGTTGCTGATGGTCACATATACCATTAATGATGGTGCATGATGGGGAATAAACACCATCTATAGTGGTTGCTGAGGACTGGTTGTTTGGTTGGGAGGGAGCGATTTTGGAGCCAGGCGTACCCAGCGCTAGTCATTTAAAAGTTGCTAGTTGGAGCTACCAGGAGTGCCCTAACCAAATGGTGGATGAGTTTATTAATGATGACGGTGGATAATGTGGTTACTATTTGGTTGTTACAGGCTCAAGAAATGTTGATAAGAGGGGATATGAACCAACAATTATGCTTCAACAACTATGAATGCTCGTGGTTTGATTGACCATTTTGAATTTCCCAAATGTAACTATTGACAAATGGCTGGTTGACAAGCATATGTTTCAAAGGGGTTGGAACCACCAACCAGTTAACGGATTCATTGAGGATAATGCTTGATAATTTGCTTACTAGATGGTGGTGGATGATAGTGGGTTAATTATTAACTTATGAACTATCTAACGCTAGTGGATCATAATGATCAATGATGGATGTGAAGGGTTGTTGATAAAGGATGATATATCAACCAGTATGCTTACTGAAATGGCAACTGATTGTTACATAGTCAACAAGTTGCTTAATCAATGATTATGGATGATTGTTCAGTTCATTGATTATAGATGGTAGTATTCAATATATGACCAGTATTTGCATTGCATGTTCGAGAAACTAGTTAATGAATTGGTTGAAACATGACTGTCAATGATTATGCTGAACGATGCGCAGAAACAATTGCAAATAAGTCCTTGACAACAGTTGTTGGGGGTTGATGATAATCAGGAGCAATCATGTTCCAGTACGATATTTGTTGATAATTAATGATTTATCGCGGTTGATAAGAGACAATGGTTGACAATGGTTAATAGCTACAAATTGATAATAGTCAGTTTCAGTTCCTAGTGTTGGTTGATGAACATTCGAGAAGGTTGATCGTTGTTGTCACCACTGGCGATTCATAATGATGCTTGCTAATGCGAGAACCACCATGCACTATCCTCTCACAATTCTACAGCTGCAGATAGCTTGCATGTTTCTTGCGAATACTGGTGGTTTCTCACTATGGATCTTCCATGAGTGGCTGCCCAATGGTTCACGGTGACTCGAAACATCTGAATCATACAGTTGAATGATCGTAGACAATGTAATGATGTTCATAGATCTCAATCATGTTATGGTTGACATGATGTTAGCCATTGACTCATGTCATGAACGACTGATGTTAACATCATTTAGGCACTGATGTGGCAGTGGGTCAGTTCACCCCGTACCCCTGGTTCCCCATCATTTACCAGGCTGTTTCCCTATTATTACTGGTTGTTATCCCCCATTAGTTGGTTGGTTAACTGCTTGACCCATTGCCATGTCAATCTCATCACTATTGGTGGCGAACATCAGTCGCTCATGGCCGTTGATGACCTAGTCGTGGTGGAGCAGGACCCGCCCTGGTGGTGCCCTGGTGGACGAATAGATGTTTTACTACTGGTGATTTATAATGGAACCAGTATTAAACCAGTGATCATGATTTATCAATCACCAGTCTTGTAGTGGTTTCTCCTGATTATGATGTTTTCAATCATGGTTCATACTGGTTTAGTACTGTTTTAAGACTGATTTAGTCTTTATTATTTATGATAGAGCAGTGATAATCATCATAACCATGGTTTATACTGGTTTGCTACCTGTGAGTGTGATGATGATGATGATGATGATGATGATGATGATGATGATGATGATGATGATGATGATGATGATGATGATGATGATGATGATGATGATGATGATGATGATGGTGATGATGATGATGATGATGATGATGATGATGATGATGATGATGATGATGATCGATGATGATGATGATGATGATGATGATGATGATGATGATGATGATGATGATGATGATGATGATGATGATGATGATGATTTTTATGATGAACAGATTATAAAGCATGGCTATAGACATGTTGAAATTGCCGGTTGCAATGATAACATGTGTCCAGAAAGGATGTTTATGGCTATTAATTTCTGGAAAACACCAGTATCATGGGTATGCAGGCCTACATTAACAGATGTCTTGAATCATATGCAGTTGTGCTAGTAATAGTTCGCAAGATTTCCATGATGCTATATAATTCAAAAGGCAATAAATATGTTGCTCCTTCAACGTCGATGTGGTAAGTTGTTTAGCTATGAGTCAAGCGCGATGTCTAATATCTGACTCATCATAAACCAGCCAATTAACCAGCCCACTATATTTCAATTAGCCATCAATCAGCCACCAAGTAACAATCGCTTCACCAACAATTAACCATGATTACCACCATTAACATACAACCCAACATCAACCATCACTATGCGGATGTTTCTCAAAATTGGGAACCCACACACTTGAAAGACCGAATGGGTCACATGCTACCAGTATTGAATATTGATACGACCCACCGGAAGTGTCATAATAGACACGAAAGCCAAATTGGCGATGATTGGATGATGGTGGTTGTGAGAGGATGATGGGAATTCCCTGGTTCATGTTCGTTTCATCGACACGAAAATATGCAGTGGCGGCTGACGGTGAACGGCTGAAGAAAGGTGACGGCAACACTGGAGTAGAACAGCTTGTGATGGTCACTTGATTGATCTCGCAGGTACACATCAAGGCGTCCCTCGGTGCTTCCCCTATCACATCCCAGCTTCGTTGGACCAGGTTAGATGTGACAGGCCTGGTCCCCCTGCGGAAAAAACGGCAACTCAAATCTAGAGGAACAGCATACCCTTACATACAGGGGGTGCTCTCACACACACACACACAACAAAAAGTGGCTGGTTTATCACTGTAAATGATTGATGACTTGGGTGATAACTGGGGGTACCCCTACGACCTGGAGAAATCATCACTTGTAGCTATAGTTTGCACCGTTCGTATGAACAAACCAGGTACCTCCAGATAAGTTTCCCTATGAATTGACAGAATTGAGATAAGTTTCCCTATTGAGAAACCACCATGACATGTGGTTATACAAGGACCAACAATAACCATGATTAGCACGAACAATGACCATTTCTGGTTATCTACCAAAACTCACTGTTTACCCCAGTCATAACCCAAGTCAACTAAAGATCATCAACATTAACATCAATACCCATGATTACCACCAACAATCACCTCACCCAACATCAACCATCATGACCATCATCATTAACCCTAAGATCATTAAAATTCACCCAACATCCACCAATCATCAGCCATCATGATTATCAAAAATAACTACTAAAACAAACATCAAAAATTAACCCACCAACAAGATGATTAACCCACCAACAACCCCACCATCCTTCACCATCCCTGGCTTCGCTCCTGGCTGCCACCGGCCCATTACGACTCGGAGGCGGCGACGAGATCGACGCCTCGGTGCTGGAAGCTCTGCCGCCCGAGATCCGGGCAGAGGCCAGTGATGGGAGCTGTGGCGGTGAGGTGAGGAGGAGCCGATTATATGGGGAGTCACCAGCAACATGTGGCTTATGGGTCAGTATTAATTAACCAACTCATGGGGGAGATTCCCCAACAAGTTATAGGGAAAACAATGGTTAATCGACCCACTGCCAGTGGTTTCTCAAATTTGGGAGCCCCAAAAAATGGTTGGTTTACCATTATAAATGACTAATAGTGGATGATTTGGGGGTCCCCTATTTTGAGAAACCACCATAATATAGGGATTATATGGGGAGTCTATGAGGATTATACAAGCATTTTTGAATGTTCTTGTGGGGATTAAAAAGCCTATGAGTCATGTGAGGGGATTCATTTGGGGAGGCTATGGGGGAGTCTATGGGGAGTCATGTGACCGGATTCATTTGGGGGACATTCATTCGGGGATTATTTGTTTGATCATGTTTTTCATTGATGAAAATTTTTGGAATGGATAAGTTTTAAGGATTTTTGATAGATTTGTTTGAGAAAACCTGATAGAATCAGGTGACAAGAAAATCGTAGAAATGATGAAAAACTCAGGTAATTGGAAGATGTTCCTGATGTTTCACGGTTGAGAATCGCTTTGATTTGGCTGATTCATGCTTGCAGTATTTTTTGTTGATCAGATGGGTACCTGCCTGGAAGTTGCACACTTGGCTGCACAGGTGATGGCAGAAGAAAACCGGCGTCGTGAACAGGAGCGGGCGCCATGTGGCGCAGACCCTGGATGGTTGCTCCCACTGAAAAGGCATGAAATGCCTTGTAAATCATGCTTAGTAGTATCTACAAGTGATGGTCAATAATGATGGTCGATAAGTATTATTAACGCGTGGATATACATAGTATAAGAAAAATTGCGGTTTTGAAAGTATCACGATGGTTAATGACAGATACTAAGCAACAGTTAAGAACTTTTGGTGATTAAGTAGAGAACCATGATGATCCATTGGTGTCAACTGATGGTGAATAGTGATTGATGATAACCATCTCACATAGTTCATGGTTGGCTGGCTCATACTAATGGATATTTGGTGGAGCGCAATCATCAGGATATTTCCCCTGCAACAACGAACCAACTAATCCTTAGTTCAACTGCTAACTAACTAACCAACTAACTAACTAACTAACTAACCAACTAACTAACTGTATAGTATCTGCAACTGCGAGTGCGTCCGTGGACCGTCGTCAGTCCTGACTCTGCGTTCGTTTCCGTTGGTGATGTTGGAACGGTCACGCCGGGTCCGCAGCGGGTCAACTCAAAGCCTGGTGAGACCGCCGACATGGCCGGCTCGCCACCCAGCCGGCTGACTGCGATAGCTGGCTGGTGGTTTCAACCAGGGTTATTACTGGTTAATATAAGGGAATGATAAGCAACAATAGTGGTCAAACAGCTAACTGGTTGGTGGTTTGATTGACAAGTTTTATTTTCCCCTGTGATTATTAACAAATGGTTCGTTGACTCATATTTTTCACAGGGGTTGATAACACCAACCAGTTCGGTTCCAGGTATCGTTGAAGTAATCAATTTGCCAGGCGGCTAACCAGTAGTCGGCTGTGATCCTAAGTGAATGGCTGCAGGGAATCCTATTGGCAATAGTTGATATCCCATTCGGCTGCTAGGTCAGCAAAGGGCTGCAATTCGCTACTCATTTGGCAGTGGTAGCTGTGGTGTCCCCAAGTGGCCAGTACTGATGGCATTGAATGGTAAGACAAGCGTTCCCATATCGTGGGTTGTGTCTCCATAGTTACTCAGACCCCATACGGTTAGTTGGTTGGTGCTGGTTAACATCTGGATGATTAGTCACTGATAACTGATACCCTTCTTATATACTTGTTTTACATGATTGGATGTACATCAACGAACCACATGGTCTACCCCCATAGGTATTCCCCATTATGGTATGCAATCTCTTGCTGGGCATCCTAGTGATTTATACCAGCGACAAGTACACCATACAACTAACCATATCAAATCACAAATTGATTACATGAACCACGACTATTCAGTGCAGTGAACCCTTACACACCCTTATATTGGCAATTTACAATCATTAATCCCTGGAAATAATCATCCATTTGATTGACCGTTGTTATCCACCATGTAATCAGTCTGTAAGCATTCTGCAACCAAAATATGACTCTTATACACAGCAATTATTGAATCTGTATATAACCATCATTAACTCGAGTACAACGGGTATATTGGATTGATTTTTTGAGGGTAATGGATAGTATAGGCACCTACCATGCATGAAAAATAATTGTTGCAATCCCTATATATATATATATACATGTTACATATATACATATATATATATATTTACATGTTACATATATACATATATTTATATATATATATATATATTGTAGCCATTTTTAGGAACCATGCAACCAGTATGTAACCATCATTGAACATTAGATAAATTCACTTGGTCATACAACGAGTATGCAACCAGTATGTAGCCAGTATGTGATCAGTCTACAACAAGTACAATAACCAGTATATCGGTCCCCCAAACCATCCATTATCAACCATCTACGGTATTGAGCCATCCATTTCTTGGGGTTCCTAATTTTGAAAAACAACCATATAACATACTGAAACCAGTATACAACCAGTCTATAACCAGTATACAACAAGTCTATAACCAGTCCAAAACCAGTATACAACCAGTATATAACCAGTCTAAAACCAGTCTATAACCAGTATGTAACAAGTACATTGTTTAAGCATTACTTCACTATTCTTCATCATGACTCCATCCACTTGTGTTTGGTTGGTTCCAAGAAGGAGCGGGCTGCCCGAGCTGCCGCTGCAGCGGCGACACAGGCCGTTACGGCGCACCTGGCAAGGGGCAGTCGGATGGGAGGAATGAGTGGCTGAATTGATACCTATCTGGACCTATAGTGACAACTACCAGGAACTAACTATTAGGAGGTTTACCTATTTGGACCTCTACTGAACAAGTAACAAGAGGTCCTGTGACCTATTGGGACCTATAGTAACAACCACCATGAGTTTACAACCACTAATTGACCGCTGGTTTACAACCTTATATCCTATTCTAAGCGGGATCTTACCATTAGTTGACCTACAAGTCAAATTCTATGACCTATGGCCTATTTTAACCTGCGATAGTACCATAAGTTGACCTATAGGTCAATTTTCTTGAAAATTTGACCTATAAATTTAAATTGTGGTATAATTAACCTATTTTTTTAGAAATTGGCCAGTTAAGTCCCAGTTGACCTCCACTTCTTCCGGTAAGCTGGTAGTTTAGGTGCTCTCCGTCACGCTGACAGGCCCCAGCCGCGACCAGTGCGGGTGGTGCAACCAGTGGGGTCCTCGGTGCGGGTGGTAACGTTGGATGTGGGAGGAATCACCGCGGTTCCATGATGGTTATGATATGGGTGTTTCTCAAAACGGGGGACCCAAAAAATGGATGGTTTATTACTATAAGTGGCCAATAATGGATGACTTAGGGGTACCCCTATTTCGAGAAACCACCATATGGATTATCGTTATATTATGGTTGGAGTATGGTTATGTTATGGTTGGATTATGGTTATATTATGATTGGATAAGAACCTACTATGCTTGGATTGTCGTAGCTTTGCTATGGTTGGATTAGGGTTAGATTTTGCTTTTAGTAAGCTGTTGTGCATTAATATAGACAACAATGCTTGATGAGGATTGATATATATATATCAACTGTCATGGTTCATATCCGAAATGCAATGCACATTTACAATATGAATGATATCGCTTGATTGTTTATCGATTTTGTCAATCTACCATTTCCAACCTGATCTGGTTAATCGACTATTTAACCCACTATTTTTAGCCTGTCAGTTAACCTACTATGTTGAACTTACCATGTTAAACCCACCATGGTCAATGTTTTAACAGTGGTTCATGATCACTTGCCACCAGCACCGGTTCCGAATCGCCAGAACTTGCCTCCCAAACGCGCGTTGAACCGAGGTGGTGACATGGACAACGCATCCTTCATCGCCTCGTCACTTGCACCAAGAAGTGGCCGAAGTGGTCAATATGAATGACGCCCAAAGAGGTAGGTGACTACACGACCCAGATGCTCCATGTAATTATGGTACAGTAAATATGCCTACATTTGGGTCATGTTATGGGTAAATGTAGCTAAATATACCGCACATGGAGCATATGGGTGATATAGAGTGGTTAATTCCTGCCATTCACCAGGGTAACCACC
>VSDK01000567.1:287505-297626 GCA_009767595.1 Symbiodinium kawagutii | reverse complement strand
CCCCCCTGCCATTAATCCTGTGTTACCATTAGTGGTTACTTCCTGCTATTCACCATTGTAGCTTTTTGTAGCTATGCCATGATTCTCACAAGTTCGGGCCATGCTCCTCATCGACAACTGGTTTTAGCACTCCAGAGAGAGAAGTCAGGTGCAAGCAGGAATATGGCGAGCTGGGTCAAGCAGCTAACCATCAATATTGAGCAACAATTTCATAGGGAAAACAATGGTTAATGATGAGGGAACCAGGGGTACAGGGTTTTGACCCGTAGCCATATATTCTGTATACATGTAGAGTAGCTAACTCATCCAAGGTGGCTTCTATTTATAAGCTGTCTATTAGCCATTTAACTGTAGGCATATCTACCACAACTGGCACCCTAATTACAAACCGAGTTAGGTAAGTGGAGATATCCACCAAGTAGCATCAAGTAGCTATTTTGGATTTGGTTCCTAGTTTTAGATCTGCAAAGACTGGATGGCGTTCTCTATGGATATTGGGCGAAAGGTCCTTTGGCAGAGTAAATACCCAATCCGTACGTAGCACTCGGTGCTGCCACAGATTTGGTGAAGGACATTGCTCCTTGTCATTGACATTTCGGATATCAAACACATCATTGTCATCAATACAACCGACGAGTTGGAAAGGACAACTCGTTGATGTATGCAACATGATGTGAAATTTAATTTGTATGTGTGCATCCATATCTAGGTATAAGTATATGATATGAGTTGATACGAGATCCAACAACATCGAACAGCATTGACATCTGCGTGGTCCTCATCACTGGTGACATTTCGAAGCCATTGCCCTGGATGTTACAATGAATTCCGCCCGAACACTGGGATCCCTTGGCTGTGCATGGCAATGGAAAACCCACCATTCGAATGGATGATTTGCGAGGGTTTACCCAGCAAACTGGTGGATTTTCCATCGGCATGTTAGTTTACCAGAAGCTACCAACCTCGGAACACCTCGGAACTCTCCCAAGAACCAAACCCAAAACTAGCTGGTTATTACACCATGTTTAACCCTGGTTTATTGACCAGCAGTTGACCATTACAAGAGCCAAGATTAATTGTTGTTATTGTTGTTTGTGGATATTATTGATAGCCACTGTTACTTGTTATTCTTTTGAACAAATGACCGGCCATTACTATCATTGTACCCATCATGAACAGGTATATATACCTTTGTTCTTAAGCATCATAAATGATTTTACCACTTCTATTACTGTACTTTGGTAACCAAGTGGTTGAATAATGGATTATAAACATGAACACTTGGAAAAACATAAATTGCCGCTTCTTAACTCACCTTCAAAGAACTGAGTGATTATCAATTGCTAGTATTCTGGTAACTGCAGGTCATGACCTCTAGTGGCTAAATCAAAGATAATTGTTCTTTGAATAAGATACCCCAGCTCTCTGAAAAACTATCAACATCACTTCAAATAGTATCATGATCCCTTCAAAAAACACTATTTCCTTCTAAACTATACCTTTAAATAGCTCTGATAACAATTGATAATTATCATGTTAAATTATGGAAAATTGACCATAAACATTCATATCTTAGCCACTTAATTATCCTTTCACAACAAGAACCATTGTACCTCAACTAACCGCTATATAGGTTATGGTATGCCTTAACCACTATAAAAACAATTATAATACCTTAATTAAGCAATACAAGAACCACTATACATCAACGAACTACAACTGTAGTGATAACCACTATTATCATGGACAACCTCAACTCACCACTATAATTGGGATAGTTATACCTCAACTAACCACCATACCGTTTATGGTATACCAACCATTATCATAAAGATATGTGATATTTTAACCATTATGACAACCACCATACGTCAACTAACCGTTCTTCGTAACCATACCTGTAAATAACCAGACTGACAATGGCTAATTATCCTGACCTGAACCATTATAAGAACCTCACCTCCTCATTCCAGAATATCCATTATCCATCAGCTACAAACTATTCTAACCACCACAATTGATGGATAATCTCAACTCACCACCACGATTCACTAAGCATTATAAAACCTTGATGAACCATGAGAATACCACCATTTATACTACCGTTAAGTTATATATAATACTACCATTAATACCGTATCAGTTAAGTTATCTAGAATACTACCATTACTAACTTGTCATACCATCATTATCAACGCTAATGAGCATGATGATACCTTAATGAACCTTTTGAATACCACCAGTTACCCTACTTATTTTTACTACTACCATTAGATTACTACTACTATTCCTACTAGTACCATTATAACTACCATATATCGGATAGTATATAATAGTAGTACCATCATATAGAATACTACCATCAGTATAATAATAATAATAAGAATAATAATAATAATAATATTACCATCAATATATCATCACCATATCATCAAAATAGTAATAATATTACCATCAATAATAGTAATAATATATATATACAGTACTTATATATCAGAACTCAGCATTCTGTACTTCTCCTCTCTTGGCTCTCAAGGCTGGATCCCATGCTCCGCGAAGAGGTGCTGATGACCGCTCCCGAGGCCCCGGGGGCCCCGGGCCGTTCAACCGCGGTGGCGGTTGGCGCGAAACGGATGCGGTGCGAGGGACGCAACGCGTGGCATGCGTGGGGAAGTGCGACTGATGAAAAATGCAAAAATTGCTGGATTTGATTATCTGGGTTAGTGGCTTTTAGGCATTTTTCTTTCCAATATTGGGGCGGAGGCGATGATGAAGTAAGATCTTGCAGAGGGGGCTGGAAGCACCCACCAGGTTATCATCAACAAGCACAACCGGATTCGGTTCACGAGTACCATGAGCTAATCCAGCAGTTTGATGTGGAGAAACACCAGTAAATAGATAGGAAAACCATCATTTCCCCCAGTAAAGCATGATAAAACCGTCATTTCCCTCAACAAAAACACCATTTTCCTGAGGAAAACCACTCATTTTGCCCAGGACACCACTCCGTTTGGGGGGCCCCCCGATGCATTGACCCGTGGCCTCTCAGGAAGTTCTGCAAACCTTGCCCGCGGAATTGGTGGCAGAGGTGGGGCGAAGAAGTGGCTTCCCAGATTTTTTCACAGGAAACCATGGGATTCTCCAGGCCACGGGATGATCTATGGCCATGGGTCAAGCAGTTAACCATCAATATTAAGCAACAATTTCATAGGGAAAACAATGGGTAATGATAGGGGAACCAGGGGTACAGGGTTTTGACCCACAGCCCTATGGAAAACTACATTAATCATTGTTGATTAGTTACCTCTTGGTTAAAAGGTGTTTGTATAATCCGGAAACCAGTTATATCCACCAACCAATTCATTGGTCCAGGGCTCTTGTTTCGAAGCTTTCCTTACAACTCCACTTGTCATGCAGACATTTCATCGGCTGAAATCAGAGGCTGTTCATGGTGATGAATGAATGGTAGGTGATTAGCACTCCCTACCCTTCCAGCTACAGTACCTATACATTAGGTACCCAAGGAACCCCAAGTAGGGATGGTGGGTGCTGGGAATCAACAGATTTATGTCAATTCCGGGTGTTGATGCTGATTGATGGTGATCAAATACAGGATGTACATAAATACGAGGTACAAATTCTGTACAGGATGATAATGGCCATCCTTCAAATACCAACGGCACAGAAACCAGCACGTGACACCAGCGGGCTTGTCACCAGCGACTGTTGCTGCCGGCACAGCCATTTTGCTTCAAGCAATCTCGGCGCGTTTAAAAGGGTCGCTGATGCTTCATGGCCCAGCAACAACACAGAGATGGCACTGCACATTGGCCATAGACAGCAGCAGCATCACCACCACACCCTTGGGCTCATGTTCTTTTGACAGCTCCCACATTTTGGGCGGTAACAGCCCCACTTCCTGGATTTTGGGTTGGGGTTTTCGCTGCCGCGTGCTACACAGCGGTGCTTTTTTCAGCGTGGTGTCCGTGACAGCCGTCTGCACGGAGGATCTTCCGAATCATGGCTCCAGCTATGAAATGGATGGCCAAAAAGACCACTGAGAGCCACTTGCCGTCATGGTAATGGTAAGACTTGGTCCGTCGTGGTTGTGTTTTCCCAAACGGGCTACCGTCGGTGGATGACACCGATCGATGTGGGGCCCATGCAAGGCATGAGGCCACAGGTTTACTTTACATGGTTGTACCTCAGATTTGTTCAAACCCAGGTTGTTCACTGTTGATAGGGGGTCCTCCAAGAGATGAAGTCCCAAGCTCAAGCAGTGGAACCGATTCAATGGATTCTTCAATGATGGATGGTGGCTTATACCTTAAGAAATAGGGGAATATGACCAACAATACTGCCAGCAACAATCACTATAACACAAATGCATCCCGGATCCCTATGTTTGTTGCTTTTGGTTGGAAGCAAACATTTTCAGATGAGTGATGCACCACCACAAATCATCATTGTTTGTCTTCTGCTCGTTCCTCCGGGCTACATCCCGTGGCCGTATATCATGGCAGTGGCCCTACCCTGGGCCAGCAAAGGTCTCCCCGCACTAGTGGGACCTAGGGAGGGGGAGCCGGTAGTGATGTCGGTTGATGGTGGTTTATGGTTGATTTCACTTGTCAACCATGAGTCCTGAATGATGGTTCAATGGTTGGCGGGTAGAGTATGAGATGGTGTGAGCAAGTGTGAAATACCATTCTTTCATCAGCAACTATCACGTATCACTCCTTCTTGTTCTTTTGCCATTTGAGATCGCAAGCTGCTAGGTTGACCCAAGCTGCCAACAAACAATGCAGATCTTCGAGCAGTTCAGACGTGATCACCAAATCGCTGTCTTTTCATACTGCTACATTCTTTCCTGAGTCCGGTTGTATCACCATTTGTTGGGGAACAGCTATCAAACAATCATGAATCATTAACCACCATCAACCATTATGATTAATTGCCTATTCATACCACCATTAACCATTTTATGTAGTTGCCTAGCAATACCACCATTCAATACGTCCACATCATGTGTCAAAAAAAGGGTCCACTAGCATCCCTCCGCGGTACGACTTAGCGCTGTTCCAGATGGGACTATGGCGACCAAGTTGTTGCATTGGGCACAGAGATAGCTTTCCTCCATTTATTATTTGTTTGGTAGTTTCATTGACATGCCTTTTTTTCCCTAGGAGTGATTAACAAATGGTTGGCTGACTGATATTTTTCATAGGGATTGAAACCACCAACCAGTTATGGTTTTCGTGCCGTTGGCACCAGCTACAGGCTAGACCTAGCAAGCTTGAATGGAAAATGTGCCATTGGCTTTACTCAGAGGTTATTGGTCATTCATGCTTAACTTCATGGTTACTCAGAGAGTGGCTGAATCTGTAGTAGCCTTCAGCCAGCCGCAGATGTATTCAAATTAATCAGTGCATGCTTACAGTAGCTCCCAATCATTGCCTGATAATCACTGACTAGTCGCTAGGATTCGTTCATTTGGATTTCAGTATCCACTTGCCAAGTAGATGCTGCTCAGAGTAGCTCAATGACACGTCACAGGTTGCTATATGGTTGTGGGTCAAAACCCTGTACCCATGGTTCCCCATCATTAACCATTGTTTTTCCTATTGTTGTTGCCTATTATCCCTAGAAAACTGGTTGTTTAATACTGACCCAGCTCGCCATATCTTCATTTCTCCGCTTGTTTCAAGCCTCCCTGAGGTGAGGAGAAGCCAGCGAAGGGCAAGGGAGGCAAAGCCAAGAAGGAATCCAACAAAGGCGGGGCTGCCGTGGCCAGGGCCTCGCGCGTCGCAAGAGATCGGATCACATGGCCGTTGTGGAGGCAATGATTGTGGGATGATGACTGGGGGTTATGACTTGGGAAACCACCATGTGGTTCTAGAGGGACCTATCATAGTTATATAGATACCTACCGCTACTTATGATAATGTTGGTGGTTATAAGCTCGTTATTGGTAATCCCCAACCTTTGAGAAACCACCACATCCTCAACCTTGCACTGCAGGAAGCTCTGATCGTGGAAAAGAGAAGGGAGGATCTCATCAGTCTTGGTAGCACGGCTGGCGCAGGAACAGAACAGGGGGATCCACGGATCAACGGAGGCATTTGTTGATCTTGTTGTTGTCTTCATTGTATACGCGTATATGGCCTGTAATTCCAAAGATCTAAAGAAAGGCTGCCAGACCTACAAAAAGTAGGTATTGGACGTTAATTTGTATAGATTGTGGTACATGTATAGGGGTTTCTGAGGCCAGTTTCGGGTACCCAAAGTTGTGGTTGGTTTATTAGTAGAACATAGTATCAAATTGATGATTTAGGGGTACCACTATCTTGAGAAACTACTATGTAGTGGTAGTGTTTTTTGTTGTCGTCATTGTGTTGGTGTGGTAGCGCTGTTTGTTTATTGTGTTTCTTGCGTTGATGAATTTTGTGTTGCTCTCATTGTGGGTGGCCGTGGTCGTTGTCGTTGTAGATCCTGCTAATATTGTCATTGTGGGTGGGGTTGTTATTGCTAATGTGTGTTTCTCTGCGTCGTTGGTATTATTGTTGTAGGTTGATGTTTCTGATGTTGTTGTATCTCATTGCGTGTCCTTCTTGTTATTGTTCTTGCGGTTGTTGCAATTGTTATGTGTGTTTGTTGATGTAGATTGTGTGTGTGTGTTTTTCGCGTCGTGAATCAATTACCCACGTCATATCCGATGGAATGAAGACCTGTGGATATAACTACCAATCACCATCAATCAACCATGTGTTCAATACCATCTTTAACCATTAACCACTATCAACCACCATCATTAGCCATCATTAACCATCATTAGCGCCAGGTTCATAGGTGATGACCAAGCACTGGAGTTGCAGTTGTGAGGTTTCTCACGCGCCTCCCTCGTTCCTGGCGCTGAGGTGGAATGACTGGGAGTATGACTCCTGGGGATGGAACGATTGGGGCTCCAGGCCGAAATCCAAGAAAGGTAAGGGCCACTTGGTCACGATTGGTCGGTCTTTCAGCTGTCACACTGCCTACGGCTGCAGGACATGAACCAACCAGCCAAGCATTCTCATGAATCATGATCAATCATGATCAATTGTTACGTTTAATGGTGGATACTGGTTTATAAAGCTTTCCAGTAGATAATGGTGTTGATATATATATGCCAGCGTTGTTGCTTTCGCAATCAGGACGGTGTGAGTTCAAAGTTCGCCCATTTGCAAAGGTGCGGATCAAGGCGACAGGAAGATGACCACACAAAGTTGTTCCATATGTTGTTTGGGAGTTTTCTCAGTTGCACCTTTGTTTCGCGCAGGATCGGTTGCATAGATTCTCTAGATATCTCTATAGATGGTTTATCAGAAGGTTTGGAGAAGATTGCAGCATGTTTCGGGCCTCTTGGGGTTTGTAGTCCTAGTGGTAAGGAGAGGGTTCAGAGTTGCATAATTACTGAAGGTAGGGATGATGATGATGATGATGATGATGATGATGATGATGATGATGATGATGATGATGACGACGATGATGACGATGAAGATGACGATGACGATGACGATGACGATGATGATGATGATGATGATGATGATGACGACGGCAATGATGAGGACATATCATGACAATGATGAAATACAAAAGTCAACGCCAATCACTTTGGCCCTTGCAGTCGCGGGCTGCACCCCGAGTGGCTTGAGCTGGCCAAGGAGAGGAGGAGAAGGGATCTAAGGGTAAGTCCAAGGGCAAGCACGAGGAGAGCGAAGAGAAGAAGGGCAAGGGAAAGGGTGACTGGGCTTTCAAAGTTGATCCAAAAGATTGGATGCTTCGCTTCTGGATGCTTCCCAGCACCAAAACTAACCTCAGCTGCTTCTGGTGTCCAAAGATTCTAAAAGTGATTGCTCTAAGTTGGAAACCATCAACTGGTGACCTTCTAACCGTAAGGTTGGCCACGCAGTGAGCTTTGGACCCCCAACGCTTCGGCCCCCAAGGGGTTGTCATCCATCAGGGTACCCTCCAACCATTCTGTCTTCAGGATTTTGTCGGAAAAAAAACTACTAGTTTTTGAGCGTGCGTCAGTTATGGACACTGGGTTGGCTGAGAAAATCTACGTTGGAAACCCTTACAATTGTTGGATACGACCCGGGTCGCCTGCCGATTTGCCCATCATCCAGTGATGGAGGGGCCCCTCCCATCCAAAATGACTTGGTAGGCAAGGGGAGGAAGAAACGGCTTCCGATCATGGTTATCCCATTAGTCAATTCAGAAACCTGGACATTGGTTGTTACCCAGTCTTACAAAGTGATACTCCTCAGTGATAAGTTGGTTGACAAGGGAAGGGAGGATTGTCATATCCAATGTCCAACGAACTACGCGAGGGGGTATCATGTTGTTGTAATACATCTATAGATCTAGAAGTGTCATGTCTCCATTATTCCTCAACCCTATAAACCAGTATAATTCTAACCAATATTAACCATGATCAATCATTAGTATGTCTTGACTCGTAGAGCGTAAGATGAAGTGTAATGTCTTCAACCTTGGAGGGAGTCATCCAGCGTGATTGATCAAACACACTCCATACGCTAGTAGTATTGTCACCGCAGTTGCGGGTCAACCATCAGCATCATTCACCACGAATGACCAATAGTAAACCATCATCAACCACTATTAACCATAATTAACCAATGTTAAACCATTCTTAACCATTTAGTGACTAATCAACCACTTAGTTGATTAATGGCTTTATATTATAAATCATTATGTTCAACCATCGTCAGCCACTATTAACCACAATATTAATCATTATTAATTATTACTTCATATAACTGAGCATTGCCATTTATTATTCAAACCAATATCAACCATTGTTATTCTAACCATTCTTAGAACAAACTATTATTAATCATTAAATATTAACCATTAACTATTAACTACTATTATTAACCACTATTAATCGCTCGAACAGATGCTCAGTTGTGACTCACCTCCTAGGCAAGGGCTCCGGCAAGTCGGGCGAGAAGGGCGACAAGGGCGGTGACTGGCCGCCGGTGAATGGCGCCAAGACCGTGGCGGAAGTGGAAGCCGAGATGTCCAAGGGCAAAATCGAGCGGGCCAAGCGTTCCTTGGATGCTGGGTGGTGCAGGCTGCTGCCTCTGGCAGTTGTTGGAAGATCCGCGAGGTTTTTTTTGTTTTTTAAGGGGGAAAACGGATGTAAAAAAGATGAGGAAAAGCGGATGTAAATGAGAAAATTTCACTTCTAGGTTAATTTGCCGGAGGGTAATGGAGGGTTCTGGGTTCATTTGGCAAGAGGCATGGGTTCAAAGGATTCCAGGAACATACTCGGTCGCAGTCGATCATGGTTGTTGATTCCTTTCTGAAAGGAGGAGTCGTTTGATTCAATGAGCGTATTGATGTGAGCCATTGGTCGCCATTGAAATGGTTGTCGATGATATATGAGTACACACCGTGGATCATTTGATACTTGATATTTCTGGATGTTGTTGGTGTTGTTGTCGGTGGCGTTGGCTGTGAAGATGGTATTGTTACATCCCCGCCCATCCTCATCACTCCTCCGCATCATCATTTGAGTATCATCATCATTAGCCACTCTTATCAAGCACAAGCAATCAACTACAATCCTGTCCAGCTTTTGGTCATATACCGATTATCGTCAGATACTAGGTTACTAAGATTCATCATCATTATACCACATCATGCAGTACTGCTGGTTATTATAATAAGTGTATGCCTATTATTGTGGTTGCCATGATGGTGTATAGTGATACACATATCA
Organism: Symbiodinium kawagutii; assembly: GCA_009767595.1. Lineage (NCBI taxonomy): Eukaryota > Dinophyceae > Suessiales > Symbiodiniaceae > Symbiodinium > Symbiodinium kawagutii. The sequence continues at coordinate 287,839 of VSDK01000567.1, read as the reverse complement.
TAACAACAAGCTTACCAACAACAATACCAGTATAATACATAATATTGCTGTAGGTATAATACCTAGTACTAATCATAACAACCAATTGTTGTAGGTATACACCTTAGATTTGAATCATAACAATTGATGTTACGTGATTCAATCATGTTCAATCATAACAACCAACAACACATATACAATGGCAAGTATACAATCATAACAACCATCACAACCAGCCCCTATTTCTACCCTGGCATTCGGATTGCTTCACCAGTGAAACCCACGGCTGGCCAGTGGGACCGCGAGACCTTGCCAGCCAGGTAACCCGGACAGTGGCGGCAAGCAGCCTGTGGAA